>CAWUFW010001607.1:917500-1435000 GCA_963921515.1 Calotriton arnoldi
AATCTTAAGGTTTGCGATAAGGTAGTTAGTCAACTAGAATACTACTTATGAAGGAGGGGCTTCCTAAAGAGAGGCACATTGATTTTTTTCCTGAAATACGATGAGGGGAGGGGCCTAACGGCTCATGGGGAGAGCACCACATCTTTGAAGCCCTGCCTGAAACTGGCCTATTTGAAGATCCTTTGAATTGGGATTGCAAAGGTTTTTTATGCTACCGAGATCCCCGAGATCCCCCAAATGATGGCTTTATCAGCAACACACTCTAGATTGTTAGTGGTAACTCCTGCATGTGAAGAAAGACAGCAAGAACATATCAGTCAGGAGTCAATATGTTAATAAGGATCCCATGGAAAAAGAGTAAATTGATGAAGCCAGAGTGGCATGTGCTAGCGGTCTAGTGTGCTGATGTGTATGGTAAAACCTTCACAGGCACCAAGCGGCTTTTTGGGACACCAGTTAGGAGGACATTTCCATAATCGAGTCTGGAGATAGTTAAGGCCTAGAGCACAGAGTGCAAGTCTAAGACTGGGTTTACATATTTGCAGCTCTGCAGCAGATGAAGTTGGAAGTTTGTGCCTCTCACCATATGTTTTAATGGAGAAATCAAGTTGCAACCTCAAGACACAACAAAACTTAGCAATAGTGCATTAGTGGTGGCGATTCCTTGCTCCTGATGAGTAAACATCCATTTCTAAATAAAGAGGGTAAATGGTAAGAAGAAGATGAATATGAAATGCAACTTTCGTAAATCAGGTTTCAGACAATCATGCCACATCCAGCTTTTGATTTTCACTAAGTGTCAGCAAAGTGGATGCCACCTAAAGGGAAAGCGGAGTGGTGTCAGCTATTTTGTGGACAGTTAGGTTTGTGTCTCTTACCAGTTCACCTACAGGACTTATACGTGTATCAAACAATGACAATGAGAGAACAGAGCAGTCTGGCACCCAGTATGAAAAAAAGAATTGGAGAAGTCTTGGATCAGGTTATCTTCAAAACATGGCTACTAGATTGGACCAACATACTGAACTATTTCAAAATAGTTCCATCAAAGCAAAATTGTGACTTTGTGGTTTATAGAAGAATGTGGTGATCTGCTGTGAAGAACTCTTATGAGAGGCTTGAGAGGAGTAGGCACTGGATTGCAGTTGCATTTATATAGCGCTTTATATCTTTGACAATGTGTTGAAACATTTTCAGCCATGATGCACGCTACTCCGTGGCAGTTCTTGGGTGGAAGACTTTGGGGCCTATTACGATCTTGGTCGGAGGCTTTACGACCGAGATCACCAGTTTCACTTCCGACTGGCTGATTACAATACAGCCGGTCAGAATTAAAACCAGCCGGCCAGTTGGAACCGGCGCATAATCCATATGGACAGTGTATTATGCTGTCCGGATTACAATGCACGGTTTCCGGCAGGCTTTCCATGCCGGGGTTTCTGACATTGAAAGCCTGTCAGAAAGCGTGTTGGGGGGCCCCTAGCAGGGTCCCCTTTTCCTTGCGGCCTCCGGTTGGGGGCCCGTGGGGGCACCATAGAATCCCTGCACCCTGCGGCAAGCACCTTGCCTGCCACAGGGTGCAGGGATTAACACAATCTCCCCTTTCTCTACAGGAGATTGTGTTACGGCCGGTTTACGCACGTAACACATGCTCCCATATGGAAATGTGGTAATGCGACCACACCATGTGCGGTCGCATCATAATTAGGCAGTCAATCCCGTTTCCGCCATGGTGTCCGTCAGTGGAAAGTCCGACCTACATCGTAAAACGCCCCTTTGTGTCTGTCATATGGCCACTCTGAGTAGTGTTCTGAGGATGTGTGTGAGAACCAGAATTGTACTCCTACTGTGTGTTTTTGTCAGGGCTGGACTGTCCATTTATTCCATCGGGCATTTCCCCGGTAGGCTGGAGTGATTGGAGGCCATTTTCAAAGGGTAATGGCTCGTGTCCCAGTCACTCTCTCAGATTCCTACAGGCAAGTGCAACAGGCGGAGAGGGGTTTGAGTTAAGAGAGAGAAAATAATGAGTGAATTAGAATGGATGGATGGATGGATAGATGAAAAGAGGGCAGGAAAGGAATTGAACATGGCTGGTTTAAACATTTAGAGCTGCTTTTGATGTCCAGTCTGGCCCTGCTTTTTATCACTGTGACTCAGCATTCAGTGAAGTGAAAGGAGTGAGAAATGGGACTCTAGGATTATGAGATGCTAGCGTACGGATGGCCCACGTGAGAAGCGTCTCGGTACTGTGCGTGAATGACAAAACCAATTCATGCAGGGTCTTGCGACGGCATAGCTGTGCTTAAGACAGGATTAGGTCAAGAGAGAGGCATGCGCTTGAGTCTACCACCCTTTGAGAAATGTATTACAATTTCATGTGGGTATGATCCGGAGATCAGTGCTGCACATCCCTCCTAGTTGTGGCAATCAGTTTTGTCTGCTCATCGTTGAATCATAACAGAAAAAGGCAAGTCTTTGCAGCCTTCCTGAATCCCAGATGGTTTTGAGAGTTTATGTTTTTTGCAGGAAAAGAACTTCAAGTTTTATCTTTTGTCAAAAATGCCACTGTTTCAAAAACTAAAGTGACGATAGCAGTTTTATTGCTGCATCCAATTTCCAGTCCGATAGGTTTGCCCTTAGCATGTTGTTCCTGGTGAGAGATTTAAGTCGAGCGGAAAGGCTGCCCTCAGCATTTTTTTGACAGCAATGAAACACCAGTAACTGACCTGCACTTATTCCATGCAAAGGAGTCATCTGATGGCTTTTTAACAGATGAGTAACCCATCCAAAATTACACTATGTGAGGGTATTTCCCCAGCATAAAGATACAATTACAATGTAGAGCGAGCAAAACCCTAGACTTCTGAAAGTTTTTTTTCGCTGGATGAGTGGGTATTTGGCTCCTACATACTTAGTTGGTGCAGCAAACTCTTGTTTCAAAGGTTTCCAGTGATAGAGAATTGCTAATTTGCATCCAGGTGGCAAAGCCAGTTTAAGAGTGAAAAAATCTACAATGTCCAGCCAGATTTTAAAGATTAGTGAGCAAAACCTACATATTCCAGGATTTGGGTTAGGAAATGGGGCATATTTTACAACAGCACAGACCTCCCATGGTAAATATTTTGACAAGATGACTTCACCGTTGAGATAGGGTGCTTTGGCATCATTGATTATTTTTGTTGCATTTCTTCCTGGCCCTTTATAGACAAGTGAGGCTTGTCACCATTTTTTTTTTAGAAACCTGCAAGAATTTACTATCAATTGTAGAGACCATAGACAGCAATATGGGAGAGTGCCTTAATCCCATATTTTAGACTAAAGGGGGCCGATGCATATATTACGTCATTCGCTGTGGTAGGAAGCCATAAGATTGTCTTCGATTTACACTATTGGACCAACTCCTGATGGTACAAGTTGATCAAACTTGGTCACGTTCATGTCATTTGTGGCTCTAACTCAGATTTTCAACTTTCTATGTTGGCTAGCACATTTAAATCTTGAATAAGCATTGACAAATGCTACAGGAGTGGCTTTGATAAGCTGATGCAATGATTTTTTTAACTTATCGCAAGCATATGTGACAAAAGGTGAAACACGAAAACATTATGCCACCACCTAAATGTGCCAGCCATAAACAGAGTGAGCTAAACCGCTGCTGCCTTAGGTTTAAGGGGGTCACACATCTACATTTTGCAAATGTCTGTGATACCATGTTAGCAGAAAATGTCTTCAAGTGACATGCCAGCCGCACCTCTAGCACAGCATTAAATGTATATGGAGTGCACTGTTCTAGCAACCTTTTCAAGCGCTACGCTATTCAAACACAGCACTGAAAAGCTATGCAGTGCTTTGTACTAGCCCAGCAATTAAGATCAATGCAGTGCATTCCACTACCAGAGAATTTAAGATCTATGCAACGTACCCTTCTAGCACAGTGTTAAAGATCTACACAGTAGAAAAGACAGAAAAACTGCTTTATGCAGTGCACTGTTCTACAGAAGTACTGACATTACATGCAGCACACTTTACTAAGGGTGCAGTGGCGCACTATACAGTGCACTGCAGATCTGTGCAGTACATTGAAGATGTGTGCAGCAGACTAGACTAGAGGGGGCACTGACTTTGCAGTGCATGGCAACAACGAAGCTAGCTTTGAGGGCCTATACAGTGCACTGTAGTAGGACATTACCGGATATCCACGGTGCAGAGTACTAGGACAACATTTAGGATGTATGCAGTACACTATCACAGTGGAGTCACTCATGCACTAAGTTATTAAACACGAGTAAACTTAATTTTAGGACATTTGGCCCGATGACCCTTACACCTGGATTTCTATTAGATATGCATGAACTTAAACACTTAAAAAGTGTGTTTGTGTTAGTGTAAGTGTGTGTGTTTAGCCGCGGCAGATGGCACCTCATGATCCAACGTGCAAATACCCACATGCAGCACAATAAAGCGTTCACTGCCGACATTTCAGCACCTCTTCGCCCACATCTCCTTGTGGAAGTACATTTAATCTGCTTGGCATTCGCGGGTAGACGACACATACATTATTGCACCGTAAATCTCCGACGCACTGCATGAATCCTCACACAATATTGCAAAATGAAACCCCAACGATCCACCAGCCCTTGAAAAAAACTTGTATTAAAAACGCTCAAATTGATGTAGCGCTTTTTTACTTACAGAATGACAACTTCGACCGCTTTTATGCATGAAACACGATGCTATAAAGAACAACCACAGAGCAGGATTAAAAACTCTGAAATACGCTGGTTTATATTCTCAGTGCTTTTTAGGAAAAGCTAGAGTGGCAGAAATCAGACAGTCGTACAGGAGTGGACAATATATGCCAAGACATGAGTGAACGTACCCTAGGCAAGGACACTGCTAACACGTAGGGGCTAGGAGTCACAGAGGGTGGGTGAACACAATGCGTGTTTCCTGGAAACAACTAAAAGAGATAGCGCAAGTAGAAAGTGTGTTTTCCCTTATTCAGTCGTTAACACGATGACTTAAGAAGAACAACTAAAACTCCTCTGTCGAGAATTCCAGTCGCATTGTTCAACCTAATATTTGTGTTAAATTGTATATTTTCTACCCATCTGTAGCTTTTCCCCTGCTTCGTTAAGAAGCAACTGAATCCCAAAAGTCCATATAGCCCAAAAACCACATGCCTTGCAACTCAACACAGCAGAAATCACCTGGTCAACTGGAACGCCGGACAGGGCATTAAAAGCAAACTTAATCATCCGACTTTAAAAAAAAAAAGCTAACGTGAAAACCATGCGCACTAACTTGTTTCCAGTAAACTAAGCGCCTAGAAAGAACCTGTGCCCACTCGACCTGCACGCACAGAAAGTGGGAGGGGCCGCCCTGGGCGCCGACAGGTCAGGCAACTTGTTCCAGTAAGAACAGTCACCGAACTGTGCAGCAACTCCCTGGGGGCCAGCTGCCCCAAGTGATGAAATGGGGGGGGGGGGTCTATCCACCACAGAATGAATACTGAGGACAGACTGAAGGAAGTTGACGTCATCCAGCGGGGCCAGGAGCTGTGAGAGAGGCTCTGCCACCTATGACCCCCAGCACCAGGCAGGGCCCGGGCGAGCAGACTCCGAGTCAGCGATGCCTGCACACAGGAGGTGCTCCCCCCGCCTCCCCCCACTCGGCACGTACCAGGCTTGCTCTCCTCCCGGTCCGATTTCATGGTGCAGGTGCTGGCTCGGTTCCGAGAGCCTGCAGACGGATCCGGCCCTCTCCCCGGCTCCTCCCTGAGCAGCTGCAGGAAGTGCTGTTTGCTTTACCTGCGCCGCCAGGAATTTGACCCGAGCACAGGTTGCTGAGTGTGCGCTGGTGATGCAACTAGGAGGAGCCGGGAGGTGTGGCTGCGGCGGTGTTGGCTCTTCACAAGGGAAGTAGGAGAAAATGTCAGTGGTCATACGCAGGCCCTGTAATGCGCAGATAGCAGAGACGGGTTAAGGCAGGGGCAAAATGGAGGATTGCCCAGGACCCCCAACTTCCAAGGGGTCCACTGGCAAAGTGAACTTTCTCTCTACCTCGCTTTTGTGTATTTTTGTATCTTAACCTTCAACATACATCTGTATTGTTAGGCAACATGGGGCTGGGATTAGCAGAAAAATGGGTAATAAGTTTAATCAAAATATTTCTTACCAGGGGCCCCCAAAATCCTTAAAATGTCTCTGTTCACAAGCCCTACAAAGCCCATGCAATGCGCATAAATCATTTCCTGTGAGCACCAACCAGCCAATGTATTGTGAAGTAAGCATACCACATATACATTGCACAATTGAGTAAAGTGCACACTAAACACTTTACACATTGTTCTGCACGCGTCCCAGGAGATGCACACAGAACATCGAGAAAAAGATAAAAGTGATGGGTGGAAGGCCTGAATTAATCTCCACGAATTGTTCGCGGTTGCATTCCAGTCCATTGTGGTGTGACTTCAAATATAAAAACGCTTTTTATGAATAATGATTTTACCTTAATTGTGATGGGTAGTATGATTACTGCTCCCAAGGTTGTATCGAAGGTGCTTTTACTGCAATGGTTTTAAGTAACTGCAAAGAATTTAATGAAAATACAAAATACATAAAATACAAACACAGACTTCAAACAGGAATCAGCCTCGTGCAATAAGCCTTGGTCCTGTGCAAAATGAACAAGCATATTCTAGTTGCCAGGCCTGGTCCCCTCCGAAAATCACACATATAACTTAATATGTATCAAACCACAATAGCTTCAGAGTCCAGGTAACCTGTTTGGGAAACTACACTTCACAAGAGTGTACATGCAATCTCTTGTGATGTGCATTGAAAAGGCACATTCCCCAGGACCATAATAAGATAACAGCCTGGATAGTTCCCTTAAAAAGGACACCATTGATATGACCGCTCATATACCAAACAGACTCTGTCCCTGTACTGTTCAGAGGTAATTTACAGATCACGGAGCTCATTGCTATGGGATAGGGATATGGCCTGAGTAATTACTAGTGACTGAGATTAGTTAGGGTGACCACCCACCTACATATCACCAGAGACACTGTTTCCAGTCCTGAACGTTTTACCTACAAATCATTGCTCTCAGGTATGCCAGTCTAATGACTGCAAAAGAAACAAATCAAGACTAATACACCCACAAAGCATTAGGCTAACACAAAAGCCCAGGACTGTAAACTGTGTCTAATGGCGTGCAGTGAGTTGGTCACCATAGATGATTTCAAGAATTCCACCCATCACGTTTTTGTTTTCCCTCACCGTTATGTACAGCATTTCAGGTGATTGACCACCCACGAAGTCCTTTTTAATGTGCATAGGACCTAAACATCTTATATGATCACTCACCCTCCCTTTAATATGCATGAATGTATTATCACTGACACAGAACAGAAGTAACTCATATGATTACTCACACAGACCCATGCTCTCCCGCAGTGGATAACACGTCTAAAGCCAGCCACCCACAATTTCCCATTTCTCCATCTGGTGAGGTAGTAGTATTTTTGGCAAAACATCTCCATATACAAGGCTCATCCCCCATTCCTGAATCTTGTTCCCTCCTATTATCTCTCCACATCCCTTTTTAGGTTGAAGCCTACCAGACATCACAGCTGCCTGGTTTGCATAGACTTCTTTGGGACATTCAGAAAGCTTCCTTGGGAATACATGCATCCCATTGCTTACCATTGGGTTTGTGTTTTGTAAGTCACAGTTGCTTGATTTGAATTTGCTGGCTTAATTTGTTTTACGCTGTCCAGTATGACTTTGTTCCTCATGTGGAGCATAGCCTGTTTACTGTATTCTTCCATGAGTGCTCACTTTCTGTAAACAGGCCTTTACAGTTTGTTCTTATCTTGTCAAGTGTGCTGTGCATTCAAAGACAGAGGTCAAATGTCGGCCTCTGTCTTCCAATGGGTCTTGGTGTTTACTTTTCTTTATCTGACTTAAAAGTGAGAGGACTTATGTGACAATCATGCTGGGTACTAGGGGTGTGCTGGCGGAAGGCTGTACGATGGCAATTTTTCTAGCAAACAACAACATTTACATGTCTGTAAATACACCATGCAAATATTTCAGAATATATTAGAATTAGGAAAGCACTAATGAAGTATATGTTTAGTACTTCTGTGGTGTGGTGGAAACAAATATTTTAATATGATCAAAACAAATGTATACACAAGGTGATACCACTTCCACACATTATCATTTATGTGCTCTATAATGTTATCAGTAAAATTGTATATCTGGGCAAATGTAATGGTCATTTCAATTGAAAATGTGTTGCCTGCAATACCAGTGTGCTACCACACCCTCTACTTCACGACGCTCTACTCCCCTCTAAGCTAGCCACTGTGCTCTATGCCACTCCACTCTACTGTATGCCACTCTACTACACTCTATGTCCCCCCACCCTAGGCCACTCTACGTCATTGCACTCCACTCTGTGCTACTCTAGGCCACTCCAGGACACTTTATGCCACTTAACGAAAGGCCTCTCCACTCCACTCCATCCTAATACTCTGCATGACACTCTACATGACTCCACTCAACGACGCTACACTCCACGATACGCTACTCTATGACACTACTCCATTCCACTCTATAACACTACTTCACTCTGTGCCATTCTGCATCACTCCACGATACTCTATGCCACTTCACTAAAGGCCAATGTACGCCACTCCATCATACGCCACTCTACTATACGACACTCCAACTATGCCACTCTAAGACATTCTATGCCACTTTACTCCACTCTATGCCCTTCCTCACTACCCACCTCCACTCTGACGCTTTTCTCCACTTTACACTACGCCACTCAACTCCACTCCACAACACTTTACTCCACTCTACGCCCCTCGGAGCCACTCTGCGCCTCTCCACTCCACTCTACACCATTGCATTGTATGACACTCCACTCTATAATTGTCCACTCTACGCAACTCTACCTCCCCCAACATATGCAACACTTTTCCTCGTGTTTTCAGAAAATCATTCCATATGAAATCCCGCACACCTCCCACCCCAACCATTCGCGAAGTTATTCACTTGAAAATCGAGAAACCAAAACAAGCATGTCAGATAAACATGCCCTTACTTCCAGACTAAACAAGAATCTTCAATGCCGACCCAAATTAATCTCCTCATTATCCCAGACTCTACTGTCCTCGAACCCTGCATCAATTTGCTTCGTACATCATCAAACATCAGTTTATCCTAAGTCAGGTGTGAGATGTACGGTCAGTGCTTGTTTTTCCATGTCTAAAGGGAACATCACTAGAGGGCAGAGTGGTGCGACCTAACACATGACAGATTGAGTGTCTCACACAGGAGAACTGGAGATCTCTCAGTCTGCTCCATAAGAATCATGTCCAGCGCCCTGAAGGGGCCAGCAACACCTATATCTGTATGTTCAAGGTGATGTAAGCATTTACGTTTTTCAGCATTTTAAGTCGGCCTTGTACGAGTGCATAAGGAAGCAATCAATCAATCACAGAGTTTGTAAAGCGCACTACTTACCCGCGAGGGTCTCAAGGCGCTGGGGAAAGAAAGGGGGGGGGTGCTGCTACTGGTCGAACAACCAGGTCTTGAGTAGCCTCCTGAAGGTCAGCAGGTCTTGGGTCTGTCGTAGGCTTAGTGGAAGGGTGTTCCAGGTCTTGGCGGCGAGGTGGGAGAAGGATCTGCCGCCGGTGGTGGTTCTTCGAATGCGAGGGACGGTGGCGAGGGAGAGGTCGGCGGAGCGGAGTTGGCGGTTGGGGACGTAGAAGAGGAGTCGTCTGTTGAGGTAGGCTGGGCCAGTCTTGTGGAGTGCCTTGTGTGCGTGGATGAGGAGTTTGAAGGAGATTCTCCTGTCGACGGGGAGCCAGTGCAGGTTCCTCAGGTGGGGGGTGATGTGGCTGTGGCGTGGTACATCGAGGATCAGGCGTGCGGAGGCGTTTTGTATGCAAAGCAAAGTCTACCTATGTCTAGAGTTGTGAAATGGCTTCACCAGTAGCTTGTTACTAACTGCCAGCGGTCCCACGTCATATGTGACACATTTTGCCAGTTCCATTCTGGGCATTGCGGCTTCACTTTAAACATTGCAAGTGTGACGCAAAAGCAGAGTACGCAAAGCGCTGGCTGCAAGTGTCAACCTTGACATGGGGCACTCGGCGTCTGTACTCGTTTCTCAACAAAAAAGAAACATTTTCGGGCAGTTTGAGAGAGGGTCCCTCCAACAAGTTGCCTGAGCAGTCTGACAAAAGTCTAAGCCTGAGAATGTTTTCCCTCTGCCAAGGCATATTTTCGTGAAACGTGTTTAGTCAGTCAGTTCCAGACAACCTTGAGATGCTTTTCAGAGAACAACAGAAAGGAACTTGGCGCATGCGGCGGTTTTCATTGGAAAACGGCTCTTCCTTTTCCCCCTTCTACAAACAAAATAAAACAATCGGAGCTATATGTACACGTGTATATCTCTTCCGTGTCCGCCGCAACAGCGCCTGTGCCACACGTGAACGAGACGTGACGAAACCCAGGCAGGGATTTTACGAGTATATTTATTTAAGGCACTTTTAATAGCGCCAACAAGCCGTCTGCGCTACTCCCTGGGGCGGAGGCCCAGGAGCCACTTTCTCCACGGCACGGTGCCTGGCATACCGTGGTAGGAAAAGAAAACACCATGTTACACAATCTTGTCGTTGAACCGGTTCTTTTTAACGCAGTGAAAATATACTTGGCCCTAACTCCACCTTTAACTCAGAAGACCTTCCTATCACAGGTAATCAGGGCCACTGGAATTGTGCAGCAATCGATGACCAAATTATGGGGTAAGGTTGACAAAATTATGTGGCAAGAAAAGACACAATACAACTCAATCAGTGGTATCCTTTCGTTATTTTGCATTTTAAAATATTAATACAGTCTGGGCGAAGTTGCAACGACTCAGTACCGATTTAACTATTGAATACAGCAATATATAACTGGTAGATTAACTGTTAACTTTTGCAAAGGACCCACAACTTTGCAGTACACCTACACGACACTTTTTGTTTAGTAACTTCTGATCCGTTTGAGCTAGATTTTTTTACATCTGCAAGTAATGCAGCAAATGATACATTATGCAGCAAATGTGGCAAATCCATGATTATGCGGAAACTCCCACAGCCGTAGAATAGCTTAATTCCAATGGCCTTGCATATACTAGACACAGAAGGGAACAGCAGGTCTAGTTGTCCTCACAGTCCCACTGCGTAAAGCACGCGCTGCTGCAGTACAAACGTCATACTTTTCATGCACTCACAACAGGCACAGCAGCAGAGCATGCTTCATACCATGCACCTAGAACAAGCACAGCAGCCAGCCACACGTCATACAATACAGACAGAACAGGTACAGAAGAACTAGGCATACACACAGGTCTGAAACAACAGCAGTAAACGCTGTATATTTTGCACACGAACCGCACACCCAGAATATACACAGAATGGGTGCAGGCTTCAGAAAAACACAGAACAGGCACCGCACCAGCACAAGCTTCATACCATACACACATAACAGGCACAGCAGCAGCACAAGCCTCATACCATACACACAGAACAGGCACAGCAGCAGTGCAAGCTTCATACCAAACACACAGAACAGGCACAGCAGCAGCACAAGCTTCATACCATACACAGAACAGGCACAGCAGCAGCGCAAGCTTCATACCAAACACACAGAACAGGCACCGCAGCAGTGCAAGCTTCTTACCATACACACAGAACAGGCACAGCAGCAGCACAAGCCTCATACCATAAACACAGAACAGGCACAGCAGCAGCGCAATTTTCATACCATACACACAGAACAGACAGCAGCAGCGCAAGCTTCATACCATACACACAGAACAGGCACAGCAGCAGTGCAAGCTTCTTACCATACACACAGAACAGGCACAGCAGCAGCACAAGCCTCATACCATACACACAGAACAGGCACCGCAGCAGCGCAAGCTTCTTACCATACACACAGAACAGGCACAGCAGCAGTGCAAGCTTCATACCATACACACAGAACAGGCACAACAGCAGCGCAAGCTTCATACCATACACACAGAACAGGCACAACAGCAGCACAAGCCTCATACCATGCACACATAACCGGAACAGACGACAGCAGCACAAGCCTCATACCATACACACAGAACAGGCACCGCAGCAGCGCAAACTTCATACCATACACACAGAACAGGCACAACAGCAGCACAAGCTTCATACCATAAACACAGAACAGGCACAACAGAAGCACAAGCCTCATACCAAACACACAGAACAGACACAGCAGCAGCGCAAGCCTCATACCATACACACAGAACAGGCACAGCAGCAGTGCAAGCCTCATGCCATACACACATAACAGGCACAACAGCAGCACAAGCCTCATACCATACACACATAACAGGAACAGACAACAGCAGCACAAGCCTCATATCATACACACAGAACAGGCACCGCAGCAGCGCAAACTTCATACCATACACACATAACAGGCACAACAGCAGCACAAGCCTCATACCATACACACAGAACAGGCACCGCAGCAGCGCAAACTTCATACCATACACACATAACAGGCACAACAGCAACACAAGCCTCATACCATACACCCAGAACAGGCACAACAGCAGCACAAGCCTCATACCATAAACACATAACAGGAACAGACAGCACCAGCACAAGCTTCATACCATACACACATAACAGGCACAACAGCAGCACAAGCCTCATACCATACACACAGAACAGGCACAACAGCAGCACAAACCTCATACCATACACTCAGAACAGACACAGCAGCAGTGCAAGCTTCATACCATACACACAGAACAGGCACAACAGCAGCACAAGCCTCATACCATACACTCAGAACAGACAGCAGCAGTGCAAGCTTCTTACCATAAACACAGAAAAGGCACAGCAGCAGCGCAAGCCTCATACCATACACACAGAACAGGCACAACAGCAGCGCAAGCCTCATACCATACACACATAACAGGCACAACAGCAGCACAAGCCTCATACCATACACACAGAACTGGCACAACAGCAGCACAAGCCTCATACCATATACACAGAACAGGCACCGCAGCAGCACAAGCTTCTTACCATACATACAGAACAGGCACAGCAGCAGTGCAAGCTTCATACCATACACACAGAACAGGCACAACAGCAGCACAAGCTTCATACCATAAACACAGAACAGGCACAACAGAAGCACAAGCCTCATACCATACACACAGAACAGACACAGCAGCAGCGCAAGCTTCATACCATACACACAGAACAGGCACAACCGCAGCACAAGCCTCATACCATACACGCAGAACAGGCACCGCAGCAGCTCAAACTTCATACCATACACACATAACAGGCACAACAGCAGCACAAGCCTCATACCATACACACAGAACAGGCACCGCAGCAGCGCAAACTTCATACCATACACACATAACAGGCACAACAGCAGCACAAGCCTCATACCATACACACAGAACAGGCACAACAGCAGCACTAGCCTCATACCATATGCACAGAACAGGCACCGCAGCAGCGCAAGCTTCTTACCATACACACAGAACAGGCACAGACAACAGCAGCACAAGCCTCATACCATACACACAGAACAGGCACCGCAGCAGCACAAGCTTCATACCATACACACATAACAGGCACAACAGCAGTGCAAGCTTCTTACCATACACACAGAACAGGCACGCAGCAGCGCAAACTTCATACCATACACACATTACAGGCACAATAGCAGCACAAGCCTCATACCATACACACAGAACAGGCACCGCAGCAGCGCAAGCTTCATACCATACACACAGAACAGGCACAGCAGCAGTGCAAGCTTCTTACCATACACACAGAACAGGCACAGCAGCAGCACAAGCTTCATACCATACACATAGAACAGGCACAACAGCAGCTCAAGCCTCATGCCATACACACAGAACAGGCACAACAGCAGCACAAGCTTTATACCATACACACAGAACAGGAACAGACAGCAGCAGCACAAGCTTCATACCATACACTCAGAATAGACAGCAGCAGCGCAAGCTTCATACCATACACACAGAACAGGCACAACAGCAGCACAAGCCTCATACCATACACAGAGAACAGGCACCGCAGCAGCGCAAACTTCATACCATACACATATAACAGGCACAACAGCAGCACAAGCCTCATACCATACACACAGAACAGGCACCGCAGCAGCGCAAACTTCATACCATACACACAGAACAGGCACAACAGCAGCACAAGCCTCATACCATACACACAGAACAGGCACAACAGCAGCACAAGCCTCATACCATACACACAGAACAGGCACCGCAGCAGCGCAAGCTTAATAACATACACACATAGCAGGCACAGACAACAGCAGCACAAGCCTCATACCATACACACAGAACAGGCACCATACCAGCACAGGCTTCATACCATACACACAGAACAGGCACAGCAGCAGTGCAAGCTTCTTACCATACACACAGAACAGGCACAGCAGCAGCACAAGCCTCATACCATACACACAGAACAGGCACAGACAACAGCAGCACAAGCTTCATACCATACACACATAACAGGCACAACAGCAGCTCAAGCCTCATGCCATACACACAGAACAGGCACAACAGCAGCACAAGCTTTATACCATACACACAGAACAGGAACAGACAGCAGCAGCACAAGCTTCATACCATACACTCAGAATAGACACAGCAGCAGCGCAAGCTTCAACCCATACACACAGAACAGGCACAACAGCAGCACAAGCCTCATACCATACACAGAACAGGCACCGCAGCAGCGCAAACTTCATACCATACACACAGAACAGGCACAACAGCAGCACAAGCCTCATACCATACACACAGAACAGGCACAACAGCAGCACAAGCCTCATACCATACACACAGAACAGGCACCGCAGCAGCGCAAGCTTCATAACATACACACATAGCAGGCACAGACAACAGCAGCACAAGCCTCATACCATACACACAGAACAGGCACCGCAGCAGCACAAGCTTCATACCATACACACATAACAGGCACAGACAACAGCAGCAAAAGCCTCATATCATACACACAGAACAGGCACCACACCAGCACAAGCTTCATACCATACACACATAACAGGCACAGACAACAGCAGCACAAGCCTCATACCATACACACAGAACAGGCAAAGCAACGGTGCAAATTTCCTTCATACAAACAATTGAAATAATTGGCAGAGGAAGCATCACCTTCCATCATACACACAACAGGCTCAGCAAGGACAACAAAACAAATGTCCTACACGCACATACCACAGGGCAACAGGGCACGACTTCCGCAGACACACATAATGGGTGCAGCATAGGCTGTAGTAGGACAAGCTCCACCACAAAACACAACCATCACTGGCAGAGCTGATGGGTGCAACCATATGCCACAAAAATCAAAAAGAAGAAAAAAAGACAGCACTGCCACCTAAATGAGGTGGACATATGCTTTCAATAAAAATTTAATTAAAAAACAATTCAATTGCATATTATTTTAATTGAAAAATACAGGTGTTTCCTAGTAAGAATGTATAGTCAGAACATTTTTGGTAGTTTTAATGCTCCTAAGGAAAAAATGGTTCTCATTTGCAGAAAGAAAAGGTACTATTGGCTTTGATTACTGGAACCCGAAGACGCAATTTAAAGACACAAGGATTACTAAAAGAAAATAAGAAAAATATTACAAATGGAATGAAAAATAAACCTTTGACTATGTAAAATATTGGCCCAGCAGCCTTTGCGCTGAAGTGCACTTCTTTTTTAAGTGGATGTGCACATGTGATGAGAAAAATGCCGTCACTCACAGTACAAGAGAAGAAATGGCTGAAGTGGGCTGACCCAATACCTTATGCTGTTAGTGGGAGGAATCAAAAATTGAATAGCAGTTGAACTGGCCAATAAATGAAGAGGGTTGACCTGAAGCCCCTCTATATGCACATATGTATGCAATTTTTTTTAATACATGAGGCTGACAGCAACTAAAACTGTCCTAAAAGTGGATAACACATGAAGCAGTGCTGCACTTGCACTGCTCACTTTCATACACTCACAACTGGTACAGCAGAAGGCAATAGTACAACCTTGCCTCCAGATAATACTTGCATTGCACAGGCATGCACCGTGTACATTTCTATCACACATTAAAGAAGCACCACAACAACAGTGTTACAAGCACAGCAGTGGCACAGCACATGCAGCAGCAGTAGTGCAACGGTTGCACTATCGGTACAGCAGTTGCAGCTGCAGTTTGCATTTTGTGCGTCTGCAGCAAATGTACAGCTCTATCCGTGCAAACATTTATCCCAAGCACAACATTTTTAGCAGAGACAAGAAAAGAGACTCACAATCCGAGAAGGAAACCCCCAGACAGCGCAAGCTCCTCACACATCACAGTCAGAGCCGGAACATGTGTTAGTGCAAGCTTCTCTCACCACTGAATCACGTACAGTATATTTGGGATAAGGGGCTACCACAATTTGAGCTATTGCAACACACGGTGCATGTATCCCTAGATATCGGAGCGGGCACACCGGAGTTAAAACAAGGTTGAGCTCCAAGGCGACAACAGTCAACCCTCCCACAACCTCACCTACAATCGAATCTTCACCTGACGTGACCCCCTTGTAGCCGACTATGCCCACGTGTGTACTTTTTTTTGTATTTTTTTTGTATTTTTAAAATAGGTGCAGTCTGGTCCAACATATCGTTGACCATCACTCACCTAAACGTATGCACTCTGCTCAGTAATAGTCTCCTACGCAGCACTTTTTCCGACTCGTATTTTTATGGTCAGTAAACTGGAAAAAAATCCCAGCATATACAGCAAAACGAGTGGAAGATTTTCTTACATTTCGTCCATGTACCGCAGTCAGTGGAGTGCAAATATTTCTCACAACAGAGCAGATGGCCCCCGGCCAATGCAAGCTTCCACCGCATCACAATCAGTGCGTGCAAGCTTCTCTCACAATCAGATCACGTGTATTGCACTTATTCATTTATTTATTAAAAGGTTCTAAAGGGTGCTGCCTGCGGCCTTTTTTACTATAAACTCCCTAGGTGTGACACAGTGGGTGGAGAGGTAGTGTCTACACTTCATGGCAGTGCCCGGTGTAGTTGGGCTGTGCTCAATGGTTTAGATTCAAAATATTCCAGTTTCTGGGACTCTGGTCTCTTAACACTCTGCCTCCATATTTAATCTGAGTGAACAATTTTGGGTAATTAGACATTCCGATTCATCCTATTAGGCATGTGGTGAGGTGTATGTCTTTGTAGGCATTTTTTCCCCAATTTGTAATTGTATTATATAGCTCTTACTACCCCTGACGAGGTGTTAAAGCGTTTTTTGGCGAGTAGCACGCTACTCCAGAACCCAAAGGATTAGTTGTGGATTAGTATAGGGAAATATAAGTTGTTAATTTGAGCGGTGGACATGTGATTTTGTGGCATCTAAACACCATGCGCTTCCTAAATAAAAAACGCCAGTAATCAGCAATAAAAATGTAGCTGTGCCAGCAAAATAACACATCAAACAACGCATGCTGGTACTCGTTTCACACCTACAGGTGAACAAAAGGACTACTTGAACCCTATCACGAAAATGTAACAGAACACAAATGGAACAACGTAACCATCCTTTATATGCCCTGCCTTGAAGGACAGTCCAGCAAACAATGGCAAACTGTGAAAAACACGTGAAAGCCAGTGGTTTAAATCTTAATACTTCTTTTAATGTGCTTTGTTAAATAATTATTTATAGGAGATCGTTGAGATAGCTGAAGATGGCTTTAGGCAGGCCTAACAAGCCTTAGCAAAACCAACAATTCTAACTTTTTGCAGGAAAAGGGTTGGGTAAATAGTTGGATGGCTGTGTGTGTGTGTGTTGCCCAAGCTACCCTTAGAAGAAAACATAATAATTAAATATTTTGAGTTATAACAATATAAAAGCTCTTCCCTCTGCTAAATAGACTGCCTTAATGTTATAAGCTATACCCTCAAAGAAGAGTGTTATGAAAATGATTCAGAAAATTATATTTGCATTGTAAGAGACAAACCTCTAGAGTAATAGACACTTTTGACAAAGGGCTAATATTTTGTTGAATTTTAAGAAGGCCCATGAGCGTGGCACATCTTTACTTTGTGAACAACAAGAGCGGTTAATCAAATAACATGTTATTATGTTAGCAAAATAATAAAAAATAACATGCAAGTGCGATTAGTAAACAGCACTCTATCTTTATGACAGGTTCAAGGCATCCAAACAGAATGCACTTCCTAAACAAACAAGCATTGGCATAGCCAATAGGTCTCGCCTTTGGGACCTTATAAGTGTTTAGACAGAGGTTAAATCTGGTAGCCTCTCTTTGACATGGCATCACATGTGACTGACTGCCCAAGACTTACTGACCTTTCAGGAGCCTGATAAGTGAGTGACTGTAGAGGCCCCACCGGTCAGAGAAAACACAGCCACAGAGACAGGAAAAGCACAGACACAGCAAATACACTAAAACTGAGACAGGAAGAACGCAGACACAGAGAATACACTGAAACTAAGACAGGGAAAACAAAGACAGCGAATATACTGCCACTGAGACAGGGAGAGCACAGATACAGGGAATACACTGAGGCAGGGAAAACACAAACACAAGGAATACACTGACGCTGAGACAGGGAAAACAAAGACAGAAGGAATACACTGACATTGAGACAGGGTACACACATACACAAGGAATACACTGACACTGAGACAGGGAACACACAGACACAAGGCATGCACAGACTCTGAGACAGGGAGAACACAGCCACAAGGAATATACTGATACTGAGACAGGGAACAGACAGACATAGGAATACAGTGATGCTGAGACAGGCAACCCACAGACACAGGGAATACACTGACTCAGACAGGGAACACACAGACACAGGAAATAGACTGACACTGAGACAGGGAAAACACAGATACAGGGAACACACTGACACAGACACGGAAAACACACAGGGACCACATTGACACTGGGACATGGGGGACAGTGAGACTGGGTCACCGAATTCAGTGACACATGGAATAGAAATACATTGGCACTGAGACAGAGAACACAAAGGCGCACGGAGTTCACCGATACTGAAACAGGGAGTGCAGTGACACTGGGGCTGTAAATTCAGTGACACAGGAAATAGGAAAACACTGGCACTGGAGTACAGAATACATTGACACAAGGAAGAAACTGACACGGAGTCAGGCAATACGCGGAGACAGGGAATAAACCGACCCAGGGAATACATTGACACTGGGACAGCAGATACACCGACACCAAGACAGGGAATACATTGACACCAAGTCAAGTTACAAATTGAGTGGGAAGGACAATGTAGTGGGACATGGAATAAATTGACACTGAGACACGGGGTACACTGACACGGGGAATACAGTGAGGCAGGGAATGCAGTGGAATACAGAGGGACAAGAAAACCAATGACAATGAGAGTGGGATACACTGAGACAAGGAGAACACTTACACTGAGACAGGGAATATAATGAGGCAGGAGACACATTGACACTGACACAGGGACTACGAGATAGAGAATACACTGACACTGAGTCAGGGAATACAGTGGCACTGAGACAAGGAATACACTGAGACAGGGAATGCAGACAATGGCAATTGGAATACACCGAGTTGAGACAGTGAATAAACTGACACTGAGACAGGGAATAAAGTGACGAAGAGAGGGAACACGCCAACACAGAGACAGGAGACATATCACCACTAAGACCAGGAATACATTGATACTGAGGCAGTGAATACACTTAGAGAGGGAAATAAATGGAGAAAGGGAATACAATGGGGCAGAGAAGACAGTGACACAGAGACGGACTACACTGACACAGAGGCAGGATAAACAATGACACCAAGACAGTGAATACAATGACACAGAATACACTGAAGCTCGGAATATAGTGACACTTGCAGGATACCCTGTGACTGGCAAAACAGTGACGTAGACTACACCGAAACTGGGAATGCAATGCTATTTACAGAATACACTGAGACGGGGAATAAGATGACAAAGTGACAAAGAGCACACTGAGGCCGAGACAGGGAATACACCGCTTTAGGGAATACAGTGACACAGAATTCACTGAGACTGGGAACATAGTGACACTTACAGGATACACTGAGACTGGGAATACAGTGACGTAGAATACACCGAAACATGGAATGCACTGCCACTTACAGAATACACTGAGACGGGGAATACAGTGACACTGAATACATTGAGACTAGGAACATAGTGACACTTACAGGATACACTGAAACTGGGAATACAATGACACTTACAAAAGAAACTAAGACTGGGGATACATTGGCACTGTGACAGAGAGTACACTGACGCCGAGACTGGGAATACAATGCTATAAGGAAGACAATGACACAGACAGGGAGCACAGTGAGGCAGGGAATATACCGATACAGGGAATATAGATAGGGAATAAAGTAGCTCATAGACAGGAATTACACTGACATTGATAGAAGGAATACCCCAGCACCGAGGTAAGGAATACAACGAGACATGAAATTAAGATACTGAGAGTGGAAGTACATTGACACTGAGACAAGGGACTCACTGACACTGAGACAGAAGGACACGCAGACACTGGGCACACAAACATATCTGAAGAGGGAGAGGCATATACAAGGAGAGGGAATACACTGATACTTGGACAAACAGGTAACCTGGGGCAGGGTATACACTGTCAGGAACACAGGAGATGCAATGAGCTAGGAAAAAGAACACACTGCTGCTGGTCAGAGAAAGCTGTACACTGAAATGTCACTATAGTCCTGAAACAGGCAGGGACATCACAATAATGTGGTCATGGAGAGCAGGACATGGAAACTGAAACCCACAGCACCGGGATAAAGCACACTGATTTGCACACAATAACTGAAACACAAGAACAACACAGATGTGGGGGAACACTTCAATGCCCAACGCCCGTACACAGCCTCCACTAATGGAGCTGGGGGCGGTGTGCTGAAATATTTTGAGAAGATTTTTTAAAATTACCTGTGGGCGGTCGTCGAGGGATCTGCATGTTATGTCCGAAACGAATACCAGAGAGTGCACCGCCAGTGCCCGGTATCGCAGCTGACCAGCAGAAGCGGAGCTGTGGAAACCTGGGAGGGAGTGTTCTAGGGAGCAGTGCCTATGAGAGCCAGGTCCCTCCACTTTTCCCGAGTGCTCCGCTGCTGGCGGGACGCCTCAGCCGGCCTGAGGGAGAGTGTCTGGTGGCATCAAGATATGGCAGAGGCAGCAGGACCTGGACACCAAAGCGCCGTGGAGGAGCAGGCACCGGCGCGCAGCCCAGAGAGGAAGCACGCAATGCCTGCGCCATCAGTAGTCACCAGATTTAACGAGGCAGGTCGTGGCTGAATGGGACATGTGCGGAGAAGGCAACCGGCCGATGGAGGACTGCTCGAATCCACACGGCCGGTGCCTGATCAAAGTGAGGAAGCAGCACCCCACCCACTGGAGTGCCTGGTACAGCGGAGGCAGCAGGAGTTGGGCACTACAGCAGGGCAAACGAGCGGCCACTGGTGCGCGGCCTAGAAAGGATACGAGCAAGGCCATGCTCCGCCTCGACACAGCCACAAGGATTTAAAGGGGCAGGTCACCGGGACGAGTGCTGAGAAGACAATCGGCCGGTGGAGGACTGCTCGAATCCACACGGCCTGTGCTTGTATTTGGTGCATAGAAGGAGCGGAAGCACCCCCAAACTAGGAAAACAAGCGCGGCCACTCGGCCGCGAAAGTGAAAGCATTTCGCTCGCGCTTGGAGCAGATTATATATGCATCAAGGGAATGAGAGCGGCAGGGGGCAAGCAAGAAACGGCGCAGGACGGCTGAATGCCAAATAAAACAAGCAATGGCCGCGCGGCCGTGAAACTGACACGGCCGCGCGGTCGCGAAAGTGAAAGTAATCGCGAGGGAAGCCATATGGCGCCTGATCGCGCGTGCACGCTCGCGTGAACGCAAGCTGGTCGCCAGCAAAAGCCACTGCTGTTTGCACTTCCAAAACCCGCTTACTAAAACTCTCGCCAGAGCAGCGCATGCGCTGGCTCAGGCGAGACCTAAAAAGGCATACATCACCAATTAAAATGTAATTTGTGACCGCAAAGTAAATACATTACATAACACACACTGATTTGCAATAAAAACTACATGTCATGACGCATCTGCAGTCTAACAAAAGGTCTATTTGAAGCCCCATCACCAAAACCTAATTTTAAAACAGTCGGGACAATGTAAATATTGACAACACCTCATTGGATTGATGTTGCCAACCATATGCTTGACACAGAGTAGTAATTATTTTTAGGCACAGGGATGCTAAGAGGCCCAGAATATGCCAAGAGAGACAGATAGACAGCTTTCGAATGACCTGATTTTCCAAGTCACTAACTTAACATCAGTTACCTTCTTTTATCTTCCTTTTCCCATGTTTTGTCCGAAAGGACTATCATCACACTAATTATAAGGTTAAGCTAACTATTAATGTTTGCAATTGTCCTGAGCCAGTTCTCCCACAGCCACAGGGCTTACAGGAGACATTATAAGCCCAAGTGGGGAAATATTCAGCTTTCTTTCATTTTAAATGTTTTCTTTTCTCAAAATCTCGTCTGCTAAGCCACTAATAATTTTTGTATTTCAGAACTTTCAAAAAGTCTTCTTTTATTGTGTGAGAGATTGTGTGTACATTTGTGTGTTTTTTTATAGAGCAATGTCGCCCCTTCCTGGCACCGTATCAATCATACAGCGCATTTTCCTTGTTTGCGCGGGGTATACCTTTAAAAAGGTGCGCCCGGCGCAAACAAGGAAAATGCACCGTATTTGGATGAATGCTCTGCCCCCAGGGCAGCTGTGAACTTGCGCTGCCCTTGTTCAAAACAGCGCGGCTACTTTGAAGCCACTCTGTGTTTCACAGTGCAGGCGGCAATCTGCCTGCACTTTTAAGGAGGATTAGAGATCCCCTTGCAAGTGGTTGCAGTGAATGACTGCACCCGCCTGCAAAGGGATGTCTAGGGGGTCCATGGGACCCCTTTCCCCCCTCCAGAGGGCTGCCATCAGGGGCTGACAGTATGCCACCTTTTACGTGGTGCACTGTCAGTGCGCCTCCTGACCGCTTCTTTGCCTCTGCACCTGCAATACGTTGCAGGCGCAGTAGTAAAGGGATTCCCTCATTTGCATAGGACTAGGTCCCCATGCAAATGAGGGAATGCCCTTTGAGGATAGCGCTGGTGTTTTATGTGGGCCAACGCTAACTCTATTATAGAAGGGGATGCACAAGAGTGTGTGGCCCCTTCTATAATACCAAAGTGCCCCGGGCACGCAAAGTGGGCGCAAACGCCTGTTGCTCCCCCAGGGCACTTCTGTAATACAGCGCCAGGTATCTTGACATGCCGTTCTTATAGTATGCTTTTAGGACCGCCACTTGTTAATCTGCTTCCCTTAGAGTGGGGTCTTCGCATCTACTGACACCACCCTGCTCCCACAGGATTGACACATTAAGACAAAGATATTCTTTAGCATTTTAGCGAAAGATCTAACACTTCTATTTCACTTTGCTATCCACAGTTGCTTTGCTGATGTGCGAAATGGACAGGGTAAGGTTAAGAAACATGACACTGGGGCAGTTAATGCATTGTGCAACTCCTACACTACTATAATAAAGTGTGACATGCAAATTTACTTCCCCAAATCTTGCATTTGTTCAACTTCCTCACAGCTATGCTCGTTTTCTTGCAGCTTGCAGCTGCCATCTGTGGAAACACTAAGCTTAACCATCAAATAGGTCTGAAAGTGATCGAATTAAAAACATGCTCGCAAAGCAGATGCTTTACAAGACCAGATGACATTTATATAGAGGAATGCCGGGAGACACGATGATGTCAGACTGGGTGTGGAGCAGGCCCCGCACGTGCAGAGTAGGAACAGGCCCGGCGCGCTACACAGCGCATTTACAAAAAAACCGACCCAGCCCTATAGTTTTGAGGTCAGTCATCTCTGGCAGCGTAGCAAGAATGCTGAATAAAGTCGGAGGGAAGATTCTGGGAAGTATGTCTAATTACCACACACTAGTCCGACTATATTCAACAGCGCAAGGTCACGCGCACACACATCGTGTCGCTCCAGCCTCTTTGCAAGGAATTCGGAGCACCGGCAGATTGCACCCTTTATTTTAGTGGCTCACCAGGTCCAATTAGTCCCTAATAAGGGCCTGTCGCGGGCTAATTGTCTGGAGAGCAGTCAAGGCCATTAGTCGACCTGGACCTGGTCAGCCACTCTACATCAGAGTGGTAGTCTACTGTTGTCAAAGCAGATCATTTTATCTGAACATTATGCATGTTCAAGTACTTAAAACGAAACCTAAAGACTTGCTGAGACAATATTCAAACTCCTATTTGAATATTTCATAGATAAGCAGAGCCAAACTATCCCATGTGCTCTTGGGTGGAGCTGTACAGAGAGCGCCCAGTCTCTCCACGGGGATCCCGAGCAGGGCGTGGGAAAGAATCCTTAGGAATTAAGAGACTTGCTCATACAATATATTTTATAGCACAATTTATTTGGTATCACAATTTTCCATCTGCATTGCCTGAAAACCCTCTCGTTTTACAGGCAGTCCCGAAGAGAAACTCAGGAATACTCCAGTTCTTCAGGGCCTGGCATGGTACCCAGGGACATTAGATACGCACTGCAGAAGATCATGTATATGTCTTAAAGAAAATGGTGTGCTTCTCCCTCATGGCCACTGGCAAGGCTGGATGCTCTGTTCATGCCTCAAGCCAGTGGCGTAGCTAGACCTACTGCCACCAGGGGGGGACCCTAAGTTTGCGAACCCGGTGCAGGTAAGAGCGGGGGAGGGGGGAATCACAGGACGGACGACTTGTTCCCGATGGGGGGAGGGTGGTGTCCGTCAGCTGACTTGTTCTCGGGGGGCAGGGGGATGGTGGTAGTCGACAGACACAACTTGCTCACCTACGCCCCCTCCCCCCCCTAGCTACACCACTGCCTCAAGCAGCCCTCTGCACTGCCCCCCCACACGCAGAGTTTGTGGGGTGGGGGTAACACAGTATAACCGATCTGTGCCCTGTATGGAAATGCAGCCCTGAGCAAAAGGTGTCTAATAATAGTGTGGACAGTAGTCTAAGTGCATTAAAAAAAAGTATGGGAACTGTGATGCTGTGCGTAATGGGGCGGGCGAGTAAGCGTGGGGGAGTGGTCAAAAGCGTGGCTAAAAAAACAAAATATTCTGTAACTTTTTTCAGTCTTTCACCTTCAGATAACTACATATAAACTATCAAACAGCTTAAATGAAAATTAAATGCAAGTTATGTGAATGGGTGGGAAGCGCACTATCGTACATCATGAAACCTCTATTAGTTAATGCACTGCACCCGAGCGCCACAGAATTGAATCTTGTTTGGTGCAATGGAGCCAATACCGGCTTCATCGCACCCTTTACATTTGCAGATTGACCAGTTGCACATTTGCATTTCTTTCAGGGAAGCAGAACCCTGGAGAGAAGGCTTGTTTAGCTGTCTGCTCCTCCCTTGGCTTCACAGCACTGGAGACTCCCTGCCTTACACTGCAGCTGAAGCACTTCAACAGTCAGAACTAAGCGTCCCGGGACGGCTGTCTTTTCGCTCAAAGTAGGGAAACTGTTTTTCTAAAATTAAAAAAGTATTGGCACCTTGTGCCCCTCAGACCCCCGCCCACTGCGTATGAGTGAGTATGAAACTCAGCTCAGAGAGCGGAGCACAAGCTGCGGGGATTAGTGTGGACCTACACGCTGCACAAGTTCAAATCACAGCCTGGTGACTCCGTCTATAATCCTTCTGAGGTCATGAAGCTGAGGACCATTAAGTTGGATAAAACTTGGGTAGCGCCTGTTATTAAAGGTGCTACAAAACCGCAAACATGATGGTAGCAAATACTGTAAAAACAAATTATTATTATTATACTGTAAGCCTGCACTAGCTCAGCATGAGAAAATATAAATGAGAACTTTGAGGGCTGTGGTTTAATTAAAGAGGAAACAGGCAATGAAATAGAGGCTATCCTAAAAGACAAGCCTAGCAAATAACCAATTAAAAAACATAAGAGTCAGGGCCCAAAATGTTTTTAGGTGGGGTCCACACATTCCAGTACTGTCTCAAACTGTGCCAGCATGGGCGTAGGCAGCTGGGGAGAGAGCACAGCAACTGAAGCGTATTTCACCATAATGCCCACAGAAGAGTACAGCACAGAAATCAACAGTGGATCCTTGACTCACACAAAACAGGTACAAAGCTGCATCATTCAAAGTCTTACTGACACAGCCATAACATACAAAACAGGACAGGGACAGAGGCGGCTAGCTTAAATAAAAAATGGTTGGGCGTAAAGACGCATAACTCACCATAAATTCGGGAGCAGGAGCACGACCTGTCCACGAGCAGTAAAAGGAAGGTCTTCCTTCCTGCTTGTAGAACGCAACTCCAACAAATCCTGGAGCTGCTCTCATGTTGTGAAAGCAGCTCCAGGATTGGTGGGAGCAGGCTCACCCAGCGCTCATTTTGAGGCTAGGGGCCTGTGCCAGCAATCCCCAGGTTGTTTCACAGCCTTTGGATTGCTGGGTCTACAGTGTGCATGTCGGGCTTGCCGTCACAAGACAGCTAGACAATCAGACATGCGCATTGTAGACCAGTGCTGTCATCCTGCATTTGCAGGATTCAGTCTCACCCCCACCCTCGTTCTGTACACAGCGTGAGTTGGTGCGGTGGGCAAAAAAATAAAATGGCATTGACATGCCATTTTATTTATTTGTGTTTGCCTGCTACTCTCGGGGCAAGCAGGGGGGGGCAAGCGGGGCGATGCCCCTCCACTGCAGAGGAGGAGCTGCCCAATCTGCAGTTGGCCTGTGTCACAGACAGACGAGATAAAGCAAAGGAAGCAGAAGTGCAGGCATCCTTAATGCATAGAATGAATGCACCACCCAGACACAGTGGGCAGCAGTGACCGGCTGCACTCACACATGCAGGTAAATTATAACCAGCAACTGAACAGATTCCACCACACACATAAGTGCTCACACCGCAAGAGGTACCAGTAGCCAGAAGTGCAATTCTTCCTCCAGGCTTGCAGAAGTTAGTGCGATGCTCAGGGCCAAAACTGAAAGTGGGGCCCTCTGATGCTTTTCCTCTTATCTAGGCACCATAAGCAATCAATCAATGAGCAGCATTTGTAGAGCACACAACTACTCAATTAGAGCGTCCAGGCGCGACAGGACTGTAGATGCTCATGGAAGTCGGGGGCTTAAAATGCTGAATTAAAAAGCCACGTTTTCAAATTACGTTTGAAAGATCTTGCATCTAAGCACGGTTTCTTGGTATTAAAAATGAACTACAGGGAAAGCGTTATGATATACTTTTGGTGCCCCTGTCATCTTAAGAATTTTGGGGGCCCTGGGCAAGACATAGGTTGGGGCGCCTGTCTGGAAAAGCTTTCAATTTTATTACCCATTTTCTGCTAATTCGAGCCCCAGGATGCCAAACAATAAGGAATCATATATTAAAGGTTGTGAAGGAGAAATAGATAGCTGTGAGATACGTATAAAGTTCACTTTCCCAGGGTGGGCCCTTAGAATATGGGGTTCCTGCGCAATTGCCCATGCCTTAAATTTAATTTAATAATTTGGTCTTCTCCTGCTGCATAATTCCAGTGGTCCTGAACTTACTCCACCAACACATAAGCCAGTCTGGAGTATGGTGCGCCCAGATTGCAGCATTTTGAATAAAGGCAATGAGCTGGATCAGAGCACTGCTTTGCATCATGTCCTTTGCAGAGCAGGCCAAGCACAACAAGATGATGGACGGAGTGCTGAAACTTTTCAACTACTCACCCCCAGTCAATAGATCCGAGTTTAATCCACCGTTCTTTTGCTCACTTTGCCACCCCAGTTTGGACCCAGCCAAATGCAGAGCAGACCCATTAAAAAGGGAAAGATCCGGGGCAGCAGGCAGGTTCTCCCTTCCCCTCCCTTTTGATCACATTGGCAGAATCAATAAGTGAAACAGGCAGAATATTCCTCTCAAAAGCTCTGAACATTAAAACGCGGCAGTAGATCTCCCTGTTATTTGCCATCAGTGTGTAAATTCATGGATATCTCATAGTACACATAGTGGATATTCTGTGCACAATGTTTATCAATTGTCATAGTTACTTGCCAGTGACGCATTGAAGAATTGATGTCATGCTGTAGACGATGTCAATAATCGGTCGTGTATCAATCGAATGCACCAAAATTTATTGTGCTCAAGTTAACATTGGTAACAGTTTCCTGGTACTTCTGAAATGATGTTTTGAGGTAGGGAAATAAGTTACAGACAATTTCTAACCCAACAATGGTCCTGTCTTCATCTGTAAGCATAGGCAGCTCCTCCGGAGCGCCGCCCACTGCTCTTTGAGCAGTGCAAAAAGGAAAACGAAAATGATAATAACACAATGTTATTATCATTTTATTTTTCCATACTGAGGCAGTTGTGTTTACCTTATGGGACAGGGCGAGGCTATTGTCACAGCCAACAGGGGGAGGAGTGGTTGGTGCACTTAAGTGCACATGACAGTTTAGCTGGCCATCTTGGGCCTGCCAAACAGACATGCGCACTTAGCATTTCTCCACCCGGCTGTATTGCACAGCCGGGTGGTGAACATGCACAGGCTCTCACTCCTGTCCGAGTGCTGAACCAGGCCACTCAGATTAATCATGACGCTGCTGTCATGCTGGTGACAGCAGGGTCGTTATTGGCTTAGGGGAGTCTGGGAGCCTGTGTGTGTGTTTGTGTGTCAACAGAAGAGGACGGAGGAAAGGCAGCAGCTGGCAGCCCCATAGGTGAAATGTTTTTTTCCCTACCCTCCCTCCCTCCCCACCCCAACCATAGTATTCCCGTGGCAGCTGCCACTGTCTATAAGTTGTGTGAAGCCTGTGTTGGATTATTAGAAGTTGCTCTACTTTACCTCAACCACTTCTCCATCTGCTCCTTTGTGGTCTTCAAGCAATATTTATGTTTCAGTTTAAAGGAGAACTCTGAGGGAGAAGCACTTGAGGCTTTAAGAGAGAGAGTGGGAAGGCAGAGAGAAAGCAATCAGAGAAGGAGAAGAGAGAGAGTAGAGAGGGAGAATAATTGGATGGAAACAGAGAGATAGCAGAAGGAGATGAAAGGAGCAGGGATGGTCTAAACATTTTTGCCAGGGCTGCTTTTGGTTCCCCAGTCCGGCCCTGGACACAGCAGTTACCCCATCACAACGTTTGCTCCTTATGACCCCTTTGAGAAAAGGAGTGATCCACTTAAGCAATTCATTTGATGTCCAAGTTCTAATCTCGCTTTTTCTACCTGAATAAAATGAGTTTGGTCAAATACCCCTATTCCACTTGACTCTGTTTCCCTATCAGCAAGCACTGAGAGTGCACAGGAATAGTCAAGGGTTAGTGCTGTGTACAAATCTAGAAGTTTACTCAGACCTTCACTTTCTTTCTACACTGGTCCTTGGACTTGCCTACATGTCTGGTGTTACATGATGCCCACAGAAAACAGCTGCTTTATGATGCCATCTTAACTGGCCAAAAGAGAGCGAGGAGATTGCAAAGGGACCATGTTGCTGACTTGCAGGAAGTGTCCAAATAGCAACACCAACACTGCATGCCGGATGTCTGAAACATGTAATGTCAGCTGCAGCAGAGGTAAAGCTGGGGAGTTTCAGAAGTTACACTACAGGAGTGGTTAGGGGCACACAAAACTGCAGGCATCGAGTAATAGAGGGCACAGAGTGAGCAAGAGCAGTAAGGCTGCCTAGCCTACACAATTTCCCCAAGACCTGATCACCCACCCTTCCCAGCCTACTCTGCACCACACAAGCCTGCACTGTAAGGGGAGCACACCGTGGACCACTGTATTTTAAACAAACTGGTTAAGTAGACTGCAATGATAATTTATCCTGCCATGAAGGAAACATGGCAAGTTCCTGAGCTCAGAATATGTTCCCTGCACTGGGATTCTGTGCTGGAGCTGAGACTCTTAACTGCGCCACTCTTTCATCCTTTGCCTCCAAAGTTGGGACTGGAGAGTTTAGCTCGGTTGGTTGTAGGGGTTCCCCTGATGGGGTCTATGTTGGTGCCTGTAGCTGAACAATTCCATCTTTGGGTGGAGCGTGACAGGGGATTGCTGATGGATTCATTTCTTATACTAGGGGCAACTTCTCTTCTGGGATTTAATATTTAAGGTTGACAAGAGCATCACTCAAAGTCTCGTACATAATACCAAGAAATGTCATACACGTGTGCACTACTAATTTGAAAATGACCAACATAACCATAGTCAGAACAATTAACTGCGTTCACATGACCACAATGCAGCCCAAACAATTCTCCTTATATTGTTTGAAATTCAGGAGGGAAGGCTCCATCAGTTTCACCTAGGGCTGGATCTGCCCTTTACAATGACAGTGCCAAAGCTGCTGAGGCAGAATCTTATAAATTCTGAAACTGTAGAACAGTAGGTTAGGAAAAGTAGCCTAATCCAGTGTTGCATGGAGAGACGGTGAGTTGATGAGCTGACAGACTGACTATCCTTCATGCTGGGAGGCAATTAAATGCCAGGAGGAGGTTCTCATAAAGTTGCTACTAGAACCCCAATGCACTAGGCTGATTTTTGTACCAATGTAATTGTCGTACTTTGGGACCATGGAAAACTTGTTTGATTCGGAGGTTTTCCCATTCTTTCCTTACTTAGATTGAGATTTTATAAACTAATTTTGATGGTGGCTTACAACATGTGGTTTTTGTCCTGATGATGACCTAACGAACGAATAAGGTTGAAACAAGGTTGACGCCTTCCTTTGGCAAATTGAAAGGAAGCATACACTGTATTCTGTCACTTGACAAACCTATTTCTGTATTACTTTTTCCCTCTGCCATTGTCTTTTGTTTACACTGTATTTTGTATTTTTATGTTTTGTGTAAGTTTGTGAGCACCAATTATATATTGTGTCTTTGTACTGTTTGTTTTACAATAATACTTTGCAATAACACATTATTTTTTCAAATAATTGCTGTGGGTACCTTATTATTCTTTTTGTTTTATTTGTATTGAGTGATTGTGTCACAGTATCATTCCTTTGGATTTTTATTGTGTTTTTTGTTTAAATTATTTCCCTGAACCATTGTTGCTGTCACATAATCTAGGAGATAGGCAATACAGTGCAGAATTCTGAAACTTTTGTTCTTCTGCAGCCACTGTGTGTTGGACTGCGATATACATGTTTCTCCCAATCCAGAGCCAGATGTAACTGCTTCAGGCTATATGTAGTCCTCCTTACTCGTTGTTGAAACTTGTGTAACACCAGTCCAAATTAACAAAATCCATACTCAAGACATCCGATACCCCGACCAGAGATGAGGGAAATGAAGGGAAAAAAACAATGTTTCTCAGAGAAGGAAATGGAGGCACTGGAATGGGCAGGACAAGCAGCTTCTTTCAAAAATACTTACACTTGAATTGTGTTTAAGAGGACATGGCTGCAAAATTGTTTTTTAATTTTTTTTAATTTTTATTTTTTTTAGTGTTTTTATATAGCACAAACTATACTCGAAGATATCCGGTATCAGAGCGCTTTACATGAGCACCAGTTTCATTACAGGTGGACACATTAATTTTTGTTAGGCACGGGGAGATTAAGTGATTTGCCCAGAATCGCAGGATACTGAGCGTCTTTGCCAAGACTCGAACCCGGTTCCCCAGCTTCGAGGTCGACCGCTCTAGCCATAAGGCTACATCCTCTCCCCAACATTTGTTTGTGAGTATAAATCTGATAATAGGGATTATAATGATCAGGTCAGTGGATTGATCAGCTATTGGAACAAGGTGATCACAACAAAGGAATACAAACCTGGACTGGAAACTAAAATCTGCCATGGCAAAAATGCTCAAACCAGCCCGCACTACCGAAGGCCACAACTAGAATGGGGCGATGAGGATAATTGCTGGGTGATGGCAGCCTATCCAGCTTTGAAAGCAGCCCCCTGCCAAGCAGCCGACCAGAAAACTGCAAGAGTGGCTGAATGGCCAGTCCAGACCTGATGGGAATGAATATTGAACATGGCAAATGTGCAGATTATTCAGTTGAAGATGCTCAGAGTGACATTTCTTGTGAGTTTTTCTCCTTCAGATTAATGTGCAGTGCCTAATTTGAGCAGGTGTGTGCACGTGGGGCCCACCAGCACTCATTTTAGGGTACTGTACTATCAGTTTTTTTTCATAAACTTTGATCCAGAGCAAGAGAGAGAGAAACACAAAAGGGGTAAAGAAAGAGGAAGAGAAAAACAGAAAACCAGTGACAAAGAAAGAAAGAAAGAAGGGACGTAAAAGAACCTGCACGGATAAAATAAAGAGGCAGGGAGTGTCTGTTGGTAGATAAAAAGGGTTGAAGTGGTATCTAAACTATACAGCCTGTGTGGGGGAGGAGGGGGGGAGAGAGCGGGAGAGGAAGAGAGAGTGAGAGAGAAAGAGAGAAAAATAAATCGGCACATCAACACAAAGTTATAGTGACAGGAACGAGAACCAACGCAGGTGTGTCTCAAGTGATCTCTTCAGAAGGTTATTCCAAAATAGAGAAGTAAATTGTGATTGGTGGTCTTGAAACATAAGGGATGTTGTGCTTGAGTGCCTTGCCCTTTGTTTGGAGCAAATCACACTGAACTCCCTATGCGGTTTAATAACTAGATAATGCCACAATGCCTGTTCAAAGCCACAAGAATCCGACTGAACACAAGTCAAGTACTGCTTCTTTGAAAGTAAAATGAACCACCCAGGGGTGAGTATACTGAGACCTTGTCTAATAACTGGATGAGGGAACACAGCGTTGGCAGGATATTACGAATCATGTGTGTGCCAATCTAAATCATTTGTGATATCTTCCAGTGGCGGCTGCCTCTGAATGGGGGGGCGGAGGGTGGTAGTGGAGGCAGGGGCAGGGGGGAGGGAGGGATGAAAATAAATAAATAAACTTACCTGCTCTGCCGCCGCCTCCGCCGCACGCCTCTCCTCCGTCTTCTTGTCTTCTTCCTGGCTGCTGCCTGCACTGGAAGCACCCAGGCTTCCAGACTCCGTCAGCCAATCACGACGCTGCAGGAGCAGCATAGTGATTGGTCTGAGTGGCCTGTTTGGCCGCTCAGGCAGTGCCTGGGGAGGCTGGGCATGTTCTCCACGGGGCTGTACAACACAGCCCAATGGAGAACATGCCAACTACGCATGACTGTTTGGCCGGCCCTAGAGGGGCCGGCCCTAGAGGGGCCGGCCAATCTCAACCACAAGGGTGAGATTGGTGTCTAAGCATCCGCTGAATGACTGGGCGCAAGACTACGTGGACAGATGAGTAAATCATACAGGCAAAAGGAACGTATATCTATGCACTCACTGTTACACTGATTGATTGTTAGACTAACTACACTGAAAATGGAGATTGTTAAGGAAATATTTGTCTGCAATTGAGGATTCTTTCCCTGGTTGTACCTCTCTTCTCGCCTCCATACAACAGTTGCCACCCAGACCATCCCATCACTTTATGTTGTCTCTGTGAGCGGCACGCAGTGTGTGATACTGTGACATGTGCCTGTTGAGGCTCTAGACTCACACCCACAGCGGGGACGGGGATATACGGGGTGATTGGCAGGGTTACATATAAAGACCTGATTGGGGTCACATGCCCCCGGCTTCCACCTTCTTTTCATCACCATTTATTCATGAACCGTTCAGAACAATGTGCTAGTCCATGCGGAGGGGCAGGGCCGTCAGCAGCCTTATCATCACTTGCCCATAGAAATGCACCACATTTTGACACATTTAAAAAACGATTTTCCCTACCTATGATTGCATCATCTTATTTTTTCTTTTTAAATTTCTTTAACTGTCTTTGCCTGTGGTTGTTACAGTTTAAAATTGTAGTTTTAACCTGCCAGTGATTGCACAATTTATCCCATGTTTTTGTGTTTAAACTTGTGTTTTTTCCTGCCTGTGACTGCTTCCATTTAACCTGTTGAATTGTGGGATTTGCAGTCCAAACTCTGTAGTTTTTCCTCTCATTCCCTGTGACTATCAGTTTTTTCCTCCAAATGTCTCCTTTGCTCTGTGCTAAGATCTGTATGTTAAGCAGTGCACCCCCAGCGACCATCTTGTGTTAACAAGTCAGTGAAACCAGCCCCCTTCCCTCCTGAGACAGCAGTAATGTGCTGTAAGCTGTTTAAACTGTGTTTAATAGGGACTGTGCACTTCTGTTTTTGGCCAGGAGAGGGAGTAAAGTTTTACACAAATAGTGTTGTTAGAGGACAAGTTTGTTGGGGCCTTACCAAAGTGTGGATTGAGCCTGTCTGTCTCCTAGGAGATCTGTGAATAGAGCAGCTCCCCAGTCCCAGTCCCCACCCCCAGGCCAGCAGACCTAGGACTGGGGATTGGCTATTCAGCTCCCAGGCAACTCTGAGCCCTCCCTCACACCTGCCCAGGCCCCTTAAGGCTTTGCTGGGTGCACCCCAAATCATTCTCCTCCATCTTGTGAATTGCAGCCTACCTGTGCCCCAGATTGCAGTGAGCAGAGTCCAGGAAGTGGTAAGGAGGCAGGCTAGTGCTGTCTCTTTCCTAAAAAAGTTTAAAAAACGATTTTTCCTAACTGTGATTGCATCATCTTATTTTTTCTTTTTAAATTTCTTTAACTGTCTTTGCCTGTGGTTGTTACAGTTTAAAATTGTAGTTTTAACCTGCCAGTGATTGCATAATTTATCCCATGTTTTTGTGTTTAAACTTGTGTTTTTTCCTGCCTGTGACTGCTTCCATTTAACCTGTTGAATTGTGGGATTTGCAGTCCGAACTCTGTAGTTTTTCCCTCTCATTCCCTGTGACTATCAGTTTTTTCCCTCCAAATGTCTCCTTTGCTCTGTGCTAAGATCTGTATGTTAAGCAGTGCACCCCCAGAGACCATCTTGTGTTAACAAGTCAGTGAAACCAGGCCCCCCTTCCCTCCTGAGACAGCAGTAATGTGCTGTAAGCTGTTTAAACTGTGTTTAATAGGGACTGTGCACTTCGTTTTTTGGCCAGGAGAGGGAGTAAAGTTGTATACAAATAGTGTTGTTAGAGGACAAGTTTGTTGGGGCCTTACCTGCAGAAGTCCAAAGTGTGGATTGAGCCGGTCTGTCTCCTAGGAGATTTCTGAATAGAGAAGCAGCTTCCAACTCCCTGGCCAGCAAACCTTGTCTGAGGTAGCTGGGACCTTATATAGTCTGATATTGTTTGGTACATGTGTACACTGATTGGTCATTGTATCTGATGTTTCTATTGGATTAGGGTTAGTGTCCTCATTGGTTGGGTATTTGAGGGTTCTAATTGGTTTCTGGGTCTGTGATTCAATCAATGTAGGGTTGGGACTAGGGCTAGGGTTAGTATTTCTATTGGAAGTAGGGACTAGGGCTTCCTGTGTTATTGGTTATTGGGACTAGGGTGGGGCTAGGGTTAGGCCTTTAATTGGAAGTAGCGATTAGGGCTTCTGGTGTGATTGGTTGCTGGACTAGGTGTGGGACTAAGAGTAGGGTTAGGCTTTCTATTGGAAGTAGGGACTAGGGCTTCCTGTGCCATTGGTAGCTTGGACTAGGGTTGAGACTACTGGTAGGGCTAGGGCCTCTATTGGACGTAGAGATCAAGGTTTTTTTTAACTGATTGGGTGCTTGGACTAGGGCTAAGATTGGCTGTAAGGTCCTCGTCTCCTATTGGTTCTAGATTTTAGGGCTAGTACTGTGATTGGATATTGTTAGGGCTAGGGTTCCCATTGGCTGAAGGGGTCACCTGACTACTAGGGCTATAAACGGCCAAGGCTTAGGGCGTCTCAGCTAAGGGTGGAGAGGACAAGGGTGAGTGCCTGTTTGAGCCTGTTCGAAACTGGTCGGAACCAGGGCCAGGAATGCTGCCCATTTTCCCATTCATTAATACCCACCCTATGTATTTGTCCCTCTGTACATAAGCATTGATTTTCACTATAGATATGTGCCTATCTTCGTGTATTGCTTTGTATAAACATGTACAATAATTATGTTGTTATAAAACCAAAAACAAAAGAAAAAAAAAAAAATCTTCTTTGGTCTACATGTACTTGCTTCCATTGGGCATCTATGTACCTCCATGTACTTGGATCTGTGTGTCTGTTACTTTTCTCCTGAAAAAGCATATCCAATGCACTACCCTATTTCTCATCCGCTACCTCTATCAATATCTTTAACCTGCATATACTTACCTCCTTTATGCATCTATATACTTTCAATGTACTTATGGATCTATATATTTATCACTTTCTTCTAATTTAGCATTTCCAATGCACTACCCTATTTCTCAGCCTATACTTCCCTCAATATATCTTCTAGCCCAACTTTCTGACTCATCTCAAACTTCTTTCTACTACTCTTTCCAATTCACTACCCTATCTCACCCTATACATCTAGCATTATATCCTCTACACCCACTCTCTCATTTATCCCAAATGCCATACCACTACTATGTTCCCCAAAATAACCCTTTCTTGACTCTCTCCTACTCTACCCCTCCTTGCATCTTCTGACACCTCCTTTACTGTACCGATCCCCCAAAACAAACCTTTCTAAACTCTTCCCTCTGACTCTTCCCCTCCAAAACCTTTCTTACTCATCCAAAAGCCTCCTCCTACTGCTATGACCTAAAAAAGAAATCCTTCACTCTTCTATCCCTCCACTATCCTTTTCAATCAAAATACCAGACTAGCATGTTCACTTCTCTAATTCCATATTCCACTATACTAATTCACCACTAATCCTTTATGGGTTCCAGAGTAGCGTGCTACTCGCAAATAAAGCGTTTCAACACCTCCTCAGGGTTACAAGCGCTATATAAATGCAAACCTTTTTTCATTTTTTACCCCTCCCTAACCCTTCTCAATCCAAATAACTGACTAACATATCCACCACTCAAATTACTTCATATTTCACTATACTAATTTTCAACACTAATCCTTTATGGGTTCCGGAGTGCCTGCTACTCGCCAGAAAAGCGCTTCAACACCCCATCAGGGGTAACAGGCGCTATATGAATGCAAACCTTTATTTCCCTTCTATCCCTCTACTATCCTTCTCACTCCAAATAACTGACTAATATCCACCACTCAAATTACTTTCATATTTCACCATACTAATTCACCACTAATCCTTTATGGGTTTCCGGAGTAGCGTGCTACTCGCCAAAAAAAAGCGATTCAACACCCCATCAGGGGTTAGAAGCGCTATATAAATACAAACCTTCTTTCCTCTTCTATCCTTCTGCTATCCTTCCGAATCCAAATAACTGACTAATATATCCACCACTTAAAATTTACTTGCATGTTTCACTATACTAATTCAACACTAATCCTCTATGGGTCCCGGAGTAGCGTGCTACTCGCCGAAAAAGCGCTTCGACGCCTCGTCAGGGTTAGTAAGCGCTATACAAATGCAATTATAATACAATTACAATACATACCATTTGGTCTCTTTGAAATGTAACATGACAAATGGAATGGACCTGACCTGATGTATTTTCTTTGTTTTGTCACACTTCCCCTCCCTCCCATTATCGCTCTCTCTGCTCCCATTTGTTTCCTACCCATCCAACAAAGCACCATGGCAACTTGCGCTATAAGCATATACATACATTACGCTACACATCCTTTGGACCACTGCCCTCTCCCGTGGCTACTTTAGAGAACCACAGAGGCAAAACATACACTGGCTAAAGTTATGGGGCTGTTTGTGACCTTACTGACGTTCTTTCTGGCAGTAGAACCCAATGACACTTGTCTCCAAGATCTATCTTTTTTTTGTTTATCCACCTACAAATCTTGAGCTCTTGACTCTCCACACCACACTCCTGTCAGGTACATCTGTGCTTGTCTTATTTATCCCCTGTGTGGCATAACTTGGCCTGTTACTCCCACATACCCCCAACCATCTATTCCCGTATCGTCCAGTTGTGCATCCATGAGTCAGCTGAACCCTTCCTGACTTAGATGCCTGCATTTCCACTCTATATTGCCACAACAGTGTCAGCTGTACCCCTTAATATTATATCCTTGAATGTCAATGGCCTGTGACACTCTATTAAGCGAAAGAAGACTCTCTCCTACCTGATCTCTAAATTGGCCAATATAGTTCTATTGCAGGAGACACATCTGCCGACAAACTGAGGAGGGTTTGGGTGGGGAGGGTTATGCACAGCTGCAGAGACTCCCCATTGGTTCATCCTCATGAGTCTGCCCCGACGAGTTCCAGAAAATGTTGGGTAGCGATTCTGGTTCGGAAAACACTCCCCTATAAAGTCATGGATGGATGAAGATGGATGGATGAAGATGGATGAAGAGGCCTGGTATGTCCACACTAAACTTTGACTTGGCAGCAAAGTGACAGGGGTGGGCTCCGTATATGCCCCAAATGGGATCAGAAGGGACTTTCTGCTCTAATTCAATAGACATATAACAGAGATGGGACTGTTACAGGTTATCCTGGGTGGGGATTGGAACCTAGCCCCAGATGCAATAATGGATCGCACAGGGCTGATTGATGTAATGAATACCAGAGGCAGGGTAATTCTGAGAGATGGTCTGGATGATCAGGGACAACTATATCTATGGTGTTGATTCATCCCTCAGATAAAGAATATTCCTATGTATCATCAGTGCATGGTACCCAATTCAGACTGGGTTACTTTCTAACCTCCAACCATGTGACACCTCATACTAGACTGTGAAATATTAGAAGTATCACTCTTGGACCATGTGCTAATTTGTTTACGTCTTGACTGGGGGATGGCTAAATGAATTTGCAAGCTTTGGTACCTTAATTCCTCATACTACTAAATACCAACACAAAAACGTGTTTTAAAATCACATGCCACTGCATATCTAAGAGACAACAGTGGTTCTGGGACCTCAGCACAAACCCTATAAGTGGCAGCTAAAGTCGCTCTTAGTGGCCAATTAATGATGGATGCGGCTATGGCGAGTAAATGCAGTAAGGTACAACAAACCTTCCTAGAATTAGACATTAGGTCCAATACCCAGCTGTACACCTAACCCCCTACTACGGGAGCCAGATGCCAATTGTAAATAGCTAAAATGGTACTGAGTACTCTCTATACAACTAAGGCAGAACATATGCTTTACAGGCTTCGAGCACCTCATTATGAGCAGGTAGAGGAATCGGGTAGGTTAATAGCTGCCCAGCTCAGACAGAGAAAGACCGCAGCAGCAATTTCTGCCATACACACATATATGGGCCAACTGCTAAGAAATCTCCAAGACATACCTACAGAATGTGCGGTGAACTATAGGATGCTATACAGCTTTGAAATAGTAGAAGATAGATATCATGAACATAGGTTCTTTCTGACCATACGTTTACCATGCCTGAACGATGACAGTAGATTGATTCTGGAAGAGGAAATAACTAAAGCAGAGATAGCTCAGACCATATCAAACCTCAACTATAACAAAGCTCCCGGAGAAGATGGCTATCACGGGGAATTTTGTAGATGTACAAAACCAGAAACGTTGGACTCCCTGTATGATGTTTACAAGGAAGCAGAGCAGACTGGCGACCTCTCAACTTTGTAGCAGCTACAATTCAATGTCCCTTCTCAATGTAGCAATATATCAAACTGCTGGCTAGCATACTAGCCACCCACCTCACCAAAGTTGTCTTTTACCAGAATGCACATCCTGCAATCATTTGCGTACATTGAGTCATTTGCTAGCTAACCAAGGAGTTGTCAGATGATGTTTTAGCCCTATCATTTGATGCCAAAAATGCATTTGATAGGATTGGGTAGCCCTGCCAGTTTAACACCCTTACGAGATTTGGCTTGGGAGAGGACTTCACTACTAAAGTCAGATGGCTATATGAAGACCTGACCACCCAAGTTAATTGTGAGGGCTTCCTATCAGATGCCTTTCCTATACACATGGGCACGCGCCACAGATGTCAATTATCTCACCTGCTGTTTTTACTGGCGATGGAGTCCCTGGCGAAAGTCTTCCAACAATCGCTCTCGATCACGGGGGTCACCACACCTGTAGGTCCCTCCAAGATACAGATGATATCCTGATTACGCTCATGGATCTGCACTGCTCCCTCTGAGCACTCTTGCCCACTATCGTGGACTTCACTGGCATATCAGGGTACAAAGTCATCTGGGGAAAAAGTGAAGTCCAACCCATGTCATGAATAACAGCTGTGGCATCTATAGCTGATTATCTCTTCCAATGGAAATCAAAGAGGCTCCGATACCCAAGAGGATACCTTAATAAAGGATTAGAAAGGATGGTAGCTGACAATGTAGATCCCTTGATTGCTCATTCCAAATTCGACAAGCAAAATGTGGAAAAAGATGCCTGTCCCTGTGGTGTAGGATACAGATGATAACAAACATTGGCATAGCAGAAGGTCTCACCTTTTGAACCTTATGAGAGTGTAGGCATGCAGCACATTATCCTGATATTTAAATGAGTACCATCGAGTTGGGTAACAAACATCTGTTATTCAGTGCCAAGATGCCCTTCTGGGTGAACGTGCACTTTACAAATACACGTTATGAGTGCTCTGCTGCCAGGGATTGAAGAGCTATACAATTACTACACACTGTTTGTAACTTGTATTTTAGCAGGGGTGTCAATTGATTTTGTAATATTTTTCAATAGCAGAGCCATTCCCACAAGTTCATAATGAGTTTGGATAGCGTACTGTAAATAATCACACTACTGCAACAGCTTTATATGACACCTTCAAATAGTCCTGGCTTTTTAGCCAAAAGAACATTTGGATTCTGGGACCTGTAGTTTTGGTTTGCTCATCCTAGCTATGCCTCCACCTTAAATTCCAGCTTGGCTGGCCCAGGTGATAGCTTGGCGGCTATGCTGCCTTAGAGGAGTTACGAGTGAGAGTCACTTGTTTCCGCAAGCGATACGAGGCCACCAATCAGTGGTAGCAAGCGCTATGAATGACAAATAGGAGCAGATGTTTAGAGCTTGTACCAGCGCAGAGCTTGACCAATGTGGAAGCTTCAATTGTACTCCATGAAGTACATGGGATCCAGAAGCAGAGAGGTGTGGGCACAGGCCCCTTTAAACTAGTGCAGAGCAGGCAGAGGAGTCCTGATTCATTAAAGTGCTGCAGCCCATCTGAAAAGCATATGTTTGGGCCTCAGTGTTGTCTAACAGGTCGCGCATAGAGTCGAGTAGGGGTGCAACAGTGAAGCAAGGAAGTATCTGCAGCAGGGTCCCAGACACAGCACTGTTGCCAGACACAGACAAGACTTTCTGGCATCTTCACATTAAAAATACTGCAGCTCTGATGAGAAGTGCTGGCCCAGTTCAGGGAGAATGGTTGGTACTGCGCCACCGAGTCTTGCACTTCTTCACGGTGCTTTACAAAGATGCATAGACGTACAGGTACTCACTATTCCAGAGTACCTGTTGCTGATACTTTCCAGTTCATTGGAAGAACAGCATCGCTGCTGAGATGTGCTTGTGCCCACTCTAGCAAATAAAATGTGCCAGTGCTCAGTATCTGTCCATATTAAGCCTGTGCACTGTTGATTGATACCATTACAAGAACTGGTCAGTATAGTCATTAAGTACTGGTCAATATGTAGCCATTATCCCAGCCATCAATATAGTCACCATTTTAAAAACAAAAGCGCCTAGTAGTGCTTTGCAATTTAAAGAACGGCTAAAATATATGTGACCTGAAACTCGCTTACCACACACAAGATGGACAAAGGCGAGGCCAAAGATGAGCACTCCTTTGAGTTTGTGTTGTCCGTCAGCGACTCCCTTGGTTGTGCCTATATGTTGTGTTCTGTCAAGTGTTAGCATGTAATTCACTTTTTTGATGTTTTTTCTCCAGTGCTTAAAATGTTAACCTGGTCAAGGCGGTAGCAAGGATGCAGTACTAGTGTGAAGTGCTAAGTGAAATAACCAAGCAAGGATGAGGGAGGGGGTAGGGGCATGGAACAGGCGCCCTCTGAAAACAGCGTCTGACATTTGTTCTCAGTCTTTGAATGCTATGTGAATGTGATGATATAAGAACAAGATTTACCGGCCAATTTACAAAAACGGAGCAGAGCTCAGAGCAAGAATGCTCTGCAAATGAAAAGGGAAGCTTCGCCAAACACAAGCAGGAAACTAAGAAAAAATAGTGTCCCAAAACTAACAGATAAGCACCAAAGTGGAAATAAGCCAGTAGTTAGGCACTGCTCCATGGGAGGAAACAAATGACAACAAGGAGGTACAAAGAGGAAAGACTAAACACTAGCAAGCAAGTCTTTTAAAGGACAATCAAAGTAACAAGTAAAAAGGCAATGGGCAGGTTGTAAGCCCACAAAGTGTATACAACATGTCTCAAAGAGACAGCTCAAGCGCTGCCTAGGCTCAACCTAAAAATGGTGGTCTTCCCCAGGTTTACATATATATTGGCCATGATACTGCTACTGGTTAACGTGGCCTTACTATGGACCATTGATAAGGATATTAAGGCTTCTATATGGGGCACCACAAAACCAAGGCTGAAATTTCATGAACTGATGGCCCATGAACGGCAAGGTGGCCTTTGCCTTCCATTTCTGGAACACTACTACACCATCTTACAACCATTACAACTGGCCATGGTACACCCAAACATTAAGAAAGTTCCCCTTTTTGTCGACATTTAACAACAGCTTACTTCAAGCGAGTCAGGCCTACTGGTAGTCTACAAGCATAAAACCCCCTTCTTCCCGTCACCAAGCCCAGTAGTGTGTGCCATGGTGAAATTCTGGCAGCATGCCCATAAACTTCTGCAAACTGATGCTAAGTTGCATAATATGGCCATCTGTGAGACTTTTGGCAGGTGTCTGGCATTCACACGCTTGACCAGCTCATATCACAAGGTGATCTCAAATCCTTTGAATCTCCACAGGACTAGCTCCACCTACCCTTTTACCAGTACTAATGTAGGTGTGAATGTAAATGTCAAGATATACGACATGACAGGCATCAAAGTGTACATTTTACTTTCCTTTATCCTATACAAACAGGGCTACATTGTATTGTACTGTACTGTATTATGTTAAGGTATTTTTCAAATAACCCTGCTAAGTTAGCATATTTATTCTATTTGCTGTCCACAAAAATGATATTTAGTATAGTATAATCATGTAATATTGTCAATCCGCCATGTTCTTAGTTTTGTTTTATTTTTCTTTCTTTCCTCACTGTACTTCTTTACATTTACCTTACAGTTTCCTTGGCAAGGACCCATAATCGGACTGTGTTATGTGGTAATGCCTAGCCTCAGTCTTATTCATGGCCCTTGTGGTGCTGGTTAAGGACACCGTTTAAAATCCTTTGTATACTATGTTTTGTACATTATAAAAATCTAAATAAACATAAAAAAAAGAGTTTTTGTAGCATATCACCTATGATCCAGACACAAAAACAAATGCGCAAAGGGAAGTATAAGACCACCACAAGGAATTTAGCAACCTTGAATTGAGTCTAGTGTCAAAAATATGGAGATCTATCCCACAGTGATTGGAGAAGCAGATCAGGTGACTGCAATGTAAATGGCAAGGTTCCTTCAAAATCACAGGCAATTTAGATCAATTCAAGGAAGAACTGTGATGACACAGTAAAACATGTAAGGAACTACATTAAGCCTTTGGCTTCCTGGAATGCTTAACAAAAATAGACATGCAGGCTGCAATTCTACATCGTTTCACATGCCAACATTTGGTAGAAGAATCACTGAATTATTTCAATGTTTTTCTTAGAGATGAGTCGGATTCACCCACGGTCACACGTCAAGAACATGGTTTGAAGAGCACATCAGATAAAATTTCCATTTATGAACTAAGCACTCTTCTGCGCGAACACAATCTCTTGGATGTCTGCCCAACGTAGATAAAGCCTCGACGTGGTTCTATCCAGTCCAGGGAGATCAGACTGAGTCCGGGTCTTCTAGTGTTCAGAAAAGACTCGAAAATTCAGCTCTTAAGATTACACCTTCCAGACTGATCTACCTTTTTCTCACACTTTCTGCTTCTGCTCAAATACCTGCCATCTAATTGTGAACACCTCCCTCTACTGTCGCCTAGTTTCCCCTATATAAATCCCTAAAATTAATAATAATTAGATTCAATTGCTCTGGATGCTAATTCTTCTGAATATTGGGGTGAAAGCCCACTTCCTAAGTGATGATGAATATCATTGCTCTTTAGAGCACTTCACAGTAGCTATGTAAAGATATGAACTGTCAGGCGATCATATCTGACTTCACCACCGCAAAACCTAGAGGGGCACGCCAGAACGAATTTAGGTTGATTGGCTTATTGTTGGTTTAGGTAGTAAACCGGTTTTGAAGCATAAGAAATTGCAATCAATAAAAGTTACAAATGTTTAAGATGCACATACTGGCCCTCATTATGAGTGGCCCAGTTAGATGTGATATGTGCGGTAATTACTGCTACCGCACATATTTCAACTGTGAACTCCATCCTAAATAGTGCCAGGTCGATCCTGTCGATATTTATCAGAGGAAAATGTCTGACCCGTAATACTGATCCAGCACCGTACAGTTGCCCCTCAACAACTGCCCTCTATCTTCCAGTGCTGGACTGGGACCAAAAATGTTCAAACTTTCCCTCACCCTTCCTCCTTCTGTTTAGTTTCTAATCCATCTATGCATTCTCTCTCTCGCCTCTCTTTCTCGGATATCTCTTTCTCTCACTCGTCCCCCACTTATGAACCTTCTGTGCCTTCTTTTTGAAAGCCCAACAGTTGCCAGGTCCTTCATAAACCGGCCTCAAATAGGACCAGCTTCCCCGCCCATCCCAAAAGGAAATGCTCGAGGAGTTAAATGGCCAGACAGGCTCCGCCTCCCGCCTGTGCATATGGTATATTCGACAGCAAGCAGTGATGCACAGATCTTAATTCGGTTTCATTTATGCTAGATTAATACTTGCTTTTGAACACTCACTTTTACCCACTGATTTTTAAACCTTTTATTGCAAAACCCAGAGTATATCCTTACTTCCTTCTCATATCTTCAATGCCCCCAAAGGTTGTCATTGCCACATTTGCCTCAGTTGGTTTCTCTGACGATGCCGAAGAACTTGGCCCCTCCTTAGCAGTTCCTATTTGGTGATCCTGTAGGAGTCTGCTGGTTTTCTCCTAGATCCCCAGAGGAGATGCAGTTCACCCCGGCACATAGATCCATTTCCAACTACAGACACCACCTTAGCTCCATTTGTTATCCTAGCAGCGACATCAATCTCGGTTCCCAGCATGGAGCTGGTGCAGAAATGCAGCTCCATGGTGCACACAGCTGGAGCTTTCTCCTTGGTCAGAGTGTACAATATCATGAAGTAATTTCACTGATCTAATGTAGGAGAATAGCTTTATACATTTTCTGTTACATTGCAATGAAAGTTTAAATTATAAGTTCTGCTTTTCGTGATTTACAATTTGTTATGCATCGGCATGTTGTCATCATAATAAAATGCAAGGAATGAAATACAAAGAAAATTGGAAGATGGAAAATTAGTTTAAGAAAATGTTTGCTAATTCTGTAGTTATTAAACAAAAATTACTAAAATAGAAAGAATTAGCAATTTTAACTTCATTTCCTAGTTTTATTTAAAGTACACCGGCATAGCGAAATAAAAGGAAAAAAATGTAGAAAACCCCAAAAATGAAATAATATTCATTTTGACCCCATCTGAAACCAGAACACAGAATGAAATTTTCAACATTTTAGAGCTACACAAAACTCCAAATTTCTAAATTGCCTAGCTTGTCAAAATGTATTTAGTGTGGTTGAGTATAGTCTGGTTTCAGCTGTCTGTCAGACCTCATGTTACTAATACTAAGTTCATCTAAGACATGGGCACTCACAAACATTTTCGCAGGGGCCACAAAGTATGGTCTGTGGAGTGCCAGACTGCCACATTGATGCCAGCAGGGTGGGAGTGGGGTTAGGGGGGAAGAAGTTAAGGTGGGCATTGGGGAAGTGAAGGATGTACATGGTGTTGTCAGTTAGTCATGGAGTTATTTTGAGGGTTTCATTCCATACTGCCCTCTAAATTATGCCCCTAGACTCTAGAAGAGTCATAGTTTTGAAAATACCGTGTTATGCAGTAGCTGAATCGCTGCCCCTCTACCGCACCTTAGGGTAAGCCTTCTCTGCTTGCTATGGCTACCTGGGAAGAATCTTATGTAAAAAGGAAGTAACTTGATTATTGAACTGAAATTAAATAGAACTGCACAATGTGAAACAGAAAACCTGGGATCAATCCCAGCTTCCACACTTGACCAAATTGTGTGATAGTGGGCAATTGTTTTATTTCACGTTGCCTCCTTTTTCTCCATTATCACATATATGAGCACCTTGAAATACATGAGTTCAGGATATGCACTGTACAAACCCTTCTCTGGTGTCCGAGTTAATAAACAATAAGATTTTCAGTGTATATAATAACAGCCCAGGCCATACAGGGGAATCCACATGACAACTGACTTGCTTCTTAGGTCACTATTGGCTTTGTTGTGAGGGTGGGGGAGGCATGAATATTTTTACCTTCATTTTTCAAAACTATCACTTTTAGCAAAATACTTCTAAATGCACCTATATAATCTGATATACTAAGGTGAAACACCTCTGCATATTAACGAAATTCACTTTTAAAATTTTGAAGAGACTGTCATATTTTTACAAGTTTGTTGCAAGAAGTCATAAAAATGCATGTGTTCCTAAAGTTAAGTGGTGGAGGATGGTTATTTGCTTCTTTTCTTTTACTTCAGTTAAGTGTGTAAAAAAACGTCTGCCCGTTTTTTTTACAATCTTTCTGAATGTTAGTGCTCCCACCAGTAAATAGCAACCCAGTGCGATCGTTCAGCAGGGGGCCACACGAGTAGGTCAGGAGGGCCGCAAGCGACCCCGGTCCTACTTTGAGTATCACTGATCTAAGAAGTTCACCAGCTAACTTCAGCCTTTGGCTTTCACGGTTAGCAGTTGCTTAGAAGATCGCAGATGGCTGTCCATCAATGCAAGGGCATTTTGTGGACGATTACATAGTCACATTTGCGTTCCCATTAGATGTTGTGATGGGCTGAATTAGCTTTTTTGTTGGATCACAGAAACAACTCAACATGTAGCATGGAATTCAGGTTAAGACATTTTAATTTCTGGGTAATGGCTTTTTTCGTTTAGGAACTACATCTTGTTTGTCTTTACCACAATCTAAGAGTATTCACTAATCACACTTGCACAGTTCATTCGTTTTACTTTGTTATCATGATAAAATGATGTTGAATTTACAGCTTATTGATGTATGTACAGACATTACTAGCCCACTTTCAAAAGTAACTACTATACAGTACTTTGCGGTTTGTCATTTAAGCTCACCAATTACAACAAACTTCATCTTCAGACTCTTGCTTTAGAATACTATACTATACAGCTTATCTCCGCTAATCCAGTCTGTTCAACAAAGGGGGCCTGAAACCCAGCTTCCAAATTGTTGCAGCTATAGAGGTTGCTTCATAATAATATTTTCTTTCTAGGACAGCTGAAAGCAACACACACATAGTCACCAAACACGTCTCTTAGCAAAAAGCAAATCTGTTGGCTTGACATGGCATGTTTACAAAAGTGACACTATTGGCTTTGACAATGCTTGGTTGTTTTTGCAAAAGGAAGCTCCCACAGGGGGCTAGTGGGTTTGTACAAGACATATTTATCTCATATTCTCAAACTTATTTTCGAATGATTAATCTCATTAGTGTGAAGCAGACAATTCAGGTAAGACACTTTAATTTATTACAGATGCGTCTAACCTCCAAATGACAAAATTGGTGGGTAGCCTATTTCATCTATGTTGATGTCGCTTATCGCTTTAATGTTTGTAAATAAAATGTATTCACCAATTACGGTTGCCAATCTATGCTTTTAATACTCGTACCTGTATTGAATGTATAATCATTCTATGTACAGAATATATGTTGTGCTAGCGAATGCCAAGTTTGAATGATGCTTACATGATGTGCCAGGCCACAAATAAGTGTGATTTTGGGTGAGTGCTCTACGTGGTAATGGTCTTTTTAAACTGCTAAGAGTTTGGAATAAAGTCAGGCATCCCATAGCACTAGGGGTGGAGGGTTTAAGACAGTCTGGGTGTGCATTTGTGACAGTATGCTTGATTAGTACTTGTTTGGTAAGGATTGGGGCAGACTGAGTGAAGAGAGAGTTTGGAGTTGGAGCCTGAATAGTTTATTTCCCTCCATAGTCTGTGCTCTCCTTGGGGACTCGGGTCTAGGGAAGACTCCTAGCTACTCCTCAGGCCCCACTGGTGCCCAAGTGCTGGACAAAGGAGTTGTGGACTGACTTGAGACACTAGCAGTCAGGCCCCCATCAGCCATCAGAAGAGCCTACCTACATAGTGTGTAATAAAGTGAGGAATTATTGGCTACTAACGTGAAGGAGGATGACTCCAGACTGAGGAGCATTAAGTGATCAATGTGGCGGAGAAACTACTAGTAGTATCAATGCCGTGGGTGGGCAAAGCAAGAGGGAGTAGCCACAACTCGGTCTTCGAGTAGGGCTAGTAGCACGGGGACATGAACTAGACTTGACTCATCAACTGGAAGATTGTGGCTTCCTTGTGGTGGAGATGTTCAATACCTCATGATGCTTTGTGAAGATGTGATTCATGGTTTTATTAAGCTACGCGCCCTTTGTTTCTCCATTAAAGTGGAAACACTATATTCCAGGTTTACCTCAAAGGGTAAGGCCAGAGTACAGGGGACCAAAGATATTTTACGTGCCTGCCACTGGTGTGATGAAATACCAAAGCTGTCAATCCTTGAGTCTACAGAATGCCTCTTTCTTCTACTACCATCCATATTCAATGTATTTATCATCCCTGCTTTCCCCCTTTGTCACTTTCCCATATTAGTTTTCCTGATCCCCAAAACGGAGAGATGGTGCCCACCACCTGCCTGTGGCGGAACGCAAAATGATGAGTCCCCCATTTCTCACAACTATTCATTGGCCTTTGGCTATATGGGGCCCTTTTAAAAGGTTGGGGGCCCCCCTGCCCGCAGCGGCTTCTGGGGCCTGCTTTACACCACTGCCACTTGCAAAAACAGGAATAAATTAAGTACTGAAACTATGCTCCTCTCTGTGTTCTAGGTTAATCACTCAAAGGAACAAATATTATCAAGGCTGGACGAGTGTTTTTATAATAGACATTCAAATATTTTTTCAAATGATCTTACCGTATAAAGGAAGCGATTGTTATCATGCCTAAATTTGGTTATCTGCTTAAGGGAACCACTTTGAATAGAATGGTATTAGTACCAGTCACTGATTGGGTGTCACTTGTTGGGGTTTCCTTGTGTTGTGAATTTGAACGATTCTCCAAATCACAAACACGTGCACAAAATTGATGTTACATTTTGGATTTCTGCTCATTACTGTAATTTTAATTTCACCTTATAAAGTGCATCCACAGATGGACATGCTTGATTTTAGACTTTCCTGTATTTGCCTAGATTGTGGGAAGGGTGCAGCAGCAGAAGGAAACTCACATCTAGCAACTCAAGTTTACCCCTTCTCATTGATCTATATTAACTTCATTAGTGTAACTCACTCTTTTACCTACTGCTTGAGTGTTATGTAGAAGTAAAATGTATTTCCTCTTACCTTCACCATAAATTTAACTGGAATTTGTGTTTCTCCTAGTGTTCTTGGCACCTTTGCTAATTGTTATTTTGGTTCCTGCAGATGGTTCTCGCCAGGAACTGTCGACATATCCTCTCTCTTAATATTTAAAGTGGTATATTAGTGGAAACCTCACACAGAATGTGCTGGCTGAGGTACTCCATTTTATGTTTTTCAAATCTTGTTTTACTTAATTCTATTTTTTGCCTGACATTGTACTCAAGTGTGCAGCACACATATTTGTACTTACTCTTGCATACTCTTGCTCTGCAATTTTTGTTAAGATTTATATAGCATTTCAAACACGCCGTTTTAAGTATTTTTTTAACACATTTATATATTCTTCCTGACAAAAAGAAACATTCCTTGATTGGCTAATAACACATACCAGGTATATTATGTTGCTTTTTCTAGTATAAAAACAAAATAAACTTGTTAACTAACTCATACCAAAGTATAACTTAGTTCTCACTGAAATGTATGTATATTTATTTTGAGACCAGGAAGTCCATGTTTGCTACTGGAGTGGATATTACATTAGAGGACATACTCTTGTGAGACACGAAGACTTGCAAGGGCCACCACTACTATGACCAATGCCAAAAAGGCACACATGGACAACTGGGAAACCAGTTCCATATGGAAATGAATCCAGAAGAGGAGACCTGGTAACGAGAGCCCTTCCTAGCAGAGAAAAAGATACTGGGAGCAGAAGCCAACTCCACCATCAGGAACCTGGAGGGGAACTAGGCAAGGACCCAGACTGAAGATATACAGAAACAAAAGCTGGGACCCTGTAGAGGCATAAATGAGTTTTGCCACTTATGGGCATCTACTGCCTAGTTTAAATTATTTTGAGAATTAAAAAATAAAAGCTGGTATTTATTTCCAGTTAAAATTAAATCCAGAAAAACACTAAGAGCAAAATTAGAATGTGCATTCCTCAGTTGTATTTGAGGGTGAAAAAACACTATCAGAAAAATGGTAACCATCTTAAGGTACCATCATAAAAATAATTCCATTTGAATCCTAATTTACTTTTTGATCTACAAAAATTGGATCAACCGTCCTAGAGGGCCACCAACTGGATGCAACAGAAGATCAAAAATTGATGGATGTTCATGAGGTTTTGTAAAGGCCCATGTTAACACATATGTGTTCCTAAAAGATAAATAGACTGCAGAATGATTGTAAGGGAAACACAAGTACAGTAGTGGAGAGAATATAGCTTCCTTATTTTCTTTCAGTTGTTCCAATTCTTTTCTTATAATATACAGCCAACACATGTTTTGCCTTCTTGTGCTGAGTAGACCAGAGACTTTTTCAAAGCAGTGGATGCAGATGGACTTTGATGAGTAGTCTGTCAGCTAGGTATTATGTTCTGGTATGAACTATTTACTTTTCTGTGCACCTATCGAACATCTTGCTAGTAAGCATTTTTTGCCAAACTATAGCGATTCAGCACAGTTACTTTTGTGCATTTTCCGTTGACAGAATAATTTATTTTTATATATTTTCACACAGATCGCTAACAATATAAGTTATGAGTACTCGGGTTCCCTTTACGGACACAGCATAGTTTTAGAAGCACAAGTCCACAGTGTTACCAAATGGCAACACGGGCTCGGTAAGAGATCTCACCAGCTTTTACCTTTGATTATGGTGGGAATTTAATCAGCATTTTTCAGCTAATTAATTTTCAGTGGATATCATTCCACTAGTTTTTTGACATGTATGAGCAATCATTACACCTGCCTGAACACATCACATCTGGTATACCTATTGCTTACAGAACGTTGATTGTGCAGACTTGCAACCTATGGCACACGTTTGAAGTTTACAAATGTTAACCAATGGACACAATGTATCACGTGGTTTACGCACTCGAATAAACTTAACATGTAGCGTTCAATGGAACACAGTTGAGTACGACAATGGGGATATCCAACCAGAACATTTTAAATTATGAATACTCTTTATGATGGTTTCAACCTTAATGATTCCCTATACACATATATGATATGGTACTCACAACGATGATTAGACCCTAAATAGTTTGTTTATTGAATTTTGACGTTTGATTTGTGGCACACAAACATTGATGAGACTTTCAGGACAATATGTGATTGTGTGACGTTTAATATTAGACATGTATATGCATACCATTTAGCATTGATCTGGTTTAGACATTCAATTTAACACCCATGGGAACATTGCCAATCATGATAACATGTAATTTTGAAAGATTAAGATACAAGATGGAACTTTGTGACTTTATTTTTAAAATGTATAAATATTTGAACAAAAGCTTTCTTTCGTTTCATAGCATTCAATGACCTCCTGATAAAGGACCAACGGTCCAAAATGCATAGAGGATTATTACTTTTTTGTGTTATATATGAACATTCATGGATTTGAAATACTACTATCCTCGACCTTGACAAAGGAAGATATAAATAAAAAATGAACGACTATTTGAGGATACGCATTTCGTTATTTTGAAAAAGAGACTAAGATTGAATCAGAATTCAATTTATTCATAAAGTTCAAACTAAAGTAGGATCCTTACTTGGAAGTCACAGGAGTGCATGGGGAGACACTGCACCAGTTTAGGCACAGTGCATATTTGACAATTTTTAGGCACTCTGGATCAGTGAGTGATACCCCATCAGCACCCAGCCGATTATACTTTCAGATTTATTTTTGATCAAAGGGGAGTGCTTGGATAAATTCATCTTGATTTTCTGGTATGAACATACGAAAATTTCAAAATATAAATGGTTGATATTGTTCAAGGATGCCTGTATTTCCAGTGCAAGTGTTTCATCAAACGGAACTTTAAGTTAGGGCAATTGTCTGTGATGGTCAAGACAGATTGGTCTGTGCTACGAAGGGCTCAAATTTATTTCAGCCACTATTATTTAGTCTTGGCCCAACTGGCACTAAGCCGTTGTTCTAGTTTCTCCCTTTTTCATCTATTCTTTGATTCTTTCTTCTTTTCTTTCTCACATTCTTTATCTCTTTCTTTCTTTCCTTGTCTGTTTCTCCTATGTGTTTCTTTCTAGCCTGTCTTACTCTACTCATTTCTTTCTTATTCTCATTTCTGTCTGCGCTTGTTTCTTTCTTATTCTCCTTTCATTCCTCTTCTGTACTTTTTCTCTTTCTAACTTTCTCCGCCTGTTCCTCTTGTCTTCCTTCCTTATCTGTCATTCGTTTTCTCTGTTGCTCCTCTGTTCTCATTTCTTTCTCTTCCTTTCCTCTCCCCCCTTCACTTGTTTCTTCCTTTCATTAATTTTTAAGAGTGCTTAACTTCTTAAAGCAATTTCTTCAGGCATTAATATGCATCGCATAACTGTCTAGCCTCTATACCCTGTAGAGAGGAAGGGGTGGCACTTTACGTAACCTGAGCTATGAAGTTTGCATGTGACTCAAAAAATGTATTCTTGTTAATGGTCCTAATTAAGAGTACAATTTCTATGTTTAAAAATAACTTTTCGATTTTTGACTTTGAGGACATCAAATAATGGACTTCACAGTTTGTAGACAATGATTCAAAGACTTTTGGGCCCTAGCTCATAAAATGAGAGCAGTCCTATCCCATATGTCTTGCATGCCAAAGAGTCAATCAGCTCAGGAGGTAATTCATAAACTAGAGGAAAGGGACAAACTAATTTGTGGCAACCCCACAGGTAAACCTTTAGCAATACAGTTATTGTGTCATCCATGACATATGCTCATTGAATCTTGGCTGAAGAATTCCAGCGGTAGTGTTTAAGCTACTTGGTCTCTATCTACTCTTATCTAATCCATATATAACGCAGTGGCTTAGATGGTTTTCCATGATCATAAGTAGCTCTCACTATTGGAAAGGCTAGAGACCGTGGGATAAAACTATGAAATTCACTAAAGATATCTGAATTAACTTCAAGTTAGTTCTTTGCTTCTATTCTCCTTACATGGTGGAAGCAGAATAAAGGTAACGGTTCATTTTAAATATAACCTTTACAATTTTGAAAAAAACTGAAAAATGCAGAAGAGTGCCTTTAAAATATATCACTTCAAAATACTGATCAACCAGTAATTCATTTGAAGAGCGCTTAATAAACCAAGGCAGTCGAAAATGCTAGCAGTAATATATAGGTTGACAGCTGTGTGTTTGCATAATAGGCTGCTTCATCTTTGCACTGTGTGCTAATTTACCCCAAATCCCTGGAACATTTAAGTTAGTTGTTTAGTTCCTTCCTGCATTGATAGGGGGGTGTCACGGTTAGCAACCTCTTCATTGGGTTACCTGCCAATCTTAATCCTTTCTTCAAGGCTTCCTTGTAACCATTTATCACAATTCCAGCGATCACCTTCTCCCATTATTTAGCAGCAAGTTGGGACTAGTCATTCAAGTTTATTTCAGGACAAAGCCCAAAAAACTGAACGCTAAAAGCATTTAAGAACATGTCACAATGACCATTTCCCATCCAAATTCATAAACAAAAACACCACTACCCACAGTATTTAAGAACAACATTGGAGAAGCAACTCTCAACAAGTATCTATCATCGAAATTCTAAATCAGACCTCACCAATACATCCATTATAGTAAAAAAGAAAATTTAGATCACTTTTTAAAACCTCTCCTTGCGTTCCATGCAGGCAACCAAAAGCAAGCGATGGGAAATATCACCAATCTTTAAGTATTGGTTTTGAATAGCTCTATGTCATTGTTCACCCTCCTTATAGCTTTAATGTTCAACAGTTTCTTAAGTCATTTTATCCTAGCATTGACATAAGCTGGGCAAGAAAATAGAAAGAGTGCATTATCTTCTGTGTGACCCGTGCAAGTATTACAATATTTCGATTGCAATGAGACAATATCCCAGTGATATGTAAAATTATTCATAGGTAACATTTCAAACCTAAAATTAAGATATATAACTTAAGCTACAAGTGGTTCATTATAACCTATTATAAAAATGAGCCTGAAAGATCATAATCTGGTACTGACTTTATACTCCGAAAATTCCTTGTCAGTTTCCGTTCAAAGGATAAGCAAACAGTGTCCCATATAACCATTTTCATATACACTGTTGACTTATTCTGCAAACCCGGGAGTAATCGAATCAGGAGAAGTCCTCAGCTCAGACATGCTGAAATTTTCAAGCAACTAATGAATATGTCTAAACCAGCCTAGTAATTGGCTACACTATAAATTTAAACCTTCCAGGTCCGCCTTGGGCAAAGTAAATTCCTAAGTAAGTAAATTCTTGCACCTGATCTAGAGGGGTAGAATGTATCCTTAAATTATGCAGCCGAAACATCATACATTTTATTTTGTTTGTGTTCATTGATGAACCTTTACTGGAACAGAACACAACAAACTTATTAACTAAGTTTCGTAAGCCTATAGGAGTTTTAGACACCAAAAGGGTATCATCAACAAACAAAAGTGTTGCAATTTTCTCACCAGCAATACTCATTGATGCAAGACTCCACAATCTCAACCACCTTATCCATGCATACAGAAAAAAGCAAGGGAGCTAAAGAGAAACCCTGCTGAATGCCTTTATTAACGCAACGTGGTCATGTGGATTCCTCTGCGGGGTTCCATTTGTTCTTGGTAAAATTCCCCTCATGGAGCCTAATCAAACATATATAGAATACCAGAGGGAATCCCTGCTCTACTAAAGACCATAAAAGATACCAGAGTACTTTATAGAAGGAGCAAAAAATGTCAACAAATACTACATAAAGTGGTGGTTTCCTTAGCCAAACATATTTCAACAATAAAAGCAGAAATCTGAAAGCCTGATCTATTCTCCTATTTTTTTTCCAGAGGCCTGCTTGATCACCAGACAAAACATTTTCATCCTTCACCCAGTTCTCAAGTCTAGACAATAATGCACAGACATATTGTTTTTTAATATTGTCTTAAAGACTAATACACTGATAATTTGTCAGGTTATTCTGTCACCTTTCTCACAAAGAGAACCAATTTCACCTCTCAACCAAGAAGTGGGGACTGGTGCTCCATTTAGAATTACATTGATCAAAGAATATAACAACCCCACAATATGGGGTCTGATTCATACAAATCAGGAGGGATTCTAGTTCCACCAGAAACCTAGACCTTTTTGCCTATTTATCAAAGACATGATCCCTTTCAATGTAAAGGGCTCAAGCTGCTCAGTCTCTATAATACAAATCAAAGACGTAGCGGCCATCCCCAATCCTATAACGATGAAAAGTCATCTGAGGTGCCAACTTTGATTGCTGCAGCTAGACCAGACCGTGAGACCCTAGAATCCTTATCATACCAATGATCTCCTGCATGATTAGAAAATCTCTTTACCGGAAGTGGCTTGGACAGGGTCAGGGCTATATGTTCTCTAAGACATCATGCATATTGGAGGAACTCTGGGCTGGTAATTTCTGCTAAAGATAACAAAATGCTTCAATAATAATTCATCAATAGACTATTAGAGCTACATTCTACATCCTTCCACTTCAGTCCTGTGATTATTCGCTATGCAAAGATTACTATAGACAGACATATAATGCAAACTCTTTAAACTACTGAATTGGTCAGGGGAGAGAATGAAGGGATCATGATCACTTTCCAGGAGAGACATCATTTTATTGTTTGCCAGTGCTACACTGAACTGATGCGGACCGCGCTGCAAATTAATTAAGCAGCGCGGCCACTAAAGTGAAAGCGGACCACGCTGGAATAAGGAAAGACCATTAAAGAAAATAGTGCTCACCCACTAAATAACGGAGACCGTGTAACGAGCCAAGTAAAAGGTCCAGGTAAGAAATGGAGACAAGGCGGTACCCAGGAGGGACTAACAAGGCGGTACCCAGGAGGGACTAACAAGCCTCATAATGAATCAGAATTCAGCTTTTACAAAGGACAATGACACCAGCCAATTAAAAATATGAGTGGAGAGTGGGCGGGGCTTCCACTGCATACTCTATTACAGCATGCCTCGCAGAGCGAGAAGCGCATGTGTGCTGCCGCTAGGCTCGACCTAAAAAGGGCCTCCGTATCAATCCTTGCTGCATAGCTATCTCCCCAACCAGAGTGGGATACAAATCAAACTGAGGATATATCACTGGAAACAATCAAATTAAGTCTGTCAAAATAGCTAAATAAATGCAACAAATCCCCCCTATTTGAAACATCATGTGCACCTTCAGAAGTATATGTGGGAGTAAGATCTAATTTCTATTCATCATATGGCCTCCATACTTCGAGATGGGTATTCGATGCACTAGCTCTCTCAGGCTCCAGATTTGCCAAGGAAAAGCACTGTGCATGAAAATTGAGATTCACAGCCAAACCAAACAAACTGGTCACTTTCCTAGTTTCAAAAGTTAAAGTTTGAGAACCAACTTTAGTTGGGAGGACTATAGGGCTTAGATCATGAGCGCTTGCACTGCTCGACATCCCTATCCACTGATTTTGTTGTCAGGAGAGCTTTATCAACATAAATATATTTGACAGGAGAATCCAATGCTGCCTGGATACCGGCCTGTTCAAATATGTGGTTGTGTTAGGCTCTGGTTCCACATGGCATTACTTTATGCTCACAGGCAGAATATCATTGCTAACGGCCTCAGCTTGCCATCTGCATCTTTTTAGGTCCTGCCAAAGGATACAGTTGCTACCATTGGGGCGCTGTTCTCTCATTTTTTCTAGTTCGCATATGTTTCTCAATTTTCTGTTACTACCGACCTTTTGGAAATCACTGTCACTAAGCCACAGCTGCCACAACAGTAGCATGGTCACAGTCCGACTGCATATTCCAAAAGCCTATTTGGGTAGAATGCCCAACAAGATCGATTAAATCATCACGACCTTAAATTGCACACTGTTCTTCCTAAGGGATAAGCATGAGAACTTCCTTAACACTGGTACCCTTTGACAAGAAGTGATTGTGCACCTTAGTGACATTGATATCCATCGGGAGAGGCGGTAGATCATGCGATAACAGTTGGTTATAAAAAGACACAGGCGTGGGGGGGGTACATATTTAAAAATTTCTGGTCCTTTTTAAGAACAGTCAAGATGAATAGGATGAACTTTAGTCTGGTTTACGAGTCGATGCACAAGTGACTTGATACTATCCCATAAAACAGGGGAATGTTGTTGTAATATGACAGTATAGCTACATTTCAATCCTAGAGAGTATTTTTATATTTTAAAAGAGATCCTAGAAGTAGTTGGAGCCTCCAAACCTTTCTGTAGTGAGAGCTACTTCTGATCAGTGAAAATCCTCGCAAGCTACTGAAGGCTAAGCAACTCGCGCAGTGTTAACAAACGCTCCCACATCCAGCGCACCAAATGCTATGGTTTTAACAAAATACTTTGACTAGGGGCATTATGACACGGCTGCCATGTGTCTCAGTGACAGGGTCGTCTTTGGGGATGTATGAACGTGTGTGCATATGAATGGGATATATGTGTACAGGTGACAGAGACTGTGCCTTATGTACTTGTGGCACAGGACATACCTTTCACCATATGTGGCAACATTACATGTATAACACAAATGAGAGAAATTTAATTTGCAGAAAAATGTTCAGCAAAAATGTTCTGAGTATGGAACATTTTTCTACACTTTAAATTTCTCCAACTTAAAATAATGGCAGTACTTTTCACTTATAAATATAGCACTGTATCGAGAAAATTAAACTGAAGAATTAATTTGGTTTATGTAGATTCCATAAAACTCAGCATTTAAATTTTCTTCCATTTCCAAGTGTCACATTTACAAACACCAAGCATCTTGCTCCCAGTGGTCTGTAGACATGGTGCCATATTTATAACAGTGAATAAACATGCTTCATAAAACATTAAGAGGTATTTGGCTTAGTTAAAATTTGAGAAAGACATTAATACTTAATGTTTCATAGAAAACATTTTCTTCACTTAAAATGTTTCCCATTTGAAAAAATGACTAATTTCAGTTATAAACATCACAGAGTGTCTACTGGCCACTGGGAGCAAAGGCCTTGGAAATGGGAGAAAATTAGAACAAAGAGTTAATCCTTAAGGTAAGTTTTCATTTTGATTTTCTCCCATTTAAAAGCATTCAGAAACATCATTTTGTTCTTATATTGAGTCAACAAGGACCTTTATTTAAGAGTTAAATACTTCAGTGCCCAGCCTGGCCCATAAATCTGACTGAACACTGCTCATTATCAGGCTCTGCTATCTGCAGCTTGATGATAATAATATAAAGTAAACACAGCCTTCCCTAAATTAGAAGAAAATGTGACCCTGTGCTTATTTAAAAATGAACTCAAGGCTGCTTATGACCAAGGTGCTATATAATATTCCAGAATAGGGTAAGTGATTGAGATCAAAGGTGTGTGTGTATATCTCTGTTTATTGGTTTGGTGTGAAGTTTATGTCTTACAGTGGTACAAAAAAACACAACTCATGAACCTAGTCTGTTTGCAGTGGCCACGTGTGAGGGTGAGTAAGTGAAGAATTTGGTATAGGAAAACACATCATTAAGCACTTCTGTATTATTCAAGGTACTTTTACTGATTCAATTAATGGATTGTTTTTTCTTCTCTTTTCTGGTAATGTTCTTACTTCTGTGTGATATCCTAAAAGGGACAATACAAGACAGGTATGAAAGCCTTACGCCTCATTTATTTGCATGGAGTGAATGCAATAGGTAGGCAGGGAATAGATTGGCCCTGAAGACGACTGTGCACCCTTTGGGCTTTTAAATTAGGTCAAAACATGTTGGCGGATGGATTCAGGAATCACTATATTTCATCTAGACTCCAATTATGACTTTCTTTCAACAATAGCAAGGGTTTTTGAAAATAAAACGAATCCTTGGGTTTACCCTTAGATATTTTTATTACTGGATTTCACATATGTCCAGATTAATAATTATATAAGAACTTGTGATTTGGTTGAGGCCACTGGAGTGGTAGTCATCTACTCTGGTGTGGTGAGGACGCCTATGACGAAGCATGGCACGATAAGTTGTGAGTGAGGCATCTTCTCCAATATCTTTTGGATATCTCTGTTTGATTACAAATATTAGATAGGGTACTGTAGATTTAACTCCACAGATTCAAGCACCTATTGTGAATTAATGTTTCATATAGGAGGCTGTGCTTTTAGCTAGATCTTTTTCCTCTCATTTTGTGAATATATTATTGTGGGCACCCCCTTGCCTAGAATGTGAGGAATGTGATGAATAGTTTGGATCAATCATTTGATTCCGACTGGCTTGGAAGATTTCTAGACACCTCCCCATGCCCAGAGTATAAATGATAACTTTAATAGAGGCTTCAGCCATCCAAGCATCTGTGCCAGATTCTCACAAGCATTTATGATTCTCATGGTTATCAATCTAATCTCCTCAATGATGACTTCCATCCTGAAATGTGAGCAACACAAATTTAAGCACTCAGTTGTCGCTGTCACCGTCTTCGGGCTAAGTTTGACAATAGCATTCTGTCTGCTGAGAAAGTCTATGATCTCATGTAGGGGCATCAGTCTTTGGTATTGCACTAATGGCTTCAAGTACCCGAAAAACTGGTGGAGTGTTTTGTAACCGACATTAGAGCATCTCTAGAGGTCTTCATCCAAAACCTCTGTGCTCCTGATACATGGCTGGCTATGATAGATATAGCGGTATCACCAGGGCCCTCCATATCCTGTAGGGCATTGAGCATTTTATCAGAAACAATCACAGCTGGACTGTTCTATGTACTGTCAGGAAGGTGCTACAGAAGGGAACTGTTGTCAAGTGATAAAATGGATAAATCTTCCTTCCACAAATATGATTGGAGTCATCTTTGAACATGTAGTCAGATGGCAGGAAGTAGCTGGCTCAAGAGAGGAGGCTGGACACCCAAGGGGATTAGCCTACTCAGGGCACTTGTTGGTGTCGTAATCAATGGTCTTCTAAGTCAGGTGATCTGAATTATTATTATAATAGTTTGATGACAGAGACGAGGGTGGTTTAGGGTAGGAAATTAATGATGCAATAGTCCTATTCAAACCAATGTTATAAATAACAACTGGGGTCTGAGATGGTAAGAACTGAGTGAGGTTTGAATCGCTATCAGCTGGTTTAGTCGACCTCAAACTAATGCCCCCCCTCTTCATCCTAGGTTTGAATTCTATTCAGGAGGAAAGTCTTTAAAAGTCTTTAAAACTTTAAATATTATAGATATTTAAAGTATAATTTAAAAGTATATAGGAAAGTGAAAAACTATGGACCCCAAGTCCTCAAAAGTCCATTTTGCCAGGTGGACCAAATGATTATTCTTGAAGTTGGTCCACAGCTAGTTAATGTTTGTCCGCTCCACCCATTGATCTAAGGCTGCCACCAACTACTGCCAATGAAAGGTACCGTGGTGATGAGGCCAGTTCTGCTGTCCATCGCAACAATTAGGCGGCAGCTCAGTAGCTTTGGAGATGGAAGCAAGGCAACACATGAACCTTTTGGAGAACACAATCTGCAACTGTCACCAAACAAACTGAATTAATTTAACTAATTCAGTATTGCACGCAGCCTAGGAAATCTCACGCTAGTCCCTCTGCCTTCTCCTTCTCTCTGCCCTTCATATTCAGGGGGTTCACATTCACCTCCAAAACGTGTATAAGCAAATATCTCATTTCCATGGCTGTAAATTCTTCAGAATAACAGTGGTTGCAGAAAGGCTTCAAGCATTCTTTGGCCCTGATATCACACCATTGACCCCTTGTCCCAACATTAGTCCCTCAACAACCTCCTATTTGGGTGAAGAAGTGGAAACTACATAAAGTAAATGGGGCACATAGGACCTTGTAACTTTCTGTTTATGTGGCTGCCCTTAGAACCGATTAGTAGGGGCAGTGCCAGAGAAAACAAAAGGCAATCCAGGGATAGTAGCAGGTAAGCCCAGGCAACCCCGAATTGATGCCAGTGCCTCCAACATGACAGCTAGTGCATGAGAATAAAAGCAATTCAACATGTGAATACCCTTGACCCAGCAGTAAAATCAAATCACATGCTCTCACACTTTCCAAAAGCCTGATGTTCTCCTGTTCAGACAAACTTTGGGGCCATGCATGTATATTTGTTAACATTGGGCCATATAAGCGATTTCCACATAAGAATACCTTACAAATGTGATTTTCTACCAGATTCCTTTAACTCATGTTGAAGAATGTATATCGTTCTGTATGAAAAATTCACCACTGGTAATCACATTGAAGATTTAACCTTCTATGAATGTTTGTATGTGCATAATATTCTGTCTATGTTTATAAATTGAGTATTTTAGAATAGATAGAAAATATCAAAACTTTGTTTCATGCTATCTTTCTCTAAGTTCTCTTATTCCAATGCAAATACCCTGGCCAAGGCATGAAAGTTAATTATTGAGCTGTTATTAATTATTTACTTCAAAATAAGCAAATAGTAGGGTGGATGAGCAGATTTTCAACTGCACTGATTTAAGTCAGCCAACTCCTTTATAGAGTGGTAGTTGCAAATGTCGATCAGAGAGGGGAGTTGTAGTTTTGTCCGGTGTTATGGGAAATTAAATCATTTGAATAGCCATCTCTAAAGGGGAAGCGCAGCCCATCTCTCCGTTCACTGACATTCATATGCTATATTATTGATCAATGCTCAGTTGTGTGTTAGCTGTGTTTTTGCAGCCAACTAAAATATTGTAATGCCATTTAAAGGCTATGGAGAGGACTCATTAGTAGAGTCATGAAAAGAATTCACTTATGAGAACAGCAAGCATAGTGTCGGGAATCAGTTGCCTGTTCTTTGCAGCAGTCAGTGCTGCTCTGCTTGGCATATCTGTGCCTGTATTTTTGGGGCTCCTTCTCAGAGGACTGTTGATTATGTGTGCTGTCAATGAATTATCTTGCTGGGCATGCTTTGTTGCAATGCATGTAGTCCTTGCTTGAGAGTTTCTGAGATAAAGCATGCCTCACAGCTTCGTATGGAGTACAGTGATAACATGGATTGCTCAAAATTCAAAAATTCAATGCTTAGCATGCAAGAATTCATGTTTCTTTAGCTTAGGACAACTTAAGCCTCATTGTCCATCTTCTTCGTGGTGTTGCTGTTTAACACGTGATCCAAACCAATGCTTATTCAGTGACATAATATAGACTCATAGACTTCACTAGCTGAGAAATGATTCCCTGTGACTACCTAAGCATAGTGTACTTTCCCAAGGACAGAGCAGTTGTGTCATACTATGTAACATTTCATTTACTGAGAAAAGATGCTGTGAACACTCAATAAAATGCTGCTCATTCAAGTAATATATACTTTCTTCTTTAAAAAGCCATCTACACTTTCAACCTATCAATGAGAATTCACAGAAAATGCCCTTTTCCTGGGTTCAAAAGTGCCCGACTTTAGGTTCAGCACATGAAATAAAATAACATCTCCAATGATAGCAATAATAACAATGTTAATATTTATATGTATTAACAATGATATTGAGAGATGTATTTTAAAAAGCTTCATATATAGCAGTTTTGCCTCCTTTAAGTGTTATAAGCAACATGTGTTATTGTTACCCAGTTTAATCGTATGCAACAATAATAAATTGATAATGCCATTTAATAAAATTCACACCACAATCTTAGGTGAACAAATTGTGTCATACCCTAGTGCAAATAACAGATCATGATTCAAAGAATCCATGTCTATGGACATTTCGTTTTGCAGATGGAACTTACTACTGCTGAAAATATACTCTTATGAATTTCATGATGTCCTATGTTCAAGTTTAGTGGTGTAAATGTGGGTGCTTCATGGGGAGTGTTTGGGGATGTCTTTGCAAATCATGTGGATTCCACAAAGGTATAGAATAGTGGGTTTCACAGACATTACAAACTGCTTCGTCCAGACTAGTTGCACATACAACTTAAGTCCTACAAAAATCTCTGAAGTGCACACCTCCACTTGAAAAAAACTCCCTCAAACACCCCTACACTTTCATTGGTCTAGGGGGAAGGTTGTCTTCTATTTTCTACATATTGAGAAATAAATGTAATGATGCAAATACAAAATTCCTCAGTACCTAATCCACAATGCACTTGATTAGCAGGAGTGACTATAAGCCAAAAAAAAGTAAAACAGTTGAAAATATAAAATAAATCTGAGGCAGAACACTGCAATGCATATATTTCATTTTTTGTGAATTTTGCCCTATGCACTTAAATTAAACTTATTTTTTTTGAAGGGCGTGGCCAAGATGGCGACCGGAGCAGTCGCACCTTAAGAAGCTCTGTGTTCCGCCTGTCAAGTAATCCTTAAATAAGGTCCTTCCAGCCCAGCTGACGTGTCCCAAAGTGGCTACCTTGACCCCACAACTCATGGGTACCCTGTAGGGGATCAGCGATGCCGAGGAACAGCTGGTGGATCCTCTGTGACCTGATTGTGTGCGCCACTGAGCGCGGCCTACCATCGAGGCACCGGCCTGCATCAGGTCCCTGTGCAGAGCTCCGGAGGGCGCTCTCCAGTACATTGGGGCCGCAGGATGAAGTTGAGACGGCCATGGCTGTAGATGCTGCGACACTGTCGACCTGTGGCAGTATCGTCCCCCCTCCAGTGAGACGGAGGGCCTGTGGGGCGAGTGGAGTGGCTGGGCGAGCCAGACCTAAACAATCTACGGGGAATACGGCCCCGTCTCAGCGTGCAACCCGGACACCCTGATTGAGTGGGGGATCAACGGAAGAAGCGGGCGCTGACTGCCCAAACGCATTGGAGGCCTCACCCGCAGAAGTCGCTGGTGACTGGGATCCGTCTTGCTGCTGCCCGCCTCGTCTATGCGGGGGCGGCCGGGAAGCCGTGTGTGAGGCCGGAAGACGAGGCCTGTGCGGACGCCCCAGAACGGGCTGCGAACTGGAAACAGGGCGCCTGGGACTATGGATGAGCCCTGGACGCCAGAACCAGGCCCGTAGTGGAGCCCGTATAGAAGGTTGGGGGAATCGGCCTGCAGCGGGGGCAGCCGAGAGGCCCCCCCTGGGGCCTACAGCAGAAATAGGCTGACAATGTTGCCGCGCCTCCCCCACTCCCTGAAAGTCTGGTGGCAGTGTGAGGGCCAGAGTGAAACACACCACGGACGGGGGGTAGTCCACACTTGCCTTGGAGGGCTGACTGAGAGGCTGACCTGCATGCGCGAGGGGAACTGCGGCCTTCTTGCGGCCAACCACGTGGGTGGACGGGAGGATCGACTCCAGGCCCGCTGGGGCCTGATTGCGTCGTTACGGTTACCCACGGCCCTGCAACATGGAGACGGAGCTGCTGGGGTTAAAGAGGCCTGCAAGGCCGGAAATATGTCAGACACAATGGTGCATGGGTTTGGAGCACCTGCAGCTGCGTAGTAGCTGCCATATCAGCAGCAAGAGATCTACACCATGACGGGGCACAGCTGGAAACCCCGGGCGGGCTGAGGGGTGATTCGGAGAGATCACAGGGGGGGCTGGCACCTATACATACTGGAACTCACCAAATATAGGCTCAATCAAAGGCTGGCACGATAGTCAGATAAGGGCCTGAGGATCAAGCATCTACGGCCTGAGGATATCGGGATTATGGTTGCCACTAGGGGGTAATGAAAACGGTGAGTGACACACCACCCTTCAACAGTTCAAGCATCTATCAGAGGCCCTTCATGATATGGGCTGTGACCATAAAATACTCAGCTTTACTCCCCCCTGCACCTAGGGACCAGAGACCCTCTGAATTCACTGTGCGCTTGAATACAAGGAGTAAGCCCCCAGGCCCACTAGAGAGAGGGAGGGACCTAACTCCACGTCACATAGTGGCTCTTCCACCCCCAATTATGATACTGCGCAACATCAAAATATGGGCAAGGATCGGCCTCAAAAAGAGGGGCAACAGACAAAAATGGACCAATACACTGCGCAAGGGGCGGCGTCCAAACCGGACAAACAGCGTGAGGCCCCCGTGTCTGACACTCAAACATTGCAGTCGGGACCTTTGGGGGCTCAAATCCTCACAGCCATAGAAGCCTAGAGCGTGGCAGTCCAGGTCAAAATCGACACGATGTCGCTGGATATTGGGTTGCTGAGAGTAGACCTTCCTACGGTGGCTGAGAGATCCCTAGCCACAGAACAGAATGTATCCAAATTAGAAAAAGAAGTCTCCACACTGAAAACAACCCTTGCTGAGTTAGCTTAAAAAAAAGCTACGCTGGAGCGCAGAGCCGAAGACGCGGAGGGGAGGTCATGAATAGGTAACCTCAGGTTTGTGGGTTTCCAGAGGGTGCTGAGGGTAGAACCCCAGAACTCTTCTTAGAACAATGGGTCAGAGACTCCCTTCCCACGGCTCCGTTGTTAGCCTTCTTCGTGGTCGAGAGGGTGCATCGGGCACTCATGCCAAAGCCTCCTGCGGGCACGCCTCCCAGTACACTCATCGCCAAAGTACTTAACTATAGGTACAAAGACTGCATACTAAGAGCAGCCCGCCAAGAGGGAGACCCCGCGTATGTGAACCATATAATCCGTATCTTCACGGATTACACGAGGTCAACACAACAACCAAGGGCATCCTTCGGTGGGGTAAAGCAAAAACTCAGGGCGATCGGCCTACAATACGCGCTACTCTATCCAGCTAAACTAAAGGTGATGCACAATAATGGAACACACTTCTTCACCACACCTGAGGCCGCTTGGGACTGGCTGGAAGTGCGAGGAGAGGCCAGAGCGCTCTATAGAGTGACGGAAAGATCGAACGTACCAGGCCCGGGGACAACAAGGAGAGCTACTGGCAGAGGGGGAAGATACAGAAAAGCATCAAAGTCATCACGGAGAGTGGTGGTCCGCCAGGATGGCTCTCTGCAACTGAAGTCTGCAGATGCTGGTGGCCGCAGCCTAAGGACTCCCGTGTAGACCCACTCGAGCAGCAGGCGGACAGAGAGGCGGCGAGGGCTCTGGTGGAGGTGGTCACAGCATCCAGTTCTAATGCCAGCATGGGCGATTTGGTGGAAGACACGCTACAACCAAACGAACATTGAACTGGCCACATTCCGAACAATATAAATATAATCCTGAATGGGAACTTTGAACGCACCGACGGTCAGAATGTACGCTATGTGACTGAGAATGAGGGGATGGCTGAGTGAACCCATGAGGCGGTTGTAAAGTTTGATATGGGAGATAGCTGTGCTGGCCACGTATACACGACAGGCGGGGACACCCCCTTCTAACTACTTTCATCTTACCTATTCTGTTTTCATTATTTCTATTTTCTCTACAGTGTTATATCTCACCTAGTCTCACATCTATCTCTTTCCCGGATATTATTGAGGTGTGTTGGGTGGTTGCGGTATAAGCGTGTGGAATGATACGAATGGCGGTTGAGTGAGGAGAGTCTGGTGTTATACATGGAGGCCAAGAGATGAAGTGACTTGTTGTGTGATCCACAGCTGTGGTCTGACACATTTAACCCACACTGGCTGCTATTTTGACATTGGACGAATGAAAGTATTGTGTATGTGTGATAGATGGGAGTATTGATTAGCGCTGCAGTTGTTAATAGCGCACTATCAGATATATGTTACAGACGCTGATGTGGATTTAATGTTATTGTTTGCTGATCGGGGGAGGGGATCTCAGGGGCTACAGTGATTGGGAATGCACGAATTGTTGGGACAGTGTCTACCCGAGGGTGGGGAAAGTTAAAATGTTACAGAGGGGGAATATTACGTTTTTAGCAGCAGTGACGGTGGCGGACCATGGAGGGGAAAAGACGGGGCCGGGGACTGATAGCCAGTTACATTGGACAATTTAAGATAATAAAATGGAACGTGAGGGGGCTTAACTTGTACACAAAGTGATACCGGGTACAGACTTACCTGCGCAGACATGGGGCACAAATAGCAATGTTGCAAGAGACCCATTTATTAGACCCCGAAATCCAGACACTGCATAAGAAATGGAGAGGGCAACTCTATGCTTCCACATACTCCACATAAGCAAGGGGGTATTAGTATGGGTCGCACCCTAAGTTCCCATTCAGATGCACAATTACACAGCGGACATCGAGGGCAGATATATAATAACACATGGCACACTAGATGTAATGGAGGTATGTCTTGTCAAGATATATGTTCCCAACATGGATGATGGCGGCTTCTTCCTGAGGCTAGAGAAACTCCTCATTACGTTCGCAGGAATACCCATTATCTGGGCAGGAGACTTTAACTGCATAACTGATGGCAATATGGACAGACACCCCCCAAAAATGCACACCAAGCCTAACATCACAGCTACGTTGCGAGACGTTATGAGTCGTCTGCAGTGTATAGATATTTGGCGAGAAACACACCCGGATGTGCAGGGTTACACCTGCTATACACCGTACCGAGAGGTCCATAGTAGACTAGATAGATTCCTCCTCTCCAGCGAGGCCGTACCGGCCACCATACAGACCTGCATCCTTACACGATTCCTTTCAGACCACGCACCAGTCCTGCTCGAATGGGGCCCAATCCGTGCCAGACCGAAATTGCCCATTTGGCGGCTAAGACCTGAGGTGCTTCGGGACCCTATGGTCGTATGGAACTTAAAGATTCGATTGTTGGATTCTTTAACTCAAACTGGTCCACCGCTAGCTCTAGAGGAATGGAATGGGACACACTCAAAGTGGTGATCTGTGGGAAGTGTCTCTCCAAAGTTGGGGGGACGCGACGCAAATTAGAATGTGAACTAAAAGAAGCGGAAGACGAGCTTTCCCGGATGCAGCATGGACTGCAACTAACTACATCATACAATGACTCCCTGCTGCAGGCACACAGCCAGGTGAGTGAAATATGGGACAGACTCGACTGTCTCACCAGGTGGGAATACCGCCAGCTGTTACACAAAGAGGATGACAAATCGGGGTGACTCTTAGCATGGTTCTTGAAGAGGGAACGCCCGCCCGCTGATCCTTACGTTAACGCACCCGGATGGGAGCATTATAAATCACAGGCAGGAATTAATAGCCGGATGTACAAACACTTGGCTGCAGTATACCTTGAGCCTCCGGAAACGGAGTCCACTGATCTCGAGTTCCTAAGGAACATACCACTCCCCCACATTGCGGGAGAACAGGCACAGACCTTGGGGGCCGCGATTCAGCTGGATGAATTACACGAGGCTGTGCGGACAATGGCTCGGTGCAAAGCCCCGGGCCCGGATGGTCTACCCATAGAGCTCTACCAGACGTACAGCGACTTACTACTCCCCAGATTGCTGGAGACCCTGCAAGAGGCTAAGGTAAAGGGAATTCTCCCACAGTCTATGAGAGATGCCGGATAGTCATGCTGCCGAAACCAAGTAGGGACATGCGAGACCCGGGATCGTATAGGCCCCCGTCAATGCTGGGAGTAGATGTAAAAATACTGGCTAAGGGTCTAGCTACTCACCTCAGCTGTGTGGTATCACATCTGGTCCATGAGGACCAGTGTGGATTTATACCAGGAAGAGGAACTCATATGAACATACCCCGCCTCTCGCACGTGCTACACTCATTGTCAGGCGGAGCAGATAGGACAGCAGTGGTCGCTGTCGACATTAAGAAGGCATTTGACACTCTGCGGTGGAAATACTTGTGGGAGGTTCTCAGAATAATGGGACTTGGCCACGAGTTCATCACCTGGGTACAACTATTATACCGAGAGCCGCGGGCCCACGTGCGCACAGGGGATCAAATATTGGAGTGCATCACTATTGAAAGAGGCACCCAACAAGGGTGTCCACTATCCCCATTGCTCTTTGCCCTGGCAATGAGCCATTGGCGATCCGGGGGAGGAGAGATATGGATGAATGGGGAATTGCAGTCGATGGATGCACTCATGTTGTGTCCCTGTATGCGGACGACGCATTACTCTATAAACCCCCAGCCAGAGGAGGAAGTGCCGGCTCTATTGGGCGTATTGCACTCTTTTGGGCAGTCATCGGGCCTCCGTATAAATCATCGTAAGACGGTCATCTTCCCGTTAGCCGCTCTAACACAAGTGGCTATACAATATCTCCCGTAGGTAGAGTTCAGCTGGGATATTGATCATTTTTAGTATTTGGGCATACAGGTGACACACAGGCCCGAAGATCAATATGACCTAAATATGGGGACGGTAACCTTGAAACTTCGGAGTGGATCCGGCTTTGGAACAGGCTCCCTCTCTCCGTTATGGGGCGTGTTGCATTGGCTAGAATGGTCATGTTACCTAGGTGCCTATATGCTGTACGGAATACACTCTGCCATATCACAGACACTACGTTTGTTACTCTGAATAAATTGTTGGTCTCGCTGGTTTGGGCTGGCGGTCGTAGTAGGGTGAAATAAGACACACTCAAACTAGATACTGATTTGGGTGGACTGGGTCTCCCGGACCTTAAATTATATTATTTTGCTGGACTGCTTCAATATGCAGCACAGTGGTGCATGGAGGGGCACAATATGGAGAAAGCATTACTAGCGAACCGTAATAACGGTTCTGATCTGCCCAAATACTTAATGATGGGCACTCGGGTCCCCAGCTTGTGCCCATTCATAATCCGGCAGATAGCGACGATCTGGGAACAGGCGGTCACCCGGGTTGTCCGTAGGGCGCCCTACACGACCTCACTCCCCTTGCAATGGTTGCAGGGGATCTGTCAAATTCAGGCAGTCATGGACATCTCTAAATGGCACGAAGGAGGGTGCTCGACAGCCAGGGATGTCTTTGCTAAAGGGACCTTCCTAACATTTGAGGATGCGAAGGAATGGTACCAAATACCTACCACTTCCTGCTATTCACCAAGATCTCACACACGGTCAGGGGAAGGTGGCCCTCCTTTCCTGATGAACCGGCAGAGTCACACACACTGGCCCTCCTGCTAAACCCAGGCTCAACTAGAGGCCTAATCTCCAGCATATATAAGGCCCTTAAAGAAGACCGCGTCATCGAGACGTCACAGATAAAAGACAGGTGGACCGCCGACCTGTCGGTCCCCCTTACAGATGGGGAATGGAAAAGGGTGTTTGCACAGTCCGGGAGGTGGCTAGTAACGCTAAGTTTAAACTTACCCAGTTCCACTACTTACATCATACGTATTTGACCCCTCAGAGACTAGCTCGCTTTAACTCAGCACACCCTTCCCACTGCCCTAGGTGCAGCTCAGACCCTGCCAATTTCCTGCACATGACTTGGACATGCATCAGGTTACAAAGGAACTGGAATCAAGTTATTCAGATACTCCGGACCACCACAGCAGTCCAGATAGAACAGACAGTTAAACATAGCAGACACCAAAAACATTCAGACACAAATTTGCACTCCTAGGCCTAGTATTGGCAAAACTGCGCATTTCGATACACTGGACTCAAACACTCCCACTAAAATTTGCTACAAGGCTGTCAGATATGCGGGAGTGGCAGAAGAAAGTCACCTAAAAATTTTACGCACGGAGCGAACATGCTGAACGGGGGTTTGGAGTACTGGGGACACATGTTGGAAGGTTTGCGAATGCCAGACTCGCAACTGGAGTCGGAATTGGATACCACTCAGAGAACACAACCAAACACCTCTTTGCCACATACAGAGACAAGGGATAGCCCAGACACCCAAGCGCAGGAGAGTCAGATATTGCTAAGTAGTGAGGCTCACACCCACACCGGTCACATAACCCCTGAATGAAGGGCGTCAGCCCGGTCCCGCAAAATGGATAATTAATGGTTTGGTATCCTCAATGCTTAGAGCGAACTCCGTCACCAGTCACTGCTGTGCAATGTTATAATGTTTTTATTTTTTTCCTTACTCATATTGTATGATCCTTATTATTGTGATTACTGCACAAGGACTGTAAGTATAAATGATGAGCGGGTGTGTAACCCTGATACATCACGCACATTGCAATGTAATCCTTGGTGATTGCCCATGGGCAGATTACAAGTAAATGTAGAACGTAATAATTTTTGTGATTAACAATGCAGTATTATAATAAAAATAAGTATAAAAAAATATTAAACATATTTGGCCTACATTGGTTAATGGAACTTCTTTTTTCTATCGTATATGGATGAAACGGTCCAGACCGGATTGAAACCTGTTACCAGCAAGTCTGAGAGTATGCCTGCTGAGAGATACTGGCTGGTGACCTCATCAGTAGCGTATCTAGGGGGGGGGGGGCGGTGGGGGCGGACAGCCCCAGGCGGCATGGATTTAGAGTGCAATGACCGGCCCCCCTCCTCCCGCTCTTACCATCGGCCGCAAGAATTGGCAGCACCCTCCTACCCCCCCCGGCTCTTACCTGCGCCCGTTGCGGTCGCATGAATCACCAGTGCCCCCCCCTCTTCGATCAGGCCGCCGTGGGTGGCAAACGCAGGGGCCGCCACAGGCGGCCTAAGGCCTAGCTACGCCACTGGACCTCATTAAGACCCCCCTCTAGTATATGTGTTGAGTATAAACCATAAAAACTACAAGGAAAACTTCCACATGCTGAGTTAAGTTCTGGGAGCTTTTAAAGCAAAATAAACAAAATTGAGTTATAACTAAGTAAAAGAGCCACATTCCACCAGTCAAGTGATAATATAGGCTATAAACTAGTGATTTGTAAATCAGGGAATGTCCACTGACATTGTTAATAATAATAATACCAATTGTTTGTTTTTATTTTTTTTAGAATTCTCTTCATGCCGCTCATCTGCCATTTCTATGTACTTGAGTAACAGGGAGTACAATATCTCAATTTAATGGTCCTGAATGTACAGATTTTGTAAAGATTGAAGCCCGAGTTGGCTGGCCAGGATCAAACCAGTGACCTGCAGATCACATAGGATATAAGCGTGAAGAGCTTAACTCACAGAAACATCTTGTCAGCAGATTCCATCAACAGGATCATACAATTATCCCTGGTTTTAATATGCAAAATAGAACAGTTGGCAACTTAACCAAAGTCTGCTTCGTGAATTGATAAAAACCCTTGCATTCATTTTTTTCCATATATGGCTTTTGTGAGACTATCCAATACTTTGATTATTACTCCCATTATCCAATAATTTCTGCTGTCTCTTTTTAAATACAGTCGGTCACCATTTGGCTTAGGATGTGTAAAATACTGAATGATTGCCTGAGCTTTATTCCTCTGGTAATCATAATCTGAACTAAAAATATTTGCACAACTTCAATGCTCGGGAAACCTCTTTGGGAATGAATAAACTTAGGTCATTCAACATAAGCCATATCAGACTTTCCAGGAAATTAAATTCGTTCAACTCTAGCCAAGACTCAAAAGCATGAAAACTGGCATGTGTGGTTTTTCTCTGCCCTTAAATGAAATTTCACTTGCAGTAATTATCCTTCAATATAACCACATTTACTTAACTCAATGTGCCTAACGTTTAACATTTCTCTGTTTTTATGCGCCCATCTGCATATCTTGAAATGAGCAACAGATAATTAAACATTCCATTTAGCACTAGCCTCTCCCCCCGTTTTGAAGATACACCGCAGAACCAGCCACTATAAAGAACTATTTTCTAATTATATTTCAGCTGGAATATAGGCCTTCTTTCATTCCAACTTGTTTTTAAATTATATAGTGAAGTATTTGTATTACACCATCCTGACGGATTAGAGGGTTCTTTTGTTTAAATGACACTCGTGCACTGTATGCCTGCATTTATGAAACGAAAATCTGGACATCAGCGAACATGAGAGGTTGGAGAGCTTTCGTATTCACAAGACCTGGTTTAGAGACTGTTGGTCAATAATGAAGGACTTGGTTCCACTAGGTTATGATTTTCATATTTCAAGAGGTTTCATACCGTCATGGCCCGTGAATCATCTTTATGCAGAGTTTGAAATGTTGGATACACCCAACAATCTAAGTGTTTCAAATTACATTTGAAGATTCAGTTTAAACAATGGTGGCGGCTGGTTATAATGGGCGAAAGGGGCGTTGCCCTACCTAGCATCCGAGAGGAAAGAGAGAATGAATGTACAACACGAAGCAGCTTTAAATAAAGTGCTCTCTGCTTCGTGCTAATTGTAATACAGATTCTGTTGCTTTTTAATTAAAGAACTGAGGAGCGAGACAAGTCCTCTTGCGCATGTGCTGGCTGGGGCGACGGCTATCGCTCGCCCTTGAGGCACACACGAGGAGAGTGATGTCAGCATGGTAGGAGTGGCCGGTAGAAGCGGTAATGGTTAACTTGTATATGGGGCGCTTATGCTGTGGCCCAGGCGTTTTCAGCAGAGCGCCATTGAAATAAATGGTAAGGGGCAGGGCTGGCCTACATCGAGGAAGTGAAGTGGGTGGCAACAACTGAAAGACTCCCTTCATGTTTGTACTGCTGTTTAAGCCTCCTGATTGGATGTTGGAAGCTGGGGGAGTGGGCTGTGGAAGAGTTCGTCTAGGCAGCTCTGATTTCATTTCGGGGTCGGGATAATCAGAATGCAGCAGGTGTGCGTCGTGTATCGTGTTGGCGGTTTATTATCCAGGAGGGACACCGACCAGACGAGATGGGACTTAACCAGGCACAAGCTTTCGAGGTAAGTGAACGAGTATAATGTGGAACATAATATACTCTTCCGGTCGAGTGTTCATTGGGCTTTTGTTGTGTCAGCTTTATTCGGAACGAGATGTCAGGCGCGCGGAAGATTCTGCATTAGGCCTTAATTTAGTGTTTTACCACAGGCTGCTGACCGCATGACACCAGTCAAATGTGAGGCTTGTGAGCAAGGGTACAGTCAGTAGAAGCCGAGGCCTTGGACTATTCCTTAAATTGGTAAGGATAACAGACTGAAGACTATTTAGAAAAGCGGTAGGAGTTTGTTGGGCACGTGCACCGGTTTAAATTACGGCAGTGCCTTGTTAGCGTTTCACTTACTGTTTGCTAGCCACAATCGCAGCCGCAGAACAAGCTGCAATCTGTCTGTGGGCACGTGCGCAACATATCGGAGAATTATTAATAGCCTGCGGGTATTAACAAGCAATGCAATCTGGCAGGGATACAGTTTATGCCCTCGCATGCGCAGTTACCGTGCTGTGCCTTCAGATGAGAACGCAAGTTCTCGGAGATTGAGATGTATTTTACCGAGATTATAAGCACTCTGATTATTGGCGTCCGATATCTATCTGCAGTACAGGTCGAGACCACCCTCCTCCCCCCCTCCCTATCAGAACGCTTGACTAATGTGGCAACAGAAGGCTCAGGGAAAGCCCACCCAGTGTTACATGGGTGGGTATAAATATTGTTAAAAGAGGCCCGTTATGTTACAGGCTGACGGAGCTTAATGCTGAAGCCATCAGAAGTGCCCCTGAGAAGCACGACCACACAACAGGTCTAGAATACACAAAAGCCAAAAAAGTACTTCTGCATTTAATGCGGAGAAGGTAGTGCAATGTTTCACAGATGGGTACGCGTGCGAATGTCGCACTCCCAACACAGGAAAGGCAAGCCCTCATTCCAAGGTTTAGTACTGCTTTCCTGCATAGCATCTGGCAAGTAACCTGTGGCTGATTGGTTGATCTAGTAGGGTTTCAGTGTAACGCTTTTTGGGTTCGTTTCAGCATTCGGTTCACATTGTTGGTGAAGTCGGTTCAGTAAGTACGCTAAGCTGTGCTCACCTCGGAGTCACGCATTTCTAATATTAGCAATAAGGCGTGAATGGGGGAATTAATTGCATGTCACTTCACTTGGGTATCATTATCATGTCATCTGGGTTAGCGTTTTTTCTTTACTTTATTGTAATTGTGTTGTACGAGTTCACACCGAGCTGGTTTGAATGATCACCCATCAGTACTGGTATGATGTGTTATGGCGCTATAAGTGGCAATGGTTTCAGCACGTTTCTGGGGATTTTGGGTGGGGCTCAGTACATGCCCTAGCACAACATTTTTCGCCCCACCACTTTCAAAATCCACCAGCCGCCCCCGTCTACTCCTTTGGTATCGGTCACCTCCGATCTGTCCTAGTGAGGCTTTAGGTAGTCTGAAAATGTACTTAAGTAGTTTATCATCAAATAAAGTTAATAATATAACCAGGGACGATTTTAATATACATTTTGATGATGATTGCAATTGGACAAAAAGAAATGTTCAGAGATTTGGTATTCCTTTTGAATTTTAGTTTGAATACTCGTTTGAATAATAATACGCCTTTCCGTAAAGATAGTCACACTTTAGATATGATGACCAATGTATAGTTTTCAAACCTTTAGCAATTCCCTGTCAAATCACCACATGATCCCACTTATCATTACAGCAAAGCCTCCATTAGGTTGGCCTCAAGAGATTGTGTCTATACAGATGTTAGGTATTTGGAGAACTGTAGATGTAGACAGGATGGCAGCCCAACTACAGGAATGCGTGAATAGCGAAACTGAGAACCCAGACAAGTAACTGAACTTATAAGACGATCATTTAATAAGGCTTGTGGATGACGTAGTCCTTTGCAAACCAAAGCCGTGAAAGAATAGGAATAATCAATGTTTAGTTCGTTGAAGATTTAATCAAGATGAAGCTCACGCTCCAGAGGTTAGAACGGATCTAGTTTAGAGATTATTTCTCAGCAGCTGAGGCTCAATGGAAGACATTCAATAATCCTATAAAAAAGCATTAAAAGAAGAAAGAACTGCTTCCTTTCTGCAGAAAAAATCTTTCATGAACAAATCATTCAAAATCTAGCAATGCAGTTGTAAAAGAGTAACAAGCATTTGCAATGCAATAGGTCTCGCATTATTAAAGTTTGAGCTATTGGTGTTGCATTATTTAGCAATGCCAATAGCTCAAACTTTAATAATGCGAGACCTATTGCATTGCAAATGCTTGTTCCTTCATGAAATGTCCTCAACGTTGATCAACTAAATAGACAAGCAGCAGGCGGGACTACCCTCGTTTTACAGATAACTAGATGTCTCGGAGAGACAGCGCATGCGCGCTGCCTACGCGAGACCTAAAAAGGCAACTTGTCCAACACACTCTGGGGTACTGAAAGTAAATAAACATATCATGTTTCGCAAAAGTTGAAATGGCAGCACTGAAGCCCAAAAGTGCAAACTAAATACAGTATAGAGTACCCAACCACGCTACGCAAAACATAACGTGTGTTTATCATGTGCAAAAAGAACACGTTTTTAATTTGTGCACGAAAATTATGTAAACCAGCGCTTAAATAGAATGTGTGGAGCATTTAAACGCAACCAATGTTAACTTTTTTTAAGCTTTTACAAGAAATAGAACGCATTTTGAACAATGTTGTAAATGCGAAAATGTTTTCCACAACCCCAACATGATAGAATCTCTCTGCACGCTGCACGTCATCCTTACTGAAAGAGCACCACCAATTACATGATTGCCTTTCAAAATTCAATGACTATTGGCCCAAAGTTTAAAAGTCAGTATACACAAAGCAAATAACCCATAGCTACAATGTAGAAAGACACAGCCTTGATGGATAGGGACATGGAGATATAGGGTTATAGTGAGAAAGGGGCATTGCGCAGAGGACTGATGGACAGCAGGATAGCAGGCATAGAGAAGTATAATTAAAGATAATGGATACTGAAAAGAATTTATGGAGGTCACTGAGAAACAGGCTAAAGACCAACAGAGAAAGTGAACCGAAATATTAAGTGAACGGAGGGATGTGTAATACAGATAGAGCATATATAAAGGGACATTGGATAGAGTGCAAAACAAATTGGAAGTATAATTGCTACTCGAAAGGTAAAGTGAAGAGAAAGAGACAAAGTATAAAGATAAAGAAAGAGAATGAGAGAGAGCTGAGTAGGCAAGACAGTTAGCGATATTTGGAGAGAGAACTGAGAGGTATAGTGAATAGAGAGAGAATGAGTAATGGTGTGTAGTACAGAAGAGGTATACTAAAACAGCAAACAAGTAAGGTACGCTGGCAGACAGTACTGCCGGCCGGGGAGGGAGTCGCTTGGGGCAGTTGTCTGGTAGGTACAGGCACCCCAGAGCCAATGACAACAGTGAGCTGATGTGGTGCGCCATGGCATCAGCAAAGAAATATATATTTTGTCAGGTACTGAGTACCAGTACTTTTTTTTTGAGAGGGAGAGTACCTGCACTTCCTAAGAAAAACGTAATACTTTTAATTGCAGAGTACCGTACTTCTCAGAAACAAGCAGGTACTCTGTTGCAGAGTACCTGAACTTCTATTTCAAGCACTGCACTCAAGCGTGTGGGGTATTGGAGGGAATTGGAGGAGTAATGGAGTGGCAGACATAGTGAGGTTTGGGCCAGCCACCTATGACAATTGGTGTTGCAAAAATACTCATTTGAAAAGTCCAAAACTTTGCGTGACACCCCCCCGCTACATGGGAGCTGTATTTTCAACATGCTCTTCTATTTCACCTTGCAGGCAAAGCACTGTGGCAGAACAAAATGTATAAATGTATTAGACAATATTACAATTCCCCGTCCGTTTTCTGCCCTTCCCCCAATCACCTCATGGCGTCAACAAAAGACTAAATTAACTAAGGCGACGCTGTGCAAGGTCCAGCATTGTCACCCACCACCCGGACCCTCACAAGCACCCAAGGAAATTTAATAAAAAGTCCTCTTAACATTTCGTTCATTAAAGGAGAAGAAACCCTGTGTCTTCATGGAGCTTGCTGGAGCTGGTGGAGTAGGTCTCTAGGAGCGTCAGATCGATCTCCACACCTTCCATGGCTGCTCTGCAGCTTTGGTTTCCGCTGTCTCGTGTCCATTCTCGGTGGTCTCGGGGGTTTGTGCTCAAAATCAGACATGGAGTTCTGGAAGCGCGTGGCAAAATATAAAATGTTTAAGTGCTGACCCTGGCACCCTGTGTCCCGCCAAGCCTGCGGAATGTCAATTATGAATGAGAAAGCGATATAAAAAGTCATTTATTAAGCCCGACTGAGCCCAAACCCAAAGTGAGAGGATCCATATGCCTGCTGCATGCGAAAAAGACTTTGCAAAGTAAATCAACATAAAAGTAAACTAAAGACAATAAAACTTATCTGTTTGCCAGGTTTTTGGCTGTGAAAATAACAATTACAAATGGCAATACTTTGTACTGAATGTGAGGCACGGGATGGCCACTGCAGCCAACTAGCTGTAGACCGGTGAGGCAGATGGTAAGGCCTGGAGCAAAGTTCCAGGAGGCATGTGCCGAGCATGGTCGGACCACCGTAGGAATGGGGGTGGGGGCTGATAACGTGATGGCAGAAAGCACTTAATAATAACCAGTGGTGCGCGCGCACCACAGAGGAGCGGGGGCCAGGGAGCGCGGCAGCGGCAGCGAGGCGAACGCGCGCTGCTGCGCGTTCTGGCCACCGTCGGGAATGGGAGGAGCGAAGGCGGGACATGCGCCCGCCATTGCCCAATCGCGTGCCGTTTTTTCTAAAAAAACGCACGCTACAGCCAATGAGGGCTTCTGAAAACAAAACCACACGCACGAGCGTGTAGGTCGTTTTCAGAAGCCCTTTCTAGAGGTCTCGCGCTGCGCGAGCAGTGCTACGCACTGCAACGTTAGGCGCGAGACCTAAAAAGGAATCTCAGATTTTACTCAAAGGGCCTGCTGCAGTCTTTATTCCAGTCAGTCTGCTGTTTACTTTGAAACATCTATAGAGATCATTAAAGATCTTTTGAAGGCATGGAAATACTTATATAGGATAGATGAATAAGTGATCACTCTGCCTAATACGCAGACGTTCTCATGGTTTTCGAAATTAAGTGATGAGCAATGCTATGTGGTGATATAGAAGTGCAAGCCGATCAGTTTGGGAATGGACATTCTGTCTGCCAAGTTGCTTAAGGAACTACTCTTGAAATCCTTTCCGCATGCAAAAAATGTCATAAATGCCTCACTGAAGACCAGTATTACCAAGGTCTTTAAAAATAGGGAATTTTACACCTCTGTTCAAGAAGCTTTCTTGACCCTGAATATGTTGGCAGGTAAAGACCTCTGGTGCAATTGCCATACCTTGCAAAGTTCCTTGAGCATGTGGTATCTGCATACATAACACCATATATCAAGCCCAGTAACATTCTTCTCTCTGTAAAAGAGGGTTTTCTCACAGGGTGAAGTATGGAGACTGCAGTAACAGTAGCATTAGATGAACCTCAGCATTGTGCTGTTCAAGACATACTGGCTGTCTTGATCGGTCGATAGATTTCCATACTATAGACTATCATCTTTTGATAAAATGTCTGGCTCTATGTGATGGTTGACGCCGAGTATGCACTGCGAGGCGAGGTAAGGAGAGCACGAGGGACAGGACTGAGTGACATGTGGAAAGAATGGAAGCTGTAGGAGCCTGGGCTAGGGCTGGAGACAGCGCGATGAGTGGGTGAGCCACGGGTGCCGTGGGAGCCATAGAGGTCAGGGCAGTTGGAAGCCGCAGTTGGAAGCCTGCAGCCCGCTCTTCATAATCTCAATGTAGATTCCATATAGTGTACTGTGCCCAGCTATGCTGCTTTACACAACTGCTTGCAGGAGAAGTCAGACAGCCGAGACAGAAGTGGGCTGTATAGCAGGCTGTGCGGTGGTCAGAGAAGAGCTAAAGTACCCAGGATGCTGGAGCGGTGAGGAGGCAAGTGCATAGGCACTAGGTAGTAACCTGCGTTGGGCATAAGTGGACAATATTAGGCCAGTGCAGCTTGCTCACCCGGGGGGCTGCCTCTAAACCTCTCGACTCTCTGGTTGACCAGTTTAGTCAGTCTGCTTCTAGAGTCTCTCTAGTGCTGCCCAGTGCTCCACTTCCTCACCATCTTTTTATTGTCTTCTTGCATCCCGCCAGTGTTGCTATGTGGAGACGTAGGAGCTGCAAAACCCTCTGCTTGTGTAGTGCAGTCTGTGACTCTTATTTTCTAAAACTCTTAAGAGATCAACACCCTGACATTTTCCTTCAAGGGCCTCCACAAGGGTTGCTAGCAGCCACCTAACATATATTTCAACACACTCAGATATTCAAAACCGAGCTGCAATTTTCTGCAAAAACACTCAAAAAATCCTGACTGAGACCTACTAGCATGCTCATTCCCCTTCCCTGTAATTTCTGGGCTGTGCAACGTCACTAAAGGGAAGGTGTGGCGGTGCTTATATTTAAGCATCTTCACAATTTGGACCTCCAGCTGTTTTACTGTGTCCACCCCATAGCAAGCAGCAATGTGCTTCACAATGTGTGAAACAAGGGCTGAAGTAAGGGCTGCTAAAATATAACTGAACATTGATCATGATGTAGAAATAACAATGACCGGGCCATCTGGGTCCTGCTGTGAGTGATGAAGAAGGTGAAAAATTACGTGTCAAGGACTCATCCACAGCCAAAGAAAATATACCACAAGCAACCGGTGATTACACAATTGCAAATTACTTTGGATGCCCTATGGAGAAAGCGTTGGTTAATGCCCCTGATGATGCTCTCATTCTTTTGCCTCCACTGTGGTCGCTTCTCTCACAGCAGCAGTCTGCATCTTTACCTGTACCTAGGCGGCCCAAACCCTCATACTCCACCCAAACAGATGAGGATTTAACAACAGAATAGCAGCTACAAGGCTTTGAAGCTGGTGAAGGATGCCACAATGTGCACCGAAACGCTTACACCGGCTATAGTGCAGGGTGCCACCACAGTACTCTCCCAAAACTTGAATAGCCATTTAGTATTTGCAGAAATACACAATACACCAAGGAGTGCCCCTTGTTCCCCCAGGGCTTCAAATTATGTCACGACTAGCCCAATGACTTGGTCAATTAATGAAGATGAATTAGCTCAGGCCTCTTGTGGTTTGACTTATGATGAAAATATGCATATTCCGAAGCTTCCATTAGACTCTAGATCCTCATTTCCTATGGATGATGAGGATCTGATCAATATGAAATGCAACGACGCTGCTGATAAGCAGCTGAAAGGGCTACAACAAACAAATAGTTCTGTAGGGGATCTTCTACGTTTTTCCTTCCTCTTAGATTCTGATAACATAAGAGACGGGCAACCCAAGGAATACGAGAAACCTCCGACTCAACCTATTCTAAGCCTCATGAAAGCCATGTGTAGAACACTAGACACAATTGCCATTGGTTTCACATCACAGTCATCGAAAATAGATGAGCATACGAAGATACTTGGAGAATCCTTAGATGGCCTGAATATAATTACTCTGACCATAGAATAGCTGCAATTGAAGAAGTTATGAAAAAAAAATTAACTCGGGCATCAACGTTTAATGAGGCATGTCCCTGCTCCTCTATTTTGAATAAATTGCTAGAGGCACCACACAATAGAAGTACTATTCTCGAGGACTGTAAGAATCAGGTATCCAGGGAAGCCAGTCAGGCATTCAAAAATGCATCATCGGACCAGTCTATATCAAAGAATGATCCAGGCAATAAAGTCAACCAATCAAATAAATAACATTTATATAGCACACAGCTGCCTCAAACCAGAAGTGACCTGGCACAAAAAGCGGAGATTGATCATTGATAACGAGTAAATACGATATAGGCTATTCTTTATTGAAAAGAAAGGTTTTCAGATCCTTCATGAAGGTTGAAACTGAGGTGAGTCTGCGGAGCCTAACGGGGAGCACATTCCACAGTTCAGATGTCAAAACTGTAAAGGATCTTCCTCCCTGTCTGGTTCTAGAGAATTTTGGGACTTGCAAGAATAGTAGATTGTTCAACTTAAGCGCTCAGCATTGCTTATGCGGGCGAAGTCTCTTTCTCAAGTAGACAAGGCCCTCCTCGAAAAGGCCATAAACGCAAGCGTAAGGGCTTTGAATTGACTTTGCTTTTTGACAAACAGCCAATGAAGTTGTTTCAGATGAGGTGATGCAGACTGCTGGTACAGAACTGTTTGAATCAGTCTAGCTGCTTCATTTTGGACCATTTGAAGTCTTCGAATTAGGTAGGCACGAATTCCCAGATAAAGACTATTAGCATAGTCCAAATGGGAGGTTATCAGTGAGTGGACCACTGTCTTACATGTATCCTCTGAGATCAAATGCAGAGATTTCTTTAGTGATTTGAGTTTGGCGAAGCAAATTGATGACACTTGTTCAATTTGGGTGGAGAAAGAGAGGCTCAAATCAAATACTATTCACAGGATTCTAGGAGTGGAAGCAGGGGTTGGGGATGGATTCATTTCCTCCAGCCACCAAAGACTAGGAGAAGTTCAGCCGCAAGAACCAAAGCAAAGAACTTCAGTTTTGTCAGAGTTCAGTTTAAGAAAATTGGCATCCATCCAACCAGCGACTCCCTTTAGACATTCCTTGAGCTTATTGAAGGCGGAGTCAGGGTATTGCTGGAATGACAATAGTAGTTGGGTGTCGTCCTGCACATTCCAGAACTTAATGAGCTTGGCCATCGGTGCCAGGTAATGCCAGGTAAAGTAGGACTCAGAGCTGAGCCCTGAGGAACACCAAATAGAAGAGGCTTAGAGTGGGATGAGAAAGGATGAAGAAAAAGCTGCTGGGATCTATCCTCGAGAAACGACTTTAGACAAGAAAAGGCAGTGCCTTGTATGCTAGCCGAACTAAGTCTATTCAGAAGGGTGGCATGTGAGACTGTATAGAATGCTGCCAATAGGTTCAACATAACCACCATCAAAGGCCGACCACAGTCCAGATGTTCTTTAACATATTTAGTCACTTCCAACAAGGGAGTTTCAGTACTCAAACTTTGCTGGAAGCCAGACTGAGTTGTGACGCTGGCCACTAGATTCTAGAAAGGAGGAAGCCATTTTTCTACCTCCTTGTGGGAAGGAAGAAATCATTATGTTCTTAGAATCCCTTGACTTGCTACGTTCTACCTTGAGGCAGGAAAGTGATACTACCTACTCACACCCTGGTAACTTGAACAGAATAGCAATACTATGTGGGGATTTGAACATCAGTCTTCAACTTGTTTTGTTGGATCAAGTAGTAATGGAGAAGGTCCAAGCGTGGGGGCTGCTTTCTCCCCGCCTGAAGGTGAAAGAACAACGAAGAAAGGGGCGCAACTGAGCATGATCATTTTAAATGTAGGCCTGAGACCATTAAATGGCAGAACTACATCTGATGATCCCCGAAACCGACATTTCGAGTAGGAAAGTGAGTTAGTACAATTTAATACATCATAATTAATTTGGAGGTTTGCACCTGGTCATTGATATGTAGGCCGAAGAAAGAATAGAAAGTGATCACATTCCACTCCATCGTGTGCTTGATTTCTCAGGAACTCAAAATGAGAATTGGTATTAGACACAACCTGTATGTACCCGTAAACTGACTCTGAACGTAAATAGGAAAAAAATTATCCAGAGGTGCCACTAAATGGAAAAGAGTTTTTTTTCCTAAAATCAGCAGTGGAATGTGTTGTACACATTCCTGAGTGTGGAGGCTGAGGTACCAGAGCCTGAGATGATCTAATCCTTCAAATTATTGCTCAAAGCTACAAATCAAGTATTACTGGATCATAAAGGAAGCGAGGAGATCACATCGCAAGATCCCTATCTTCATTGGTATGATCACGAATGCTTTAAGAAAGAACTTATTGCAGCTCTTAAAAATAGAAGGAATATCGGTGAGGGTGAGGCATTGCTGCTGGAAGCCAGAAGGGCCTATAAACACTCTATAAAATACAAGAAGAAAAGCCAGAGTACCAAAACTTGGCAAGCCCTACAAGCTGCAATTGACCAGATGGACACAAAAAAGTCCTGGGAAATCATACGCTGGGGCTGTGAAGGTCCTACTAGACATTTGGAGGCCAACATCAGACCTGCAAGATGGGTGGAGCACTTTGCCTCGTTATATCAAAAGCCTAAAGGGTCCATATGGAGTCCAAAAGAGTCAAGATGCAGGTACAACCCCCTTGTGTAACCATCATCATGTAGAAGATGCATTTAACAAGATGGAAGTAGCTCTGGCCATCCAACATCAAAACTTGGGCAAAGCTCCAGGCCCAGATTAGGTGCCAGTCGATATGTTTAGAACCAATTGGACATGTGTTTGGGCCCCTTGTCAGTGGCTTTCAATGCCATATTGGCAGAAGGTGTGATTCCAGACTACTGGACGTCCTCCATAATAGTGCCAATTTACAAAAAAAAGAAGGATAGATGATCCTACTAAATACCGCCCAGTTTCCTTACTGGATGGTGTAGGTCAAATATTCAGCAAGTTATTGCTTTCCCGGCTGGAGTCATGGATGGAAGATAAGCACATTATATTGCACCTCCAAGCTGGATTTCGCAAAGGGCAGAGACGAATAAAACAAGTACTGAGATTGTATATGATCTGCTTGAAGTATGCAGCTCTGCGAATTTCTTCTATTTTTTTGGTCTTCATAGACTTAAAGACTGCTTTTGATAATGTTGACCGGTCAATTCTTTGGAGTATTATGGAGGAACAAGCAGTAGCTAATAACCTATTGAGATTGCAAATCAATCTAAATACTCGCAACACAGCAGCAGTAAAATATGGAAGCAAGGGCAAGTATACAAAAACGTTTGGCATATACACTGGTTTGATGCAGGGCTGTGTTTTAGCTCCAACCTTATTTAATATCTATATCAATGGTATAGGGAAGTTCCTCATCAATCTTGTTGTTAAGAACAAAACACAATCATGAACATTCTGCGCCATCTTGTCTGATGAAAGTTCCTACGTGCACATAAACTACAGTCATTCTGATTTACCACAGCCATTTTGTACTCTGTTGGTCACCTTCATTTCACCCTGTCCTCTAGCAGCCTTCTGACTCTCTGACCAAACCTGATATGTGTGCTGGGGGCTATAAACTATTTCCACGACAAACATCAACATCACCTGCTGCCTCAAACTCGTCTTTCCTCTCATCCCTGCACAAACGGGTTACAAATACCAAACAGACTCTTGCAAACATGGTTTATTGCACTACACACAGCAAGACTGGTTTTTTGCCAACAATGGGACCTGTTCTTATCAACAGAACGGACTCTTAGATCTGGCCGGTCTCACTCGTTTTTAGACCCTGAAGCAAGGTCCAGCTGCAATTAAATTGTCTGTTTTTGACCTGGGTGGGAGGAGAGTTAATGTTGGGCTTGTGTAACCATGTTGATAAAACAATGTCAGGCTTGTGTGACAACCTGCCCGGGCGGAGACTCCAAGCTTGTAACCATACAAATACATTGTGTAAAACTGTATAAAAGGAAGAGTCAGAAGCATTGCCAGTAGAACACCTCCCTGAAGACATCCTGGTGTCAGCAGTTGACGTGGTCTCCTCTAAGAGTAATAAACCTTTTTCTTGCCTTCCAGCTTCCAGCGCCTGCCTCGTTATTTTAGATAGTGAATCCAAAGTGGATTAAAGGTGACTTTGCGCCGGGCAGCATTGGGGATCCCAGGAGACTCGCTGCTTTTCACAAATTGGCGACCCAACGGGGGGCCCATCAGAGACACGTGGGTCCAGTAGAGAGGTCCTAACGACGGAGTGAACGACTAAATGATTGGAGTGCACCTGCCTGAAAGAGACCCTCGTCTGGCTGCCAATCGACTGAACTTCACCGGTTCCGAACGGACCTCTCTCGAGTGACCTGCGGTCCTGACTGGGGCCTTACAGGAACGCCGCATTGATTGTTGGAGTGAGAGGACAACCAGGCACTGGAAGGGGAAGACTAAGAACTGTCCATACGGTCCGGGTAAGGTCGTGAGAAAACATGACTTAAATTGATTGATTGATAGAAATACTAGTATTCCTTTTTGAGTTATTTGAGACATTCCCTGCTTGCAAACAACGTAGAATAGGAATATTCTCTCTTGCAGACAGCGAAGGACAGGTAGTGCAGATTTTTGTCTAACATTAATTGAGATATTCATTTTGACCGCTAAATACGTCATGCCTGTTTTCTCTAGATTGTTTGATTGTTTTGGACCGGACCGTTTGTTAGAGGTCAGTCATCCGGCACCGCCGGAAGGCACCCCTAACAAGGACATGTACGTAAAATATGGATTAGCCACCGTAGCTTATAGCAAACTATGGCATAAGTACACTAGGAAGGACCGGGTAAATCAGTGGCCACTGATGGGATCTTTCGATCCCGCTAAAATAGAAACGTTAGAATTAGCTCTCCACAAAAAGAAAGCTAAACCAGCCATGTTTGATAGTTTTGGTTTATGGCGAAAAGAAGCAGCTCAACGAAAGAAAAGAGACGAAGCTAGACAAGATAAAGAAACGCGAAAATCAGCTTACCAAGCCTGTAAAAAGTTAGAAGAAGAACTAAAAGAAAAGGAAATCGATAAAAAGGAACAGGAATCAAAAATATCAGGTCAATGCCCTGTTAGAACGCCCTTAACTCTTTACCCCGAGTTACCAGCAAAACAGGGGGTAGATGATGATTTATTGTTAGGTCCCCCAATGATATACATGCCACCCCCTTATGCCCCTACTCATCCCGTAGTACAACGCCAGGACCCCCAAAGTATAACTGGAGATGGCACAATCGCCTCAGTCTCCACCACCTCTGCTCCCACCGAGCCACCCACACCAAATGCCTCATCAAAGGAGGCAGTAGTAGAGGTAGGAACCAAGGAAATAGGAGCGCCCAGGGTCCCGCGATTAAGTAAAAATGAGCGAGCAGGCATTGATAAAATAGTTAAAACCCTCATAGATAGGAAAGAAACAGAAGAACACGTAACAGACATATGCGACTCCTATGTTGAAAACCGCAAACGATACTTTATTGTACGTCTCTGTTACCACACCCTTACTGCATATGAAGAGAAGTACCAAAACGTAGGGCCCGAGCGATTAGTGGCTCTCTACAGGAAGGTAGACATCGGAGATGAAGGCGACAACGATGTTGCAGAACTATTTTCATCCACACTAGAAGTATTGCGTCACCTCATAGAACAAGGACAGATAGATAGGGACAGGACAACTAAGGTAGCAGGACCCCCAGTGGAAAAAACAGATAGCATGATGCCAATAAAAGAAGCTGCCCCTTACTGGGTACCTCCTAGAGCACAAGGGACTAATGACGATATAAACCATCAAGACGCTAGAGGAAGGGTGGTCTACAATTGGGTGTATCAGCCATGGGACAGACAGGACATCCTGACCTTCCGTAAATCTTTGCCGGATTTACGAAAGAACCCCACCGCCTTTACGCCGAGCTAGGGACCGCTCTGGGATCAACAATAATGACACTTGCCGACATAGACTTGTTCTTCGGGTTATGTTTGCCAGCAGATGTGTGGAAACAGGTTAAGAAAGTAAACCATACCGAACTGTTTGGTCATACTCTGGGAACAACTCAACACACTAGATAAACAGCGGAACCCTGGTCAAAAACCAGTTAAAGCAATATTAGACCTCCCTGACAAAATAGTGCAGAAAGTGAAAACGCTGATCCCAGAGAAAAAGATAGACTGGTCCATAGTAACCGCATGCCGCCAGAAACCACAAGAGGACGTCTCAGAGTACTTCTCCAGATTTGAAACTGTTTTCTCTGATTACAGTGGACAAGACATGTCCACCGCAACCGGACACCACTTATTTGTGCAGAACTACGTCAAAGGATTACTGCCAGATGTATCCCAGAAACTACAAGCCAGCGAAAGTAGTTGGGCAGCATCTAAACCGACGGCCATTCTCCAAATGGCCCAGTATTACGAGCATGAGAGAAACGAAAATGACAGGGCTACAGAAAGGAAAAAGAAGGACTTGAAGGAAAGGGTAATGATAGCACAACTCCAGGGGGCGAATACAGGAGGGGAGCAATATAGGGGAGGAAACCAGCAGAATACCCCTAGAGTACAGCCACCTAGGAACAATCCATCTACATCATATGTAGGACGCCAAGACCTAGGACAGGATCAATGTGCATTTTGCAAGAAATATGGACACTGGAAATCCCAATGCCCGGCTTTGTTAGGAGCTGCTAGGGGCAGAGGGGCGAGGGAAATAGCAAGTGGACAGAGAGGAAGAGGACGTGGAAGAGGGTACGCGAGTGAAGCAAGCGAGGAAAGGCCAGGAAGAATGAACGCATTTGACCATCCCAGACAGAATCAGTACCAACAGACAGATTATGACAATATGTACGACTTTGGATAGGACAGCCAGGGGCAAGGAAGGGATCCAGTCGAGCTCTGCGTTGATCAGCAAGGCCCTTATGTTACCGCTGAGGTCCTGGGCACAAGGTCGCCATTTTTGGTAGACACAGGAGCAACACGTAGTGCACTATCCAAACGACTGATTCCAAGGGCACCCTTGTCAGGCTCACATGTGACCTCAATAGGATTTGACGGTACGCCCTCCACCAACCCTTTGTCCCGACCCATCCCTTTTAATCTTGACAGCAATGGCGTCGAAACGACATTCCTCCTCTCATCTAACACCCCAGACGCCATTATGGGCCTCGACCTTTTGAAACACTTCCATGCGACTATCAGATGCTCACCAGACGGAGTGCGTGTCATCCTGTATGACAACCCCCAACGCCATAGAGAGAACCCTATTCAGCACATGTTTTCCATCTCTGAGACTGACACATCCCTACTGGACACTTTGCCATCACACTTATGAGCTAGGGCTGATTCAGACGTAGGACGAATGATGATTGACCCAGTACACGTAACAATACGACAGGACGCAACCCTACCGAAGGTACCGCAGTACAAAATATCGCCAGAGGGTGAGAAAGCACTAACAGAGATCATACACTCTTTGGTAGAGGCAGGGGTGGTAGAGGAAGTAGTGAGCAACATTTGTAACAGTCCCATACTACCGATTGTAAAGAGACAGGGAGAGGGAGATGGGAAAGCCTACCGCTTCATCATTGACCTGCGGGAGGTAAACAAAATCGTAGTACCACAATACCCAGTAGTTTCCGACATCACGACAATTTTGACTTTAATCCCCTCCACTGCCACCACCTTCACTGTGATCGACCTCAAGAACGCCTTCTTTTCCATACCTATACACGAGGACAGCCGCTATCTTTTTGGATTTACCCTAAATTCCCGTTCGTATAGATTTTGTAGAGCACCTCAGGGGTACACTGAGAGCCCAAGTATCTATAGCCAGGCGCTTAAAAGACAGTTGGACGCCATACAATTGCCAGATGGAGTGGCACTAATACAATATGTAGACGACATCCTTCTAGCAGCAGACACCATACCAATAGCCGTCACAGCCACCATCAAACTACTCCATTTCCTTGCTGAGAATGGTCACAAGGTCTCCCGAAAGAAACTGCAGTTCTGTAAATCACAAGTGACCTATTTGGGTCACCTTTATCAAAAGAAGGGAGAAAACTCACGCCTGACAGGATCCAGACAATTCTAGACACCCTGTCCCCAAAAATCAGAAGCAAGTCCGCTCTTTGATAGGCCTCACCTCGTTTTGCAGACAGTGGTTACCGAACTTTAGCCTCATTGTCAAACCCCTTCTCTCCCTCCTAGCTAAGGACATCCCCTCACCTCTCCCCTGGACCCCCGAATGCCAGACAGCCTTTAAAGAACTACGCAATACCCTTTGCTCAGCACCAGTCCTAGGAACCCCAGATTACTCCAAACCATTCTTCCTCTACACACACGAAAGGGAGGGATGTGCATTGTCTGTCCTAACACAATCAATTGGTCACAAACAACGCCCTTGTGCATATTTTTCTGCCACCCTCGATCCAGTAGCCAGAGCACTGCCAGCGTGCCTGCGCGCTGTGGCAGCTGCAGCGGTATCAATACGCCAGAGCGAAGGAATAGTGCTCTCCAATCCAGTCACTGTTTTAGTACCCCATGCAGTCGACACACTACTGAACCAGACCAAAACCCAACACTTGACTAGCGCCCGACTGACAGGATATGAGTTGACCCTGTTAGCACCGCACATTACCCTAAAGCGATGCACCACCCTCAATCCAGCCACACTGTTACCCCTACCCGAGAACGATTCTAACGTGGCTCCACTACACGACTGTGTGACACTAACCGATGAACAAACAAAAAGTAGAGTAGACCTCAGAGACACCGCCTTTCTAGAGCCAGATGGAGAACTATGGGTGGATGGTTCGTGCATCAAACTCCCCGACGGCACCACCTCAGCTGCATACGCTGTCACCACAGCCCGAACCATTCTAGAAACAGCCCGTATTGCCCAACGTTCCGCCCAGGCAGCAGAACTCATTGCCCTCACACGAGCATGTATTTTAGCAGCTGGCACGACAGTTAACATATACACCGACAGCCAATACGCCTTCGGGGTGGTTCACCATTTCGGGATTCTATGGAAAGAAAGAGGGTTCCTGACTTCACACGGTACACCCATCCTGCATGGAGATTTAGTCTCCGCCTTGACGGAAGCAGTCCTCCTCCCCAAAAAGCTAGCAGTGATAAAATGCCAAGCACATAGGAAAGTGACAGATCTCATTGGACAGGGAAATGCGCTAGCAGACGTTACTGCCCGAGCCACAGCAGAAGACAGAACCATGACACGAATGTATGTGACCAGGTCACAAGCTGAACAATGGACTGATGCTAGGACCACTGTAAGGGACATACAGACTACAGGCACACAAGACGAATTGACCGAGTGGGAAAAGGTGGGACTAAAAGACGAGGAAAATTGCTGGAGAACTAAAGACGGAAATAAATGGCTGTTACCCAATGCCTACCTCATCCCCATATTGACCATGGCACATTCACCAGCACACAAAGGCTCCACCCCCATGATTGAACTAATCACAAGAGTATGGCATAATGTCAAGATAACAGAATCTGCAAAGCGCCTAGTACAACAATGTATAGTATGCCTACAACACAACCCAGGGAAAGGGACAGTAGTACCACGGGGAGGGTTTGGAGTCCCTGATCACCCCTTTGAAGTCCTTCAAATGGATTACATCCAACTAGAGAGATGCCATGGTCTAAAATATGTCCTGGTGGTTGTGTGCGCTTTTAGCAAATGGGTGGAGGCATATCCCACCCGCGACAATACTGCCATAGCCACTGCAAAAGTATTGTTGAAAGAATTCTTCCCCGGTACGGCCTTTGCAGAATTTTATGGAGCGACAACGGCCCACACTTCGTAGCCGAAGTGATACAGAACATACTGAAAGGGTTGGGGTAAAACAAAAATTCCATGCCGTCTTCCACCCCCAATCAGCGGGCCTGGTAGAGAGACACAATGCAACATTGAAACTAAAGCTAGCCAAAATAGTTGCCACAACCGGGTTGAAATGGCCCGACGCCCTTCCATTGGCATTGCTATCAATGCGCTCCACCCCGACCAAACACAGACTGACCCCGTATGAAGTGGTCTTCGGCAGGCCTATGAACATTTGGGCGGCACCAAGACCCACCTCCATTAACGATGTCCCGAACATATTAATGTCAGACTATCTGCATAAATTGACAAACGAGCTAACAATTATCCACCAACAGGTGCAGCAAGCCTTGCCTGACATATCCAGGGGCCCAGGACATGTGATAAAGCCTGGGGACTTCATCCTAGTTCGCAACTTCCAAAGAACGAAGAATCTGGAGCCCAGGTGGACGGGCCCCTGGCAAGTTTTGATCACCACTCGAACTGCCCTCCGAGTGGAAGGAAAAAAAAATTGGCTGCACGCCCACCAATGCAAGAAAGTCCCTCCAATGCTGGCAACCTGTGAAGAGGTGGAGGTGCAAGAGGAAGTACTCGCAAAAGACCGACCAGCTCTGAGTTGCTACCCACAAGAAGACACCCTCCAACTGTCTGAATTCCCCGACCCCACGGTGCCATCCAAGGAAGGGTACAACCTAAGATCGACGAAAAGGGGGGAGCTCCAACAACCAGGCCACTAACTGAGTCAGAGTCTCAGATCGGTAGCACAGCCAAACGACGCTACCAGGAAAAACACCAGACAAAAGTCTGTGGTCCTAACAGTTGGTGAGCTCCTCGAAGATGATGGAAGAAACGGAACACCTGCAAAGCCACCGCAAAGTCACCAAGACTTTTGAACTGCACAGTACAAAGACAATTGCACTTGTAGCTGCATTTCTCACCTGCCTCCTGCTAATGGTCACACTCTGGATCATTGAAGAGAATGCACCTGCATACAGAACATTGTCACCAACCATGCAACCAATCACAAAGAAAGAACACTACCTGGTATCACTACCGCCACATCTCCGAGAACGACGCAAAGAATTCTGGAATAATTCTTTCGTACAGATGCTGCACCAGCACAATCTTGCCACCAATGCCACTAACTGTTGGGTCTGTGGGCTGCTACCACATGCCACTGAACATTCCATCCCTTTCATCCCTTCACCCTTTTCTGTTCATGGATCTTGCCTTGCCTGGATGATGCTCCTACAAGAAAGTTACAAAGACAATGCCACTTCCGATGGGACAATCGCTCAGTTCTACAACGAGTTCTGGCTAAACCAAACAGGAAGAACAGCAGCTCCCTTTTGCCCTCACACCTCCAATACGACATTCCCAATGAATGTCCCCTCCAAAGAACGAGTGGAAATACAAGTGTTCAATAATCCTGTCAGAGCCACATTTTCCTACCTGAAGAAAAGAACTGCTGCAACACTGACTGTGGCCCTATCTGTGGTGAACGTCTCTGGCCTTGTATGCATTGAAGGCCGTGGGACTAAGAATGTGGGTCACAGCACTTGTAACATTGTAAGGACTTTGAACACTGCCAATCCTCCAGCATTTGTTGCATCACCCAATATGTACTTTGTCTGTGGAACCAAAGCCTACACCTGGCTCCCAAGAAACTGGGGGGCACGTGCTACATCGCCTTTGTTTTGCCACCGACCTACACAGCCCCTGCAGAGCATCATCGAGAAAAGCGTTCTAAAGACACTGATCAAGCAGACTCTGCCGCATCACAGTTCGTTGACGCAGCAAAAGGGCTCGTCCCGCTATGGGGTCCGATGGCAAACAGCCGAGCCATCAGACATCTGTCTCAAGCGGTAGAAACCGCCCTGAACGTCACAGCTGGCATCCTCACCAACAACACTGCCGAGCTTCAAGCGGTCCGTCTGGTGGCCCTACAAAACCGCATGGTCCTGGACGTGGTACTAGCGGATCGTGGAGGAGCATGTCGCATCATTGGTGCCAGTTGCTGCATATACATCCCTGATAATTCACCCTCTGTCTATGAAGCAATCGAACATCTCCACAGACTGTCTTCAGAAATTCATCAAGGATCAGAGACTTGGACAATTGGAAGTTGGCTTTGGGGCATCTTAAAGGACTGGGGTTGGAAAATATCAATGTTTCTCTTGGTCCCAGTATTGGAAATATGTGGTTGCTGTTTGGGTGTACACTGTATACCACCTTTGTGTTCTCTTTGCATAAGTGCCTTGCGCCCTAAGACTATGGACACTCAGTTAACAAAAATGAGAGTAATGTATGAACAAGAAATACAGGACATTATGGAGATCGAAATAGACTGACAAGATGGCTAGTTATGTTCAAAGGGCGACTGTTAAGAACAAAACACAATCATGAACATTCTGCGCCATCTTGTCTGATGAAAGTTCCTACGTGCACATAAACTACAGTCATTCTGATTTACCACAGCCATTTTGTACTCTGTTGGTCACCTTCATTTCACCCTGTCCTCTAGCAGCCTTCTGACTCTCTGACCAAACCTGATATGTGTGCTGGGGGCTATAAACTATTTCCACGACAAACATCAACATCACCTGCTGCCTCAAACTCGTCTTTCCTCTCATCCCTGCACAAACGGGTTACAAATACCAAACAGACTCTTGCAAACATGGTTTATTGCACTACACACAGCAAGACTGGTTTTTTGCCAACAATGGGACCTGTTCTTATCAACAGAACGGACTCTTAGATCTGGCCGGTCTCACTCGTGTTTAGACCCTGAAGCAAGGTCCAGCTGCAATTAAATTGTCTGTTTTTGACCTGGGTGGGAGGAGAGTTAATGTTGGGCTTGTATAGCCATGTTGATAAAACAATGTCAGGCTTGTGTGACAACCTGCCCGGGCGGGAGACTCCAAGCTTGTAACCATGATAAAAGAAACAAATACATTGTGTAAAACTGTATAAAAGGAAGAGTCAGAAGCATTGCCAGTAGAACACCTCCCTGAAGACATCCTGGTGTCAGCAGTTGACGTGGTCTCCTCTAAGAGTAATAAACCTTTTTCTTGCCTTCCAGCTTCCAGCGCCTGCCTCGTTATTTTAGATAGTGAATCCAAAGTGGATTAAAGGTGACTTTGCGCCGGGCAGCATTGGGGATCCCAGGAGACTCGCTGCTTTTCACATTGTCCTTGATGTACCCAAGCTTGAGAATGAGTACATTCCAATCTTGATGTTCGCAGATGATACGGCTATTCTGGCATGAACGTAACTGTCAATGCGCCGTCTGTTGAAAGGCTTTGAAATATTTTGTAAAAGAAAGAAATTATTAATCAATACAGATAATACAAAATTTATGATAATAAAATCCAAAGCTAAACTAATATCGACCTTCAGGATCTATGGAAAACCAATTGAGCAGGTCAAAAACCTAGGACTACTTGAGCATCTGGATTGACGACCAGCTTTGCTGGGGTGCCCAAGGAGGCAAGTCCAAGGTAATACTGTCTCAACAGGCTGCAGCTATATGTAGACTTGCAAATAATTGCAAAAAACACTTAATAAAGCATGCACTTACAGCACATAAAACAAAAGCTGTGGTGGCAAGTTCTGAAGACGGCAACATTTGGGGTCATATAAATGTGAAGGCTTTACAAAAATTGGAAAATTCCTTCCTGTTGCGATTACTACGTCAAGGTCTAGGAATGCCAATGGTAATACTTAGAGCTGAGTTGAGAATTACACCTTTGGAGGACTTTTTTGCCTTTCGCCCCATAGGTTACTGGATTCAAGTCTGGTCTACTTGAGCCCTTGTAGAGTTCTGGAAGACTTTGAAGGGCCTACTGAAAAGCCATAACTGAAGCAGTCTACATTGGTTTAGACATGTTGAGCACATTGTTATGTCAGTAGCCTGCTCAGATTTATGGCGCAATCCAGAAACGATAAATAAAGCCATGCTACAAATGGTGAAAAAGAAATATTGGACCTTTACGTGATGTAAGCATAAGGCTAAGAAAAGTGCTCTATTGGCAAAATATCTGGCTTTGTAGTGTGAACCTCAGTGGGAGTCATTCCTCAATTTGGCATGGCCCCCTGAGAAAAGAGCTCTACACCTTAGGTTTAGATTAGGAACATTGCAGATTCAGTCTTTTGTTAAATCCTGGTCCAAGGCTTCTGGGCTGACAGTTGACACGTGCTGCTGCCCTTTGGGCTTCCAAGAAACATCTATGCACTTTATGCTCCTCTGTGTTACATCATTAATCACCAGAGGGTTTTATCTTCATCCTCTATTTTTAAAATATAATACAAGGAAAAGTAAGGATGCATTAACACTTTGCTACAGAACAGATTAAGAAATTTATCAGGCTGTGGCATCCTACATTTATGCTGCATGGTAGGCTCAACTATTGGCTGATGTTCTGACGTGCTGATGCATTTCCAGATTGTGCTGCACGAGGCAAGGTGACCGAGCCTCGTGGTCGGAGAACGCCGTGTGCAAGGCGGCTGAGGAGAGCACCAGGTCCACCAGGTGCTGGTGCCAGCGCCTCGGAGTTCCGGAGAACCAAACCGTAAAGGCGGGAGTGAAGTGAGATAAGCTGAGAAGCAGGAAAGATGGAAGCTTACCAAAAAGGAGCCCCCAGCGATGTTAGTTGTATGTGGCGAGCGTGTTGAGTGCGCTGAACATGGAGCATGGCCTTTGCAGCTTTTAGTGGCTCGCAGAGGCTTTCCGCTATCAGTTTCAGCTCTCAGTCTCCATGTCATGCCGCTCTCTGGCTCCCGTCCTCCTGGCTGGTTGTGTGCTGGTTGTGCTGCTATTTAGTTCTCCTAAGACTTTCTAATTACTCATCCTTTTTAGCCCTTTTTGGCTCCCTAGCCCCCCAAATGGCTAGCACTGCGGTGAATGTGAGGGGAGCTGTACAGCTGACATTACGCCAAAACTTCCACATTGAGAAATCTGTAAAACCTGTCTATGAGCTACATGCCAGAAAATAAACTACTGCGGACACTTACAAGCTAGGTGACTGAACTTCAGGAGTGTGAGGAAGAGTGCAGCGGCTATAGATAGCCAACATGGGTAAAGGTGAGTCCGGGCCTCACAAAAGTGGCCCAGCCAAGTCTGGGTGTGACTTGTGAGGTATACCGGTGAGCTCCTGCTCAGTCCCCCTCTCCCCATCTGTGAAAAGCTTTTCCTCCTGCTTGATCAGGTGGCTGTCAATATTTGCCGAGGCTGGTCGTCCATTGTTTATTGTGCATTGGCGTGCGCAGCTGCCTCAGTATTTCTTGAGGCAATACTGTGTGAGCACTGTGCGAGTGGTTGTCTCCAGTGACCCGGCGACTAGCGGTCAGCGCGCGACCTGTATATGAGGAACTCTCGACAGTAACTACATTAATGTTAATAAAAGATCTTTTAGCTTCTCCGGGAGCCCACAGGTCTTTCTTTTTTGTTTTTGAAGCGCGAGAATGAACTCATTCAATCTATTTTAATTCAGTAACAGTGTGGTGTGCCATTCTTATTTCTGCTGGCCCGGCTTAAATGGTCACTAAGGAAACTTCGATCTGAGCGTTTGATTTCTGCCACCAATCCATCTAATAACCAACTATATTTTAAAAAAATCTACTCATTGGAAAAAATCTCAGCTGCTTCTTTCGAAATCTTATCCTTCTATTTTGAAATATTTTCTAAGTAGCAGCCAGCAAGGAGCTGGACAATCGGGATAAGGCTTCTGATGAGGATTTAGTCCCTGACGTACACACAGATCTTTCCCCATTTGCCTGGGATCACAAGCCGGCCAAATCTGTCATTGTTCACTGTAATTAAGCATGCTGGGCTGCTCTTTCGGTCCCGAAGAGGCAGGGGTTGGTGTGAGAGTGGTTACCCAACAACCAATTTTACAGATTCAGGTAGGAAGTGACCTAGTATTGGACCTACTGAGTTAGTAGTTGTACCACTAGGCCTGGCACTAAATAATCATATTAAATTGAATTCCGTAAGTGGTCTGTTAGAGCTTGAGGATTCGAGTTTTGCCAGGGAAGATCTTGTGAATTCCCTGGGGGATGCTGGGAGAAAATTGCTGGTGTTACGAATCCCTGCACATCTTTTGAGGCTAATAATTTCCCTTCATTCCTCTACGTCGACTCAGGTTCTGATGGGGGGGAATCAAGATCTGTCGAGAGTGGCGACACAAAAAAGTTTGAAGCAGGGGTGCCTGCTGGCGCAGCTACTCTTCTTGCTATACACTCATGATTTGCCTCGTATAGGGTATAGGAAAGGAGGTGTCGCCCAAACTAGGTTTACTGGATGTCTGTTGTTTATTAGATGCGGACGGTGTGTTCCTGATGGATCTAACCCATGCAGGACTCCAAAGGCATCTTTCCATCTCAGAAAAAGATGCAGAGGAGCATTATTTAAAAATAAATATCTCCAAGAGTAAAGTCTTGATCATTAGGGAAAGGGTACCAGGATTAGACAAAATTTCAATTGGTTCTTGGGGAAGGTACAGATGCAAACAGTGACATTTTATCCCTATTTGGGTAGGATCTTTTCAAGTAATTGTAGTAGTAGTGATCATATAAATCATTGTAAAATTAGGACCCTGTCCCAGGCGTCCACTATTCATAGATTGTATGAGAATTGCGAATGAGGCATTTTGCACATGTTTTATCTGTTTACAAGGTAAAGATTCCACCTTCATTGAGTTATGCATGTGAAGTGATGCACATGCACTATTGGTCTTTTTTTTTATTGTTGAGGGGAGTAGTTGGCGTCAAATTTGTAATTTGAACTCTTTGGCTTCCACCTCTGCTCTTCGGCTTGAATTTGGGTTACCTTCTATGGTTGTGCTTGTTATGGCAGTAGTTTTGAGGTGGGGGTGTAGTCCGTTAGGAAGTGAAAAGGGGACAATTTGAGCCGCTTTAAAGTATGTAATCTTCATTACTTTGAGAGAGAGAAGTGATTTTTATTCCTCCTTTAAAAAAGCATTGGCAAAATTTGAGATTACACTAAATGGGGATTCTGCATTTCCAAAATCTTTTCTAAAAAGTCTCTTGAAAAAATCTGTGTATACAGCTAGCAGGAAAATGTATATTATACTTTATACACAGCATGTTAGGATTAAGATTGTAATAGAAAGCAGTGTTTGTAAGACCCCCCCAAACCTTACTTATTATGGAATCTTCCACATGGTGTTTGGAGAATTATCCTGCTTTTAAGACTTAATTTTCTTCCTTTAAGGGTAATTACAGGAATATGGGAAGGCTTACCAAAGGAGGAGAGATTCTGTGATCTCTGCTTTAAACATATCCAGGATCAAAATCATCTGGATTCTGTATGTCACAATCCGCATCTTGTACGCCGCCATTTTTGGAGACCAATCTTTTTGAAATATAATATATACTTGGCATTTGGTGCCCAACAATGTTTATTCGCCCCTCCATCTGAATTGGTTTGTGCAAGAATTTTTTAATTTTTCAAACGTTTTTTAAATGTGTTGTAATTATACAAGATTGTGAACTTGAGTGATTGCCTCTTTGGAAAAGGAAGTGTTAGCACTTGCGCACTTTATTTTTGAATTGCAAGCATCATTACATTTTATATGGGGTTTTTATTTAATTTTATGTGAGGTTAACGATCATAGCAAGCTAGGACATTCAGCAAGACCACTCACTATTATTGCTTTGAACTTCTTGCTTTTAATATCCAAACTGCACCTGCACTTTTTACATGCAATAGTACTGTTAGAGGTTGTCGGATGAATCTATATTTTGAACCATGTGTGTTTTACTTCCTTAGATGCTTTGAATGCATTGAATATGGAAAGTTTTTAACTGCAATGTTACATTCGTTGACAAAGATTATTTTTGGCTCTATTTTATATGTGAGCGGCTGACAAGTATTAAAATATAGTATATTGCTGTCTGCCCGACTGCCCAAAGGCAGCCCAGGCCTATCACTGGTATATCCAGGCTTCTAATGAAAGTACTTTAATAGCTATTCGCTCAGTTAGATAAGGCAGTTGAAAAGGATTGTCATTTTCAAGTCATCAATGTCAAAGTTGGCTTATATGATTATTAGATGTAGCACTTTATTAGTTTTTGCACAGTCAATGATACTAATGACTGTTCTGTTCTTACTTCTATAATCGTGAATAATAGCCAAGTTGCCTCTACCACTTTCTAGTGGACAGGTTGTATCTATCTGCCCAAAGGTAGCTCGGGTTTATCTTTGGTGCAGATGTATTACATTATAGGCCATACTTTGTATGAATTCACTTTAATAGCTATCTGTACAGATAAGGCCATTTAGATGGATTTACATATCAAGGTCATCAAGATTAGAGTTGGCCTACATGATTATCATACGCAACACTTTATTTGCTTTTTGAACAGTCACGGATATCAATGATTGTTTTGTTTTTACTTTTATAATTTTGTATAATAGTCACAGTTGCTTCTTTTATTTTTTAGTAGAACGGTTATGCCGGTCAGGAGTCTTCGAAGTGAAGGAGATACATCATTTATCCAAATATAACTCTACTGCCAGTTTCCTGCCTAGAAATGTTGCAATTTACTTGTCATTGATGGAGGACGATAGCCACAACAACTTTTTGATCCCTCTTTTAAGCTATAGTAGTTGGGAAAGTTAGTTAGATTAACGGTAGTACATTGAGGTTTACCATTCATTTGTTGGACTGCAATGCATAATTCAGGATGTGTAGGAGGGAGGTAGTTTACTACTAAGGGAAGTGTATAATGAAGGAAACGCTTTTACATTTTGTATTATAGGTAGTTTCTGTGTGTGTTTATGCACTATACATACTGAGGAAATGTGTAACTTGTCAATTTTATGATTAATCATTGTATGCCTTTATTTAAGCTGAAACAAGAAATAAATGAAATGATAAAATGGCTGGATGATTTAGGAATGAAAGACATTGCACTAGCATGGTTCCAGGGTTTGTTTTTAGAAAAAAGATTCACACAGGTACATTTTAATGCGGGTCTGTCGCAAAATACGAAATTAACAGAGTTCCATTCTCCCCCTCTCCTTTTTAATTTGTATATTGCCTGCTTGGCCATGCTTATCTTCTTGTTTGGCCTGTCTGCATGCAGACGTAGCCTACATTATTTTCAAGATCGACAGAGATGGTAGACTGGAGCTTGCATCGTGTTGAATACCAGATGGCTTGGAACCAGCAGAACTCCATCTCTTTTCTCTGTCACAGAAAGTTCAAATTGTAAATGTGTTGGTATCAACAAGATTGGATTGCTGCAATTCCAGCTACCCAGAGAGGCCTGCTAAAACTTTATAAAAAAATTTGCACAGAACTCGACAGCCAGTTAATTTTGAAATAAAAAGATTCAGAATATATTTCCCCTGCTTTAACCCAGTTACATTGGCTACCAGTTAAGCAGAGATTTATTTTTAAAGCAATGTGTTTGGGTCATTAAGCGTTTAATGGTGGTAGCGAGAAGCCTTGATCTCACAAGCTTCTGAGGTATGAACTGAATCATTGCTTAAGATCAGAGAAAGCTCTCTGGCTCATATTCCCAGATTTGGCACCACACAGGCTGGGAGAGCGTTCTCTGTAGCCGCTGTAAGACTTTGGAACACCTTGCCAGTTGCTCTGTGGTCAGAACCCCTGATAGCAGTGTTTGGGAAACTTTTTTAAAGACTTGGCTCGTTCCTACTTGTTAGTTTTGGCTGGGACTACTTGGGTGTATTAGCTTGTTTCAAGAACATCTCTTCATAGAAATGTGGTAGGCGCCAAGATACCCAGGGCTGGAAGCCTCTCTATATGAATATGCCACTAACCCTCGCAGTCTGCATAGAAGAGCAAAGGCAGAGAAGGATCTTTGTGATGGGAGCCAGAGAAGATAAACTTGGTGGTTGATTTGACCAATTTACATGCTTAAATGGGCATGTTTAATATAAATCCAATAAAGGGGGCATCATAAATATAGACATGTAGGAGAGGTCATGCTGGGCAAATGTGTATTGGGATGTGGCAAGCTAAAGCACAATGGGAGAAAATTACTCTGTAATGCCAGACTGGGGGGTGCTACATTCGATATAGTCTATGTTACAACAAACGTGGAATAAAGGAATCGTGAGTTTATATGAGGGTTATAGAAAATGAGCTGCTCTGGCAGAAAATAAAGACGAAAAAGGAGAGGCAGCTGGAGCCCACTTTAAAACATAATGTTTATAGGAGGTTTTATTGCAGGTTTTCATGTTGAAATCTATATTTTGTAATCATTTTTAAAGTACATTTTAGTAATAGTCACTTTCACGGTCTTCGTTATTACACAAAACATTATTAATATGATCATTAATCAGCCTGCTCTATGGTAATTTTCTAGGCACAGCCTGCAGTTTTTATTCTTTTTTTCACAATATATATTCTACATTAGCATCTCAATTTTTGGAAAGGGAGTTGATTTGGCCAGGGACGGTCTAAACTATCAGGCAGTACCTGAAGGGCTGGGCTGACAGATCAGGAGTATGGGCTATATTGTTGCCTGCTTGCGGACCAGTTTTATGGAAAGGTAACACAGCTTTTACTATTGATTTCTCTGATATTGCCACAATCATTGTGTGCAGCAAGCACAAATGCATAGTCAGTTACACCTTTCAGAACTCCTAGACAGCTTGCCTTTACAAGTTTAAAACTGCCCTGATTTGTAAATTTGGTACCGTTTTTTTTAGCTATCTGATTCGCTAATGGGGTTCTCTTAAATTGGTGCCTGCGCCTAGTTTCTGTTTAAGTCTGACCATCAATTTGGCCCGCTATTGGAGCACAGGCCAAATATGGCATCCATCTACTAAGAACCAGAGTACCATACTCAACATTTGGTGGATCAGAAATTTCAAATGCGGCTTACGGAAGTGGTAACTGCCTTCTGCCAGACCCTTGTTGCACACCAACCACTCTCTAATGTTGGAGCAGAAAGTCCATACTAGCCACAATTGTCTTCAATGGAGCTCCAAACATTTCAGTTATTGCCTCTAGGGGCTAAATTTGGGTTACACCAAATCCCTAAAATAAAATTAAGTGAATAAAATAATCAATATTGAGTATGAGCATCTGCGTGCCACATCTCATTCTGGATAGCCAGTGAATCTACTCTGCCTTAAAGAGTCAGCAAGTCAAGAAGTTTATTTCAGGAGGCCATCAACATTCAACGTTACTGGGACTCCAGGTAATGCAATATTGGATTAACGCATGTTGTCGGTGATCGAGAGAGCATCAATGTTCAAAATGCTCTCATATTTCTTTGAGTAATTTGGAATCTTTTTTTTTTTTTAAAACGTTAGGATGTTTTAATTAGATGAACAAATACAAATTTTGACATTTCAGAAAATTTTAAAATAGAAGCGATATTTGCAAATAAATTTAACGTCCCTTAAATTGATTATGTGAATAAAATGAAGCCTAATTTAGCACCGGTACAGTATTGTTTTCTGTTGCTGGTCGCTAGGAAATAAAACTCCTTGCTTTTTGAATCTGCAGACGGTGCAGCTGCTTTGCATTTTCTGAGCATCCTACCCATACATAAACAGAACCAACATATTTAGCAATATTTCAGTCTCAATTAAAGAAGCCAAAATGCTGACCAATATCACTCGTCTGAATGTTTTCATTTTGCATACAATAAAGTTAACATATGATATAATAGTAACAAAACCTATTTTTTTTAAAGCTATTGTTTTTACAGTGCACAGTAGAATTCAGAACACTACTTTTCCAACTTTGACAAGGTTCTAAAAAAAAAAACTAAAAAAAAACATTGTAGAGAAGATCACAAAATATACATTTAAAGCTCCTTCAAGTTAAAAACTGCTTCTAGTAGTGGAAATAAACAAGATAAGTGTGAACAATGCCAAACGCCCAGCCTCAGCATAACGTCCGGTGATTTCTCATTACTGAATGAAGTGAAGCAAGAACTGGGTATTCGGCAGATCCCCTGCTCAACAATTTACTATGTGCACTGCTGAAAAAGAAGAGTGATGCAGAAAGGGCCGAACGTTTCATCACCGCCGTTCTTGCTGATGGGTTTGGAAAAGGAACATTCGCTGCTATCATTTATGTAGCCCACAGCCCCCTGAAGCACTTAATCAAGGTTTGTGCTCCAGAACCGAGGCATAAGCACAAATAAACTGTGGCATGCTGATTCCAAGGGCGGGACAACTACTTGAGAGATGCAATGGTTCCAACAGAAACCTCACAATGTTGTAATCTAAAGGCACCAGGGCTTCTAAAGGAACTTTACCACTTTTAACACATGATGAGCAATCGTAGGCATGATTAGTCCTACCGGCAACACAAGAAGTGAGTCAAAATACGTATTTTTTTCCAAAGAGCTGCTTGCGTATTCTTTGCAAAACGTATGAATATAATGTGAAACGTGCTTGGCGGGTCATCGCATTACAATTTCTTCGTGCGGTATGTCGTGACTAACAAAAGTCACAATAGTCGTTCGGCGAGCGCATCACATGCAGCCATGGCGCACATCACTTTTAACCATTTGTGCCCGACGTTTTCGACCTGACCCATTCACCCAGAAGCAAAAAATATTTGAAAAGAATAAGGAAAAATAATTACACAAGCCAAAGTACATGAAACCCAATAATCTATATTTGTGAGAGATTACACTCAGGTGAATAAACACATTATTCAGACCAGAGCAGGGTGTGATATAGTTGATGTGCAGCAGACAAGAGACATTCCCTAGATTAGTTTCAGGATCTTAGAGACAGCCCTGATTCTGTGCATAGCCTATTTACTCAACAATTACAGCTCAAAATGGTGATGCAAGTGGGATGTGGACCTAAAGATATTTTCAGTGCTGTTAGCTCTATTTCCGACCCAATCCTCTCTGAGCTACCACCCAATCTGCAATGGAAAATCCCCCCCCCCCGAGAAAAATGATTGGAAGAGCTGCTTACATTCAAACATCAATATTAAGCAGAACGATCCACTCTTGGATAGAAAACAGGATTCCGACCAGATAGGAGCACATAATCTGTAGTAATCAAAAATGTTGGATAGCATCGACACTACAGTGGATTTGATCTTTCTTCCACTCTTGATGCCGTTCGTTATTCCAGTTCGCTCCAGAGATGGGACTCACTTGGTGTTAAAGGAATCGTCATTCAATGGATTGACACCTTCCAGGCTAACAGATCTCCTATACTGTCCCTCCTGTTGGCTCTACCCCTTTATCACTAAATGCAGGAATCCTTCAAGCATCGATTTTCTTCATCTTCCTCTTTAACATATATTCTAGACCTTGGTCGTAGCTCATTGCTTGAAGTATGGAGATGGCACACAAATGATTCAGAAATGTCAAAGCCCAGGCAACTTAGATTCCTGTGTCGTTATCCCATTGTCTGCTAGCCGCTCATCAGTGGATGCAAACAAATTACCTCAGACTAAACACATCACACATGTGGGAATTGACCATCTACCATCCATGCACCATGCGACCAGAAGACCGTGGCCCACTTTCTTAACAAAAACATCAAGTTAGGTATCTAGGTTATGAGCATGGATTCAAACTTCTCCCTAATGCCACTATTGAACCTGAAGATTGATGTATGCACTGCACTTTGCTGACTCCATGGGTGATGCACAGAATTGACAGTAGCTAAAGTAATGTGGGCACCAAATGCCAACATGGAGTAGTAGGAATATGGGGATATCAGAGAGTTTTGGGAAAAAATGTAAGTGCATCTCAGGCGTTGTTGGGATAGTAGATTGCATATGGATTGTCTACTAGGAGAAGGGAGAAAAAAGACAAACAGACCACAAAACATATCGGTTTAAGTCATGCATTAGCCGAAGAAGAATGGATACACATATGAACTAGAGACTCCCTCAAACGCTCTCACTAAAACAGTGGAAATTTGACATGATAATTTGATGCCAAGCAGAATGCAAGGTACACCAATCTCCGGGAATGAGTACAAATGAGTACAAAATAAATGACGCGTTTTTGATGTATGGGACTTAGCATTTTCATAACTAGTATACTCTTGTGCTGCCTTATAATAAAGGTACCTGAAAATAATTGTTACAAACCAATTCTGTGTAATCTGCAATCACTACAATTGCTGTGGCTTAACCTACCCATAGGTGGAAATGTATATTTTAATTTTATCTTAAACAATGATGCCACTTTTCATTGCTCAGTTCCTCAAGGGGTTACCAGATGCTGCCTATGTCTTGACTGTTTTCTATATTTGTTGTGTTCTATCAGTTTAAAATGTAAAGAAACACACTTGATGAGATGCCTACGTCAATGCATCCCTCACTTTGGATTCCACCAAAGGTACAAGCCACTAAACGCTGTAGAACACGCTTGGTGGGACTATGCCAACAGCATACACTTCAGAGCATCCAGCCATGTGATTAAAGAGCTGCAGCAAACCCAGAATGCCTTACCTCAGCAAATTGCTATGTTAAGGAACCTTCCTCCGTCAAGAGTAAGAGTTATTGACAACCATTTGAATGCTGGAGAGGTAGGCGCCACCTAGTGGCAGTGACAAATTAATACAAAAGGTATTTTTGTAAGTAAACACTACAGCAGTGCACTTTCGACTTTATCTTAAGCACTGAAAATTCGTTTGCGGCAGACCTATAAAAAAACAAAACTTAAATAAACATTTATAATAAACATTTTATTCTGAAACAAAGCAAAAGTTGCACATAGAACATTCTAGATCCAAGAATATGCTGCAAGTGTCACCTCTGTTCTGCCGTCTCAAAAGCCACCATAAAACATCTGGAATTCATTCAGTTCTTGATTAAGTGTCGGCCTGCAGATATGATGTATGAAGGGTGGTATAAATATAGACATTCTAATTACTCATGCTGACAGGGAATCGCCCGTTAATGGAACTGTCAATCTTGCCGTCAGCCCGCATCTATAAAGCCAGAATTCAGCGCTGTGCTAGTTTTGCCACTCCGAGAAAGCTCTGGTGTCACCAGAAAACGAAGGCAGCTCCCTATTCACACCTTGACATGGGTGGTTTGTCAGCCTCCTCGGCGAGAAGGAACAGATTAGCACCAACTACTAGCTCTTAAATCAATTTTAGAAATAGGAAGTAAACACCCTGTGATCTGTAATGTTCCATCTTTGGGCCTGGATGTTGTCAGGTTCCGAGATTCATTCTTTTTAATTTCTCGTGTTTTTCCTCTTTCTCCCACAACAGAAAAAAATATTTTCTTTTCTTGGAAGGGTGACAACAATCGCTTGCACTATTCTTCCATAACCTCCTTCTCATCTCTTCTCTTGCCTCCTTCTCTGCCCCCTTTTTTGTCTGTTTTTACCCTCCCCAGTACTTGTCTCTCTCATACTTTTTTTGCTGTTGTTGCAGTTTTATTGGAGTGCTTTACATGAGCACCAATTACATTACAAAAGGACACATTCATTTTTTTTGTAGGCAGGGGGAGATTAAGTGATTTGCACAGAATCACAAGATGTTGAGCCGATGCCCAGACTGGAACCTGGTTTCCCAGTTCTAAACTCGGCAGCCCTTCTATACTGTAAAATAAATAAATAGCTGGGTTTTCAAAGTCTCTATAGAACATTGTGTCCATGTTTTACCATAGTAAATAACCTGTTTTACTATTTCTCGCTTTTATCGTTTTCGACCTCAGAAATATAGAAGGTTGAGTGGGCCTAGCTGGGATTTGAACATGTGACTTGCAGATCGCAGCAGATGTCAGTGGAGCATGTTTAACTCATTGAATTAATTAAGCCATCATTTCTCCTTTAAAGGGGAACCACCACCAAAAAAAGAGGCAAAGCTAATCTTCTCCGCCGCATGTGCCCTCCTCGTGATTATTAAGATCTTTTAAAGATTTTTGTTTAATTACCATTTTTTATTTAGAATTTCACTTTAACACATATTTCCAGGAAAACGTGTATTCCCCCCCCTCCCCCCCCCTGCAAGACGAAAACATGTGAAAATCACTTAAACGTCTAGGTACTTCTACCCTATAAACTACTACCAGGGAGACAAACAAAAAAGCTGTATTAAAACTCAAGTTTTCAACATTGTCTAAAAACACACCGAGCAACAAGGTTATACCTCAAGAAGGAGATGTTATGAAACTGGTCTTCATTTAAAAAACATAGGGCCAACCTACAGATATCTGCACTTTGAAAACAATCAACCTACGGCTGGATGCGCTTGTCCCCATTATCAGTCGGGCTTATACACAGGAGACATTACAGACAACCGCACACATGCTATAATCTGCTTTTATACAAGTCAAACGAGGAGACTACATTTTCACCCATTATCGGTCCACCTCATTCACCCTTGTACTCTAAATGCTTTGGGGCCTGTGGTATGCTCAACTCTCTACTCACTTCAAAACCAATAACCTACTGAGTGACTAAACCAGACCAAAGAATCCCAACTACACTACATACAATTAAAGAACATTTCATATTCTCTCATGACCAAAGCCAGATAGACCAACCCTATCTGCACATTTATCTGACTGGACCTCTTAGCTGTGTTTGACACCATTGACCGCAATGTGTGATTAAATGCCCAGTGGCGGCTCCTCCGTTAAGGAGCGTCGCCCCACTGCTTTAAGAGCAGTGCAAAGGAAAAATAAAATGATAATAACAGAACGTTATTATCATTTTATTTTTAGTATTGAAGTTGCAGCCCGGTTAGGGTGCGGCTGGGCTCCCGTGACCCAGAGGGAGGGGGAGTGGTTGCTGCACCTTAAGTGCGCATGACAGTATGGCTGGCCATCTTGGTCCGGCCAAACCGCCATGAGCACTTAGCATGTGCTCCACCGGCTGTAATGCACAGCCTGGGTGGAGAACATGCACAGCCTCCCAGTCCTCGTCTGAGCGCCGAGCCAAGCATGGGGAGGGGGGCCACAAGCCTTCCTCCCATTTAAATATATGTCTAGGCCACTTGAGATGGGCCTCCCGGGGCCACTATTGGCTCGGGGAGGGGGGCGCACCCCCTACCCTTATAATTACTTAGCGGGCTCGGGGGATAGGGTTTGCCGTGGTACTCAAAAAAATCTTAGGGTGTCACGGTACTGTCTTCAAGGGCCAAATATGCCTCCGGCATGTTTCAACTTTTTTTTTAATCACACACTCTGTGTTCCTGCATGCTTCCTTATGAATCATTCAAACTTCTCTACCCACTCAGTCCTTTAAGCACTTCCCTTTCTGATTCATACCTTCCGTACTTTGTCGCTGTCATGAATATGCATGTCCTCTCTTGTCACTTTCGAGTTGTTCCTGAAGAGCGAGGTCCAATCTTCCTCACCCATTAGAACCTCTATCTTCCATGAAAAACATCTGCTTCTAATGGGGAATGCATTTTTGCTTTCCGCTTAAAGCAGACAGAGACTAATTTACACTAGCCACACATTAGCAGAAATAGTACTATACTTGTGCCAGTGATTGGAGGCGGAGGGCAACCAGCCAGTGCTTAATTTGTAAAACAATAAGTGTCAGGGCCCTCGTCAGGAGGCCACCGCAGCTTGCACCACCCATTGCCTCTGTTAGCGCTGCCATCCCAGCACCTACACAACTATTAATCATCACACTGCTGCAAGTGTGACAATTCAAACTGTTCGAGGCCCCCAAAGCTATTAGAATGGCTTGGGCAACAGATTTTAGTTGAATTTAATGTATATTGATTTATTAAAAACTACTGTCGTTCTGCTTATCTCTAAATCATACCCACAACACCACCACCATGTGGCAGCTGTCATAAGTTCCGGTGTTGACAATGAAGTGCCGGTGCCGAGCGCCGGAAACCACTACTCAAATTAAGCACCGACAACCACACTCATTTAAGGGACCAGGACTTGGCAGTCGTTGACCCAGAGCAAAAGAGGGGAAAGCAAAAGTAAGAAAAAGGAGGAGGGAAGAAAAATAGAAGAACAGTCATGACAAAGGGAGCATACAAATATAAAAAGATCCTGCAAGAGACCGATTAAGTGTAGGGCGGTGGAAGAACGAGAAATGGGGTTGAATAAAGAATAGTAAAGCCTTGGGTTTCAACAATTCCAGCAATCTTTAGCAGGCTCCTAAAAAAAACTTTGGATCCCTGCACTAAATTTCTTTTACAAATTAAGCAAGGAGCAGAAATAACTTAATGGAGAAGTCTTTGACTTTTACTTGGTGAGAGATACCTATAGGTGATGTTTGAAAGGGCTCTTCTGCTTACTGGACAGCATCCTTATCCATGCTTAGTCACTGCACCGGCAGAGTGCATAAGATTGCTCTAGCTTACTTCTAAAATGTGAGTGTTAGATATTCTAGCATTTGTACAGCGTGCAACATCCAAGAGTGTGGCATCATTGGGCTCAAAAGTGTCTGGAGGAATTACAAGCAGCCATGTATGATTGTATGTTGATTGGAAGAAGGTGTGGTTGTAGTATGGATATGGGGAAAGTGTTAGGTGGGATTCACAAGGTCCTGATACATGGTCTTGTCCTTTTGTGTCAAACTTGCTCCTGCCGGTATGCATGTTAAATTTGATTTGATTTGATTTTAGGGTTTATATAGCGCTCAAATGCCCGAGGGCGTCTTGGTGCTGAAGCAGACAAGAGATGCGAGGCCTGAACGGAGATAATTCCCAATTATCAGTGAGATGATAGCCAGGTTTTAACTTGCTTCCGAAAAGTCAGGAAGTCGGAACCCTGTTTGATGGATACAGGTAGAGCATTCCACAGTGTGGCTGCCTTCAACAGGAAACTCCCGCCACCCCAGGCCATGAGCTTTGATCTAGGGATGAATACTAGCCTCGCTTCCGAGGATCTGAGCTTTCTGCTAGGTGAGTACCAGGCTAATTTACTACGGAAATAGCTAGGCCCAGAGTTATGAAGTGCCTTAAAAGTTATGCATAGTGATTTAAACTCTAGACGTTTTGCTATAGGTAGCCAGTGTAAGTTGATCAAAGTTTGGGCCGCTGATTTATGTTTGGGAATTCCAGCGAGAAGTCTTGCTACCGCATTTTGTAATATTTGTACTTTCTGTAGAGATTTCTTGCGGATACCAATAAATAGCGAATTTCCATAATAATCCAGCTTGGTCAGGACAAGAGAGGTGACAACCAATCTTTGAAGTTCATTTGGGATAAAAGGTCTGATTTTCCTTATCAGTTTTAGTGTGTAAGATACTGAGGAAGATGAAGCTTTTAGTTGATGATCAAAATGGAGCTTATCATCAAAAATGACTCCCAAGTTTCTTCCTTTTTGAGCTGGAGTAGGCAAGGGTCCCATATTCTGGGGCCACCAGCTCGGAGACCAGATAGATCTATCGTTACCGAAAATTAACACCTCAGTTTTGCCAGAGTTTAGCTTTAGGCAATTAGTTTTCATCCAATAATCAACTTGCAACATGCAAGAGCTGAACCTATGGCCAGCCTCTATTGAGTCTTTGGGGATGGACACCACAATTTGTGTGTCGTCGGCGTAAGACACTACCGAGAACCCCAGAGATTTAATCAGTTTCACCAGGGGAGCAACGTACAAGTTGAAGAGGGTGGGGCTCAGTGAGGAACCCTGCGGCACCCCACATGGCAAACTAAATTGCTCAGATGTGCAATTGCCCAGTGCAACACAGTTTCTTCTGTTTGTTAAGAAATCTTGTAATAAGGTCAAAGCAACTCCTCTAATTCCCATGTCCCTTAGACGGTTAATCAATATAGTGTGGTGAACCATGTCAAATGCCGCCGAGAGATCAAGTAATATCAGAGCGACTTGATCACCTTTATCCAAGGCCCATCTGATCTCTTCGGAGGCGGCAAGCAAAGCAGTTTCTGTGCTATGCGCCTTTCTGAAACCGTAATGTGAAGAATACAAGAGATTATTGTTATCAATACAGGTCATCAGTTCAGCATATAGTGCTATAGGTATGTGAGTGGGGATAAGGCATGCTTCCAGCAGCGTAATTTGTTCTGCACATCGGGGGCCCTATTATGTAAAGGGCGCACTTTCCATGTTTGCACCAGGGCACCTTAAAACAGGTACGCCGGGTGCACAGAGGGAAAATGTGCCCTATTACATGGAATGTGGTGCCTTCAGGGCAGCCGCAAACTCGTGCTCCTCTGGGGGCAGCACATTCATGTGAAAGATGGAGCGGCTGCCCAGAAGCAGCTCCCTGTTTCGTAGTGTAAGTGGCAACCTGCACAGTGGGTGACTGCACCCGCCTGCAAAATTATGTCTGGTGGGATCCATGGGACTCCCCTTGACCTCCTCCAGAGGGCCGCCATCAGGGGGCGCCCATTGCACCCCCAGGGCACTTCCATAATACGGCCCCTGATCGATGAGTCGCAGCATGATGAGGCCAATAGTCAATTGGTTTGATCAAAGACCGTCATAATGGTCTACAAGCAGTGCTTAATTTGAGCCCGTGCTTTCCGGTGCTGAGCACCGGCACCAAATTGTCAACACCACACTTAGGGCAGTCTGCCACAAGGTGGCGCTGCTTATGTAATTTAGAGATGAGCAGTATAACAGTTGTTTAGGAAAACAATATACATTAAAAAATTGCTAATACCTGCCTCCCCAGCCATTCCTTTAGCTTTGGGGACCTGGAATAATCTGAACTGTCGCATTTACATGCGAGAGAGATGGTTAGTAGTTGTTTTGGCAGGGATGACAGGGGCGATGGGTGGTGCAAGCTGCAGTGGCCTCCTGGTCAGAGCCCTGGTCCTTAATATTTTACAAATTAAGCACTGTCTACAAGTTTTCGAGAGGTGAGGGAGTTTCTTGAAGAATGGTGATGGAACTGAATGTAAGATCATGTCGAGCAAAGCAGTTTCTAGGCAACACTGACTATAATTTCCTTTTCTCACAATACACAACACTTGAATGAGTACCCTTTTGGCTCCCAGGAAGTTAGACATCAGGACACAACAAGTTAGCAATAGAAGCCCTGTATTCTGCTTTCTGGTTGTGCTCTTGTCTTCCAAGCTTTTGGCCTCTCTGCAGTACTTTCTGCCATTTGAAGTTATTCTTTGTATACTTAGCTAATGGGAGCATGAAGACACTTCGTCAAATTTAATCCACCTGAGACAGAGATGGTATTACCTCGTTGTCTCCATCCCATTGGGAACACACTTTCTAGCCGCATACAATGTCATTTGGGTGATGCGCTGATCCCATAGAGGCTTATATCTCCTTGAAAACACACAAAGATATTTCTGCTTCCATCTCTTTAGATCCGATGGACGCCATGTTAGATCCTTAACGTTGCCTCTCATAAAAACAAAAGCAGGTTCAGTAACAATATGATACTTCAGTAAAAGGTCCACTTCTTGTTCAGCCTTTCAGGAGCTACATGACTTTTGTACTTTCAAAAAAATATTTGTTCTGAGGTCGTTCTTAAATGGGATCTCCAGTTCCATCATGATGCCTTCATTTTACGATTACCATATAATTTGTATTGTAAATTCCCCTACAACTTCCATGATCCTTTATACTGCCCCTATTAGACAGCACAAACCCTTGCATCTAAGAGCACACATGCCTTCTTTAACGGTTCCTCCGTTCCATCACTTCTGGTACTTGCACGCGCCGCCTTACGCACCAGGCTCAGCCTTCAGAATTGTTTCAGGGTTGCAATGGCACTGACACACCTTGGGCACTGAGTATCTGTCCTTCTTTTTTTTATTTGAAAGGGAGAGTACCAGCACTTCTCACCACTGCTGCAATGCATATAATAGGAGCGGATGACACTTCTCCAATACAAACAGGTAAATAGTGAGTACCTGCACATCTGTGTTTCCATTTAAAACCCTTCTCAAGTGAGGTACATTGTTTGTTTCTATACCAGTGGGAAACAGATATTAATAACCGTGTCTGAGTCCTGTTAGTTTCTGGACTTACTCTAGAACATAATCTAACGAACCATGATACCGGCTCTCTTTAGTATCAACAGTATTGATCTATGTTGTGAGAGACCAACATATACCTACTTAATTCATTGCCAGTGTTTGAGTTGGTATGTTCAATATTATACTTGGCACGTGCTGTCCTACAAGTGCATAGCCTCTCAATACTATGAGGACTTTGCTGATTATGAATGTACCTTGCACACATTCCTTATGTATATCTCACAGTAGCATAGAGAGGTACTCCATACACTGCACCATCACTGAGTTGTATAGTACAACATGATGAGGTTCCGATCTAGTGATCTATTGCTTATGGCATCATTGTTCCGCACAGCAAGCTGAGGAGGTAGCCAAGCTACCCTAGGCTTGCCCAGTGGGACTAACCTTGTTCTTTCATGCGATTACTAATATGCTTAGTTGATTAATCTTTCAGACTGCCACCCTAAAGCCACCAGAGCAGAGGCAGCATTACAACTCAAGATAAAAGTTACCTAGAAGTGCATAATCCTTATTGTTTCTCTTTGTATGTTGCATGTGCAGTGTGTGAGCAGCGGCGTTGCTTCACATTCACCCTTGGCATTAACAGAAAATAGAAAATCTCCAAGATGTAGTCTTCTGACCGTGTAAATTGGCTTTGTCTACAATAGGTCCATTTGCTCCATAGATGGGCACTTAGAATTTGCGTCTGTGCCTGATTGACTTCATTTATTTGACCCATTTGAGTGCTAGCTCCAGAGGGGGTCGGAAAGCCCAAGGCATCTTCTTTTTAGGGCTTGTGGGAGGTCTGAAACATATCAAACTTATGACAAATGTAGAATTATTCCCCTTAATTTTAATTCTACTAACTGGAGAGCTCAAAAAAACGTTTTCATCTACCAGTCGGTACTTTTATAGTGTCCTCTGCATACTACATTGAGATTACCCCCACACCATACAATTTCGGCTCCCACAACTACTCAGTGGCTGTCATCTCCACCTCAAGAGCTCTCCTGTCAACAAGGTACTAGGCAACTTTGAGAGAGCACCCCAATAAATGTGAGGAGGGCCCTGTGGTGAAGCATGCCATTCCTGGGTGGATGAGCGCCTAAATCCTAAAAATTTTTTTTTTTTTTTAAATCAAGATTTTTATTCACTAGTTGACATTGTATAAGACTCCCTTTATTCATAAACTGCCCCCTCCCGCGGGCACCGGGCACTCAGTGTTCCGCCAGTATATAGATAGGGAGGGTGCGCCCTGGTTGTCCTCTATCCCTCCTTTCCTCTTTGGTTAGATATATGCCTTTTTTAACTCTACCCAGACCCTGCATCCCTCAGGTTGCAAGAGTTGTTAAAACCCGGTGTGCATCCCAAAAAGAATTCTTCTATATCATGACAATAGCCTCAATACTCGTATTGGGAAAAGTCCTGTTCAAGCAAGAATAAATAAATAAAAGGAATTCTAATCATCGTAGCCCGGCACCCTGGTTCAATGAAGAATTAAAAACGGAAAAAGCCAAATGCAAAATTTTGGAAAGGAAATGGAGAAGGGACTACGCCCCAGAATCTAAAAACATATACAAAAAAGCCACTAAAGCTTATCATAAGATATGTAAATCAGCTTGTGCAAATTATGTATCATCTACCATCACCAATGCCTTGAACTCCTCGAAAACTTTATTTAATATGGTGAAAGAGTTGGCAGGTTCAAAAATACAATCCAAACCTCCACCATTAAATAAAAAACAATGTGACGACTTGGCTAATTTTTTCGTGCAAAAAGTTGAAGACATCCACGCGGAAGTAGCTAATAAACATACGGATGGCCTCCCCTCTAAACAATGTGATACCCTTTCTCAATGTATACCCACCCCGATCCCAAGGGCTTTGTCCCTTTCTAATCAGACTCCCATGACTATACCATCTCCAAACTGTTTGCACTCATGGCCCCTTCTTAACCTCGATTCATTCAACAAACTTCTACATAGCATCAAATCCGGGTCTCCCAGGGACCCTCTACCTATTTCGGTGCTCCAACAATTAGAGTCGTCATCCCTGCAAACTATCTTGGAGCTCCTGAATCTTTCATTAGATGAAGCACTAGTTCCACCTGATTGGAAACATGCTATGGTGCTCCCCCTTTTGAAAAAGGCCAATGCAGATCCTGCTGTATTGTCTAATTACCGACCTATCTCATTACTACCGGCCTTCTCGAAGATCCTTGAGAAGCATATTTACTTCCATCTTACATCTTTTGTTGAAGCTCAAGGTTTTCTTCACTCTACACCAGAGGTCTTCAAACTTTTGGATGCCGAGACCCCCCTGTCAACATTTTGAGGCGTAAGGACCCCCTCCTGACAAAAATTTCTAAACCTGTAGGCAGGGCTACTGGAATTATGAGGCAGGTGAGGACCAAATTACGTGACAGGCTTGACTAAATTGTGTGGGAAGAAAAGGTAAATGATGTTATGTGATGCAGCGTACACAGTAACACTGAGGAAAGATTTCACCCCATCAGTACCAGTGTATAACCAAAATACAGCAATTAACATCAGAAAGATTTCTAGTCAACCTTTGTGAAGGGCCTTCCACTCCGCAGGAATACGTGCTGCCACATTAGAAGCTCACTTGGCCCTGGCCGGGAGAAGCAGGGGTCCCTTAAAACCCTGGCGGTTTTGTGCAGTTAAGCAGTTTACCCATGCAGCTTTCCTCTCACCCCTTCCCTTCCATCCCTCTGTCCTCTCCTAACCCCGGATCCCTCTCTCACTTTGCAGGCCATTTTATTTCACCCCTTTTACAACTTCTGAACTCTCCCCATTCAACCTCTCACTTCACCTTTAACACTCCCAGCCAGGGCTGGTCCTAACACTGGTCGCACACGGTGCAACAGTCTTTTTGGTGCCCCACCCCCGTTTCATCCTTCTCCATGAATTCCTTCACTGCCACTCACCAACAATTCACCTCATCTCTCTATAGCACCTTTCTGACAAACATTTCATTTTTTTATAGCGCTACTCATAGTTTACTCACACTCATTTCTGTGATCTGCATGGTACATATTCTTTGTAGCAGGAACGTTAACCCTCTGCACTGTGTGGGTGACAAGAGTGCCAATGTGAGTGCACGGTGAGCGATGCAACAGTGTGAGAGTAGGGTAAGAGGAGTGACTGCAGGGTGAGTGAGGTGGCTTATGAATTTAGGTGCGGATGCAAGTTCAGAATGGGACGAATGAGTGTATGATTACTGATGGGCTTGTTTGAGTGAGTTGCATATTGAGCAGTGAGGGGGACAGGTGAGTGAAGTGTCACATGAGTGCAGGATGAGTAGTGTACTCGTGTGGCTGCAGGGTGAGGTATAGGATGAACAGCGCAAGTGCATTGTGAGTGCAGAGTGATCACTGTGAGTGCAAGGTGAGCGGGTGAATGGTGTGAGTGCATTATGATCGCTGTGAATGCAGGGTGAGCGTGAAAGTGAAGGGCGAGAATGACGAGTGAGTTGTCTGAATGCAGAGTGCATTCCCAGACACTTGAAGTAACTCAGCATGTTATGGACGGCGGCGTAGGGTTTAAGATCTAAGTTAAACTATTGCTATTATGGCATTAATCGGGGATCGAGGAAATAAATAATGTGCTGATCCTGCAACAAACTTCCAGTCCTATGGTTAGGGTTGCCAGCAGATTATTTTGATGGCCCAGACAGTACAAAAATAAGCAGTCACCTAAAGCTGTATTTTAAGCACTTATCTGTGCATACTTCGAACAGCAAATTTAAATAGAAAGCACTTTTAATTGTGTTCTAGGGCTGCCTCAATGATCCATGACTGATAATTAAAGAGAACAAAGACAGAAAAGTCACATAACGAATGCATACATACTTTTTTATTTATAAGTCTATTTAGTGTCAAGGAGGTCTTTGCAGGCTCTTTAAACACACGGCAGGCATTTTTCTTTTGGCAACACTACTTTATATTCCTTTTCATGAAATGCATTCTCACACTGCAGCAGTAAAGGTAAAATACAAATGTAAGGAATAGGCAGAGTGGGGGCCCAGGGGTACTGGAACCAGGAAAAAAACTAAGCCTCTGTAACCAGTTTACAAAGGCATGTAAACATGCAAATGGTCTTTAAAGACCTGTGAAAAACTCAGAGATAAGACTCCAGACACTGCCCAGCTGAGCCCCCAGCAGCTCGAGTTGCACTGCAGCAGCCCGGGCTGAGACGCAGGACGGGGGAAGAGGGGGGCTGAAGCCCTTGGGCCTCGGCAGAAGTGTGACTGGGAAGGCGCGACCCCCTTTGCATCGCTCCACGGCCCCCCTGGGGGTCGCGCCCCACAGTTTGAAGACCCCTGCTCTACACAATCAGGTTTCAGAGCTGGTTTCTCTACGGAAACTACACTATTGGGAGTCACAGAAAGACTACGGCAACATATGGATGATGGAGAGACAGCTGCCCTTGTTTTATTAGATTTAAGCGCGGCCTTTGATACCGTGTCTCATTCCATCCTTGTAAATACCCTGAGATCTTCAGGCATTTGCGGTCCGGCCCTTAAATGGATAATTTCATTTTTGGCCAACCGTACCTTCCAAGTCTTTTCTGAGGAGGCCAGCTCTGAAATCTGTGCATCACCGTATGGTGTCCCTCAGGGCTCCGTTCTTAGTCCTTTGCTCTTCAATCTGTATATGAGGCCTCTAGCCGCAGTAGCTGAAGAGGCAGGTCCTACTTTGCTATCTTATGCAGATGATTCTCAAATCATCTTTTCCCTCTCCGCAGTGAGGACAAATGGGCAGTCTCTTCTTCAATCTGGCCTGAGTACAATTGCATCATGGATGCAGTCGAATTGTCTCAAATTAAATGGGGGGAAAGCGGAGGTGCTCATCCTCGCCAAAGATAGGGATCTCTGGAGCCCACAACATTGGCCATGTGAGATGGGTGTCTTGCCTCAGCCAGCTTGCCAAGTCCGTAACCTGGGCTTCACCATCGATGATTCGCTATCAATGTGCGCCCAGGTGGTAAAGGTAGCGGCCACTTGTTTCTCCATCCTCAAGTGGCTTAGGAAGATCATTTGAATGCTACCAGAGTCCACCAAAAGAACGGTAGTCCAAGCTCTAATTACATCTAGACTGGACTATGGTAACGTTCTTTATCTTGGCGCTAACAAAGATGTAACTCGCAAGCTGCAGATGGTCCAAAATGCCGCAGCCCGACTTCTCCTCCACTTGCCTAGGACTGCCTCTGTTTCCAACCATTTGCAAGACTTGCACTGGCTTAGGGTGGAAAACCGAATTAGATTCAAAGCTCTGACATACATGTTCAAGATTAAAACTGGAACTGCACCACTCTACCTGTGTTCTCTGGCCAAACCGTATGCTCCTTCCCGCTGCCTGCGTTCATCCTCTCAGGGAAGATTCTCTGTTCCCAGATTCAGGCTTTCTCGAATGGGCGGGCGCTCTTTTTCCTACCTTGGTCCTTTACTCTGGAACACCCTTCCCATTGCTATTCGGAACGAAACAGTTTATGTTCAATTTCGCAAGGCATTAAAGACCTGGCTCTTTAACAAATGAGTTTGCTACTAAGTCTCAACATCTGGTCTGTTCCTTGCTCGGCGCCGGGAAACCCTTTTTGGGTAGCTGTTGCGCCTTACAAATTTAATAAATAAATAAATAATAAATAAATAAGATTAGTCTATGAAAATTGGTTTATCCATTCACTCTGGAGAAAACATCGAACTTTTCCACAATGCAGTGACCTGGGTGATCCCCTCCAGCCTAGAAGGGTCCGCATCACTCCCTTTACAAGGCCCCTCCTCTGGCTGTCCATTTGTTGTAGATGCATCTTCAAAGAACAGACAATTGCCCACAAGGTGATAAATAGCAAAAGCCTTGTCACATTAATGAGTAAATGCCCTCCTTATCTACTGCTTTCTTCTAAGCAACTTTCACTTGCAGTTCCCAAAACAAGCCTGGTCTCTTAACGAAACAGCTCACTGCCCATTCTTAATAGCTGCTGCCACCTTATCATCTTTGAGCTAAAACAAATCGACTTAACCCCAGAAAGCTCCTAAAAACTTGGCTTTCAAATATCTAGACCTTTCGTCTCTCACTCATAACAGTTTTTGCCATTGGTCTTAGCCTTTTCTGTATTCTCACAAAATCAAAAGGTTTTGTGTACAAATGCTCAATAAATACAAATAAAATAACAAAATATATCATAACGCAGGTGTTGTATTATCTATTGTCCCTGCTCTAGTCTTCTGTTTTGGTTTCACACTCTTTGCCCCGCTTAGGCCAGCATCCACTTCATTCTAATCTCTTTTCTTCATTCGGCTTTTTCACAGTGATACTTTTATATAGTCTAAAACATTAAACGTATTACTTCACTGTTATGCGCAATCTATCAGAACATGAAATGGTAAAAAAGGAAATAAAAAGATATAGTATAGTACCTACGAAAGTATCAATGGAGACCGAGAGAGAAATAATGAAAAGATACACAGTGTACATTTTTCGCTCGAGATAAGTAAAATGTGCAAAAGGAAGCAGCCAGAAAACGCACACTGATGTATGTAATACAATAGCGTCCCCTGTTTCTTAGAGGCTTTATAAACCCACATTTGGATCATTAGATTATCTGTTTTCCCTTTCACAGACTATATTAAGCATTTCATAAAGCATGTTTAGAACTGTAGCAGGAGAAATGCCAGTGCTAATAGAAGACCACTGAAAAAACTCAGCGACACAAAGCCGCGCCACCATTATGGAAAACAGATATTGGACGAAATACTACATTTTCATTTACTCTGCTACAAATTACATTTTTTCTACTTTTGCCTACTTGGACCTCTAAATCCTTTTCATTTTAAAGTTTTAAAGCATTATCTATTCCCCAAATATAAATTTTGAAATGTTACTGTAAAGCTTTCAAGTGTTATGTGGATCTTCACCCAGGTCCAGCCTTGGTCCCACCCTACATTAGTAACGTAGTTGGTGATAATGCCATGTCATAAAATCGTCATTCACAATCAATGGCTGTCAGGAGCTGGAACATCATTGTACATTAACCTTTTCATAGCAATAAACAATATGGACTCTCGTTAGCATCTACTGAAGGCTTCCGGTTGTGCCTAGCCTCTCCTAGCTGGATACTGCAAAGATATTCAGGATACACATATACAAGGGGGGTAACAAAGGACTCTGCGGCACAGGGGGCCCCAACATTTCAGGGGACCCCTCAAACTTTAAGGGGGCCCCATTCAGCCCAATGGCAATGCATATCTGTGAGATATGGTAGACTCAGGGGCCACTTATCACATTCTGCAGGGGGGGTGGGGGGAGGAGGCATGATTTTGCATTACGTCACGGCCGTGCACCACCAAACTAATGGAGAAGTTGAGTGCATGAACCGCTGAAGTCGTACTCGTCAGCTGGTCCAGGGGGGTTAATTTAATAAAAAAATTAAACTTACCTTTCCGCCGGCCGGGTCCCTTGTCTTCTCTGCTCCTGCTCTCCTGCCTGCAGGAACAGGAAGCAGAAGCAGGCAGCCAGGCTCCCTCCCCTCAGCCAATCACAACGCTGCAGTGCAGGGTTGTGATTGGTCGGAACGCCGGCCAGCCAGGGGCTTATGGGAGGCGATTTTCTCCATGCAGGCTGCATTGCAGCCTGCATGGAGAAGGGCAGAGTGCGCATGACTGGTCTGGGCGGCCCCAGGGGGCCGACCAAACAGTTTTTGCGCACTCGGGAGTGGGCACACCACTCCTCCCCTGCCTGCTCGCAGAGTAGCACCGCCCACCTGCCTGCTCGTAACCAAACATAAAATGGTAATAACTGAAAGTTATTACCATTTTATGTTTCTGCTTCTTGCACAGCGAGAAAGCAGTGGGGCGACGCTCCTCCGCCCTAGTGGAGGACTCACCCCAGTATGCGTCACAGTTGTGACCGAGTAACCCGTCTGCCAAGATCTAAACCAGGCACGAAGTCTGGCAACTACTCTTTTCTCTGATAATTAACTGATGCAAATGTGTACTTAGTGCATTTGACGCAGAGTCAGACCTTCCAAACAAAGGGACAAGTATGCTGCATTGTCTTGCACAGATTAATGGCATTGGCTCACATAGGCTGCCCGGCCCATGTGAAGTGAGTTTAGGTCATCCAGTCTGGCATCAATAAGGGTTGCTACCACCATCTAATGCATTTCTGGAGGATGGAAGATATTGCTTTCTAAGTGAACTTTTGTGCAACAGAAACAAGCTAGAATTGTTAGATTGGTTCACTAGTCCAATCTGAGAATTCATATTGGGATTACCATCCCAGAGAATCTGTATAGATTTTGCTGGTGTGACAAAGAAAAAAAAAATGTCATAGAAAGAGGAAGTCGGAGGGTACTTTAGAACATTTTGGGGCAGTGCAACTCCTCGCTTCCAAAAATCATGGGAGGTCTTCAGCAGAATACACAATTGCAGTGTAGAGAACTGGACTGTCCTTTCATCTCATCGGCATTTCCTGGGCGGTAGGTGAAGCCTTTAGAGGTCAGTTTTGGAAAGTCCAGGTCAAAAAGTGTTGCCCCTGTCACTCTCTAAAGATCCCCGGGGTTTATTAAAGCAGGCACAGCGGGGGCATAATAGTGAGAGAGAGGAGGGAAAGATAGATAGAGGTGAGGGAAAGATAGATAGAGGTGAGGGAAAGAGAGTGGAAGGTAAGGATGGAGAGTGACCAGAGAGAAGGAGAAGAGAGAGTAAGTTGAGACAGAAAGAGACAGAGAATGGATGGAAAGAAAGAGGGAAGGAAGGAGAGCGGGCTAATTTCAACATTTTTGCCAGCACTGCTTTTGATTCAGAGTTCAGCCTCAGTGGCAGTGTATCCCAGTCCATACAACTGGTAGGTTAAATACAACTAGAAGGCATTATGAAGAGTGATCTGCTTGATTAACAATTTCATCACCGTCTTCTTTAACAAGCATTGGCAAAGCCAATAGATTTCACCTATGCAAGATCTATTTTCTTTGTCAATTTTTGTTTTAAACATGCTGCTGTGCAACATGGCTTAAAGTAAAGAAAAAGAAGCGCTATGACATGGCCAGCATTGAATGGGGGGAGGAGGAATTATCTCTTGAAAAATCTGCGCTCAATCAGCTGTCTGAGGGTATTTTGTAAATAACTCAATACCTGCCTTTTTCAAGTTAAACCCATTCCTCTTTAAGCCTTTTACTGCTCAACACCTGGAATCACAATTCCTGGGTGTTTGGGCACCCCATAAGTAACCACATCAATTCAAACCATGAGAGGTTTTCATCCATTGCAAAATTCCCAAACAAAATCAAAGACAAATAAGGCCGATTCTGAAATAAGTCTACTCAGCCATTAAAGGCGAGGTCCGGGAAATGTATACATTGCACCATACCTAATATGTCACTGTGCGTGAGCTTTCCAAGCATGTACACGCCTTGGTAAAATTAACAGGCAAAATGTTTAAACACAGCGTGGAAAATATTAACAGCATAAAAAGACAGAATATTAAAACAGGTTGACATTTCATGAAGGAATGTGGGAGCTTTACACAGGTGGCAAATGTAAAACAGACATGACAGGAAGATAATTTGCAGCAACAAAATACAAAATCTTACCTGACGAGTGAAAAGGAGCAGGAGACCAAACACCACCTGGTGGAGCAAAGAAAAATGTTAGATCATCCAATGAAAGATCAGTATAAAGCGTTCAAAAGTCAGTGAAAAAGAAATGACAGTCATTAAAGACGAATAAACCAAAATATGCAGTTGAAGGAAGTAGGTCATTTGACATTAGGAATCTTTGGTGTTAAGTGATGTTTTCTTCTTCAGGACACATATTACCTGTCGTCTCCCTAAATGATCCCTTTGACAGTGCAAAGTATTTTAGGTTGAAAAAAATCACCTATTAACGGTGATGACAAATACCTGGCTATATAAAAGTTAAGTAAGTCAGGGTATAACGAAAAGAAAACGTTAAAATGTGGAACAAATGAATCAACAAAAAAGTCACACCTCCATCATAAGTAGTAATCATCTGGCACCCCCACCTGATGCCAGCATAAAGTGGCAGAATACTGGATCAGCAACTGTGATGACTCCAGAGGACATGCTGTCAGTCCTCTTCCAGTGCTGGATGTAGGTCTGGATAGCCCATAAGGTTCTATCGGTCACATCTACGGAATCAAGAGCACTGGAGCAAATTTTAGCCCAGTCTTCCTATGGATTTCTAATGTTACTGTTTTAATTGGCGCCTGGTATGGTATAATGGTAATAAGTTGGTTGTTAATAAAATCATCTGGTTTGTTCTGTGGTCATGAATAAAGCAGTTACTATAAAAAAAGAAATCCGGAAAGGTGGGCCAGATCATATGAGTTTATTTGGTATGATAAAAAAAGCACGACTGTATGAAATAAACTTCACCGGGGCAAGGGCACCAGTGGTATAATTATTTCCGATTTTCATACGTATTTCCATTAGGGCCAGCTGCCAAACGTATATGGCATTCTGACAAATATGGATAAATGTGCTCAATGTAACGAAGTTATTATTTTCCTGGAAAAAGTGTTACATGTATGTAAATTTGTTGATTTAGGGAAATATTAATCCCACCAATGAATGGAGTGGATATTCAGATCTAACATATGATTATTTGGGAAACCCTGTATTTTGATAGTCAGTATTGTAAAACGATTATGGTACTGGTGTTCTTGATGTTTGTAAAGTAATTTTTTTTTGTAAATAGGAGAAGATGGGAAACGGTGATATTTCGAGCCACAGGAAGGGTCAGTCATGGACTTCTTTGGTTAAGGTATCACCTCTGCAGATCCGAGCTTTTGAGAGAGTGGCTGAAGAGTTTAGGGAGTCGAAAAAGAACACTGGAGGAGAAAGCAAGGGGTTTGATGATGTACTAAGGGTGCAACTGAAAGTAAGAAACTAGGAATAGTAGCAGCATTGAAGGAAGAGTTAGGGCTCATAAGGAGGGCAAGTTGGGTGCTTTTAAGGGAGAGGTTTTGAAGGCAAAATAAAGGGTGAACTCACTAGCAGAAAGGTTGGACTGGGCTGTGTGGCATCAAGTGGTGTAATGTAATATAACGCAAGGTGGATTTGGAGAGCACCACTTGTCACCTGTGAGTCAGAAAAGTTACCAGATGACTCACAGCCACCAAGGACGTGGTGTCCCCAGCTTGGATTTTAGTTTAAGAATTTAATGCACTCTTGGAGTTTTAGTCCTCAAGCAGTCTGTACTAAATATACCTTAACTTAGACGTATATATCTGAAGGAGGGCAGCTGTAAACATATGGAGAGAACCTCGTCTATGGGAGAACTAATGCCTCTATTATGTCGTGATGAGTAGATACAACTTTGAAAGTCTAGTTCAAGAGACTACTCAAGCCATTTAATGATTGCAATGCCTGAATGGCAATGAACTTTAACAATTGTGGATTGCAGTTATCAGAATGCATTGTGTCAGTATAAGTAAGCAACCACCGATGGTACTATACGATAGTACTGTACGATAGTCTCATCCAATAGAACTGAAAATGTTGATTTCAGGTTTACTTTCTATTACATTCTTGGAAACAGGACTTGCAATGTTCTAAAGCATATTTTCCTGTTCTTGGCTAGATCTTACAAGTCCCTTTTGCTACTTCTTAAAAATAGAATTGTAACTTGACTGGTTGCGGCTCTCATCTCTGTAATTTCTGGTTTTCCATGGAGTTGGGTGCTAGACACTGTCTAAGGCTCGGTCCCTTGCCCTGCAGCAGCTGTGCAAGCAATTCTGTCATTGCTAATGTTTTTCATTATAATAACATCCACCACTGATGTTTCTCGTCTATCGCATTTCATCACGCCATAGTCATCACTGGTACATAACTCAGTTGGTCTCTATAGAGTGGATTATTCAGAGTAGCAATTCAATGGCGTTCTCATTCCCAGGATAATACTTGCCTGATTCATAAAATCAACTAGATCATTACACAGTGGCTATACTTACACACATTAGTAAAAAAAAATGGCATTGGCATATTTGAAGGTTAAGCTAATGGGATTTATCCAAGAACTTGATATCACACTTCATACATCCAACTCCACTTACTCAAAACTTTTCTCTTTGCTACATCTACCAATACATTATGTGGCCAGAACGGTGCCCACCCCTGCGACTGTACTGGACCATGCACAGTGGCTTAATTCTTGCCACCTTGTGAGCATCCACGACATGATGGTGCCCACAGCTGCTATATAGCGGTAACCCAGGCGCAATGGTGATAATTGCTGACCTTTCATGGGAATCCAGGACCTAATTGTGCCCATTCCTGAGATAACTCTGGGCAGTGATATTGTCGGTAGTTAGAAAGCATCCATGGTATATCTGGTACTGTGATTGCCTGGCATAATTGTGGCCATTCTTGGACTATTATGAACAACAACGGCATGATGATGTCCACTCCTAGTAGAATGCTTTCCCTGATGTTAAGTGGTGAATTTGTGGCACATTGTGGGCATCCATTGTCTGGAATGGTGTCTATCAACGTAAGTTAGAAATCCATGGCAGTTAATGAAAGTGACGAACTGATGTTTAAGCATCAAAAATTAATTACTAAAAAGGTTGTACTTTAGGCTACAAATTAAGATTTTTTAATTGAACCTCATCATATTTTGCCTTTGGGAACTGACTTTATGCATCCAAAATGAAAAGCTTGTATTTGGTAGCAAAAGACTTTTCAAAAACTGAAAATATGTGAAACTGAAAATATTTGGGAAAATAAGCTTGCAGTTCCAAATCAATATTTAACCTGACAGTTATCCCTGCTGCTTTCCGAGACATCTGCCTCTGGGACTTGTGTTCCCTGCCTGCTGTCCGAAAGTTTAAGCCCTGAGCAGTAGTATGGCTGTAAGAGCCTTTTAAATCTTCAGCTCTGCTATGGATTGCAATGGTGATTGTGTCCATTTTTAGGTCTTGCGCCTAGCGTTGCAGTGTGCAGCACTGCTCGCGCAGCGCGAGACCTCTAGAAAGGGCTTCTGAAAGCTAACCATACGCTCGTGCGTGTGGTTTTGCTTTCCGCAGCTGCCATTGGCTTTCGCATGCTTTTAAAAAAAAAATCCAGTACGCAATTGGGCAAAGGTGGGCGCATGTCCCGCCTTTGCTCCGCCCATTCCCGTCGGTGGCCAGCACCCGCAGCAGCGCGCGTTCGTGTCGCTGCCGCGCTCCCTCCCCCGCTCCTCTGTGTTTCTGATGGAATCGTCTCCTTTGAAAAGCTGCTACTAGCCCTGACGTGTTTTAGGGTTCAGCTTGACATCTTCACGGTGCTCTGCACAGTGATATTCAGAATAAGAAAATGTCATTCCTCGCCCCTCTGCCTTTGGTCACACATCTCAACGTCCTGGGGACAGACTAAGTATATTTCGTCTTGCATGCTAGTTTCAGCGAACCTTGCTATGCAGAGCTTGGCTAGTACAACCGAGCAAGGGGCAATCTCCTGGTAAGTTGGAGGGCAGGCCAGGAAGGGGTCAGGGGGTTTCTTGTGAGGCCAGCTGTTTAAGGGATCCAGTCCAGAGGGGAACCCGAAAGAGCGGCACCAAAGTGTCATATAGAAATCAACATGATTTGCGGTTGCGAATACATTATGCTCTTGTGTACTGTGAGTGACCAAGAAAAGCTGAAGACGTTTTTATAGGAGTTTATCGTCGTTCCCGTGAAACTGGCTATGCTCACTCAGTACAATACGGGGCTCGTATTACAATTTCAAGGCTCCTTTTAAATTCCTGCCCAGCCTGTCCAGAACCAACACGTATTTATTTTATGTGCGTTTTGAGCACAACATTTTGAATGTTTATTGACAACACCGCATACCCAGGGCCACTGGAATTATGCGATTGTGCGGCCGCCGCATTTTACCCATCTGTCAAGTTGTTCATCCTTCCATCTATTAATGCTTTCACATGTTGATCATTTCATTCTTCCATTTATCCTTCACGCTTCCTTCTAGTCTTCCTTTAACCCTTTCTTTCTTTTACCAATCTTTCTTTCTCCTTTGTTTCTGCCCATTTTTTTCTGATGTGTCTTTTTTTCTCATGCTCACTTTTTCTATTTGTATTCTCTGTTTTCTCTCCTATTTTTATAATTTCTCTTTCTCTATTTACATGTCAGCCCATAGCCTACACACCTTTGTTATGCTGTTCCCCAATAATGTATTTATAAGCATTTTGACACAAGTGGCCCATAAATATCTAAATAATGTTTTAGCGGGACCCAGTTCACCAACCCAATGGCAGCCCCCATTTAAGCTGTGAAACTGGAGTTTCAGCCTGTGACATACCCTAGACATCCAACTAAGTTTGTTAGGGTGTAAAACAAGTTTCGCATCACACATGCATGGGGAGGAATTCAGTGCTCCCAAGTGCAATATCAGCGCTCTATTATTACCATTTATCTGAAAAGGTCCTCTCCCTACCCACTATGCTAGACATAGGCTCGCCTTAAGTTCCCACTCCTCTCTTGGGCCTGCATTTCAATACTAGGTCCATCATCAATTACTGTGCAAGCATACAAGAGCTTTTTATTGACAACTCCTTACACTTCAAGCCTAGATGTCACCTAGACATCGATTCACCAATATGTGCCACATAATTATATGCTACATAATTACACTGCACTCAATGCAACATACACTCCACATAATACCACTCAGTGCCACATAATTACACGCCACATAATAACACTCTACTGAATGCAACATACACTCCACACAATACCACTTAGTGCCACATAATTATAGGCTACATAATTACACTGCACTCAATGCAACATAAATGCACTCCACATAATACCACTCAGTGTGGCATAGTTACACGCCACATAATTACACTCTACTCAATGCAACAAATACACCCCACATACCACTCAGTACCACATAATTACAAGCCACATAATTACACTCTACTCAATGCAACAAATACACTCCACATATTACCACTCAGTGCCACATAATTACATGCCACATAATAACACTCTACTCAATGCAACATAAATGCACTCCACATAATACCACTCAGTGTGACAGTTACACGCCACATAATTACTCTACTCAATGTAACAAATACACCCCACATACCACTCAGTACCACATAATTACAAGCCACATAATTACACTCTACTCAATGCAACATAAATACACTCCACATATTACCACTCAGTGCCACATAATTACATGCCACATAATAACACTCTACTCAATGCAACATAAATACACTCCATATAATACCACTCAGTGCCACATAATTACACGCCACATAATAACACTCTACTGAATGCAACATACACTCCACACAATACCACTTAGTGCCACATAATTATAGGCTACATAATTACACTGCACTCAATGCAACATAAATGTACTCCACATAATACCACTCAGTGTGGCATAGTTACACGCCACATAATTACACTCTACTCAATGCAACAAATACACCCCACATACCACTCAGTACCACATAATTACAAGCCACATAATTACACTCTACTCAATGCAACAAATACACTCCACATATTACCACTCAGTGCCACATAATTACACGCCACATAATAACACTCTACTCAATGCAACATAAATGCACTCCACATAATACCACTCAGTGTGACAGTTACACGCCACATAATTACTCTACTCAATGTAACAAATACACCCCACATACCACTCAGTACCACATAATTACAAGCCACATAATTACACTCTACTCAATGCAACATAAATACACTCCACATATTACCACTCAGTGCCACATAATTACATGCCACATAATAACACTCTACTCAATGCAACATAAATACACTCCATATAATACCACTCAGTGCCACATAATTACATGCCACATATTTACACTCTACTCAATGCAACATAAATACACTCCACATAATACCACACAGTGCCACATAATTATATGCTACATAATTACACTGCACTTAATGCAACACACTCCAAATACCACTCAGTGCCACATAATTATATACTACATAATTACACTGCACTCAATGCAACATACACTCCAAATAATACCACTCAGTACCACATAATTACACGCCACATAATTACACTAAACTGAATACAACATACACTCCCCATAATACCACTCAGTGCCACATAATTACACGCCACATAATTACAGTCTACTCAATGCAACATATATACACTCCACATAATACCACTCAGTTCCACATATTCACACGTCACAATTACACTCTATTCAATGCAACATAAATACACTCCACATAATACCACTCAGTGCCACATAATTACACACCACATAATTACACTGTACTCAATGCAACATAAATGCACTCCACATAATACCACTCAGTGTGACATAGTTACAAGCCACATAATTACACTCTACTCAATGCAACATAAATACACTCCACATATTACCACTCAGTGCCACATAATTACACACCACATAATAACAGTCTACTCAATACAACATAAATACACTCCACATAATACCACTGTGGCACATAATTAGATGCCACATAATTACACTCTACTCAATGCAACATAAATACACTCCACAAAATACAACTCAGTGCGACATAGTTTCACGCCACATAATACCACTCTACTCAATGCAACATAAATACACTCCACATACCACTCAGTACCACATAATTACACGCCACATAATTACTCTACTCAATGCAACATAAATACACTCCACATAATACCACTCAGTGCCACATAATTACACGCCACATAATTGCACTGTACTCAATGCAACATAAATACACGCCACATAAATGCACTCTATACCACATACCACCAATCAACATAAATGCACTCCACACCATGACACAATTTCACTAAGCATAATTTCACTCAACACCACAGTTCCAGGCCACACAATTCAACTCCACACATTTCCAATACACACCGCATAATTACACACCAAACAACATATTTCAACTCCACAATCCACAACGTACCTCCAATCCACACCATATAGTGTCACCACCTGAGCACCACACATCATTCACCACCACCATTTTGCATCAGCGCACCACCTAAGCATCACGTCAATCTGGCCTTGGAATCTGGCATCTGTTGATTCTCCCCTAGTGTCCGTCCGCTGCTCGTGTTCTAATTAAATTACTGTTTTCCAACCTCCACTTCCCCGTTATTTATGTCCCGCTCCCCCATAACAAAAAAAATTATAACAAACAAGCATGAGAACAGGCAGAAAGAAGTTGCCAGCAGTGCAAGTACAAAAAAACTAGAAGACTTTTTATGTTAAAATCTTTTTTTAATCAGGTTTTTCAGTTGTATATAATGTCGTCTTCGTTTATATAAAGGTAACAAGAATGCTTAACACTTTTTATTATAACTTTTCAACATAATGCACAGCAGCCACAATGCTCTACAACATAGCCAAAAGTTCTGGCTAAACACATAATTTTAAAAGTCGCTGCTTGTTTGGTTTACTTTTGGCCAGTCACTCTCCAACAGAGCATTTTGGCACTCCGACACCAACTGCTCCCTCCATCCTCCCTTAGTAGGTAACAGACATTGCCATTTACAATGCCAATAGCTCTAACTTAAAAAAATGCGAGACCTATTGCATTTCCAATGCTTGTTGCACTTGGTAGCTCCATCATAACATGAAACTCAGACTCTACTTGGAACTGGTAAGGTGGAAAATGAAAAGAGGTGATGTGATGGTAACTGATAAAGCTAGGAAAAAATAATATGACCTATGACAATGTATTTTTAGAAGTGTCTGTATTACCCATGGATTCTTGGGCTTTTCTTTTGAAGCGGGGGCTGAGAAAAAGGGGGGGGGATCCTAAAACTCGTTTTCCCATGCAATTTTGCATAGTAAAACTGAACAGTGATACAGTAAAAACGGCTCTAAGGAATTGCACCAAATATGTCAGAAAGCTGAATGTGGGTCCTGAAACCATGCTTTTTGTGGATTGTGTGAATCTGTTCAGTTGTTTTTGAGAAATTATGGTTTAAAATTTGTGAATAGATCACACTGCGGAGTCGCTAGATCTAAAGTTAAGATCTGATTGCCTGCCACCACATCAACAAAGATGTGGCGGCAAGCATTATAGGACTCAGGGACTCAATCCCCGGTCTTAAAAAAAGGTGAAAAAACATATAGGGAGCAGGGTAGGGATACCCTGACCACCAAGGCCTAGTTGGGTGGACCAAGAGAGACCACCCTGGGGCCAAAAATGTAGGTTTTTAAGAAATACGCTACAGTGAATTTGGAGCTGATAATTTTTTTTTTTTTTTAGGGAAGGGGGCATGTGGCCACTCTCCCTGAACATCATAGAGGCCCCAGGGACCCATCCCCGTGATCGAGTTTAAAATTTCGGGGTCGGGCATGTGGCCCCCCTCCCGAGCCGTACATAGGCCTTCGGGGATCCCATCCTCTGGGGCCCTACAAGTGCAGTGTCCTGGGGACCCCATCCTCCGGGACACTGAACACTGGTGTTCCTTGCCCGGGACAGTGCGGGCAGGAAATACAAACTTAATTCCCTGCGCACAAGCTGCCAGACAGGGAACACAACTTTGCTCCCACCTGGCGGGAGCACTGAAAAAAGCTGCTCGTGCCCGCCCGGGAGCAAAGAAATTAAGCTGGCTCCTGCTGCACTCAGGATGGGTGCTGGCTGGGAGCCAGCAGGTGCTGTGGGGGACTTGGGGCTGCTCCCACTGCCCCAACGATTTGCTATGTTGTGGGTGCCCAAGTAGGCACGAGGCACCACCTGTAAAAAAAAAAAAAAAAGAAATTACAAAAATCGCCAGCTCCCGCTGGCACCCAGTATGAGTGCTGGCTGGGGATCCGGCAGGGCTAGTGTGGGCCCTGGGTTCCCCCTGTGGCTCCCAAAAGGCCCTTGTGGCCCCAGCATTTGGAATGTTGTGGGTGCCCAGGGTGGGCACACATAAAAAAATATATAAAACAAAAGAAATAAATAAATGAGCGACACAAGCAGCTCATTTATTATCTTCTGCTTCAAGGAAACAATGCCCCATAATGGCCTGCAAGAGCTTTTAAAGTTATATTTTTTGTTCCTGGTGATGCCCCTTGGAGGGGCAGGGACACCAGCAACCATTTATTGTTTTAATGTTGTGGAGTGCTGCAGGGAGGGAGTCCACACCACAACACAGTAAGGGCCTAATTACAATGTCGGTCAAAAAGCCTCCGACCGTTGGTCGGAGGCTTTCTGACTGACATCGTAGGTTTAAAGTTCGACCGCCGCAATATGATGACGGCAGTTAGAGTTTAAACCAGCCGGGGAATCCGACGCTGTTCCAACGGGCTGAAGGAGCTCGTCGGCCAGTGGGAAAGCCCTCATAATCCTTAAGTAAGGTGTTTCCGCCGTTGGGATTATGATGTCGGTTTCTGACAGCCAATCCATGTCGGCCTTTCCGACATGGATTGGCTGTCGAAAACGAACTTTGGCGGACCCTAGCAGGGCCCCCTTACCACCGGCCCTCAGCATTTGGCCCTGGGGGGCACCATCCCCCCTCAACATCCCTGCACTGTGTGGCAGGCACCGTGCAGGGATGTTTAAAAACTTCCATTATTCAAAGGGAGCTTATGCTGCGGGCAGTTTCAGCCCACAGCACAAGCTCCCATTGAAAAATGTACGTTTGCGACCACACCATGTGCGGTCACATCCAAATAATAGAGTCGGAACCGCCGACCTGAGGTCGGTCAGTTCCCAATCTGCAACGGTGCGTATCAGAGGCAACTCCGACCGACATCGTAATGAGGGACTAAGTCTCCTGAGTCATTGAATCCATGAACTCAGGAGAGCTTACCATATTTTTTTAAAGTACTCTGAGTTGGAGATGTATGCTTTTCAGCTGGAGTCTAGTGACCCCTTGTGGTTGGTTTTATAGCTGCAATTCGTGGCCTGAAAAATGTTTAAAAAAAGACTGAAAGACATGTTCAATGTTTTTTAAAATGTTTTAATGAAAATATTTTGTGACCATCATTATTATAAAAAATTCTAATGTGTGAATTTATAAAATATACTTTTGAATATAGTTATTGGTGACTTTTTTGACAAAGTCAATAGGTCTGCTTTATATACATTGATGGGCAGATCTTTCCTAATTTGTGAGAATTTTTGACAAAGTCAATAGCTGTGCTTTATATATGTTGAAGGACATATCTTTCCAAATTTTGGAGAGTTCATGCTACTCTGAAGTCCTTCCCTTGAAGTGTGGGGCCCTGCAGGGTTCATCCCTTAGCGCCACACTTTTTAACCTGTACATGCTCCCATTGGCAGATATTGTTCAGGAGTTTGGGCTGTCAATAGTATCATATGCCAATGACACACAATTAATTGTCTCCCTAGCCTTTTGAAAAGGCTCACAGTCCCATCGGCTGTCTCCCTGCTTGGTAAAAGTATCTAAGTGGATGGCTAACTGATGCTTAAAACTGAATGAGGAAAAAAAAGAGCTGATGATTCTGGGGAACAGACCAGACCCCCAACCACCTATCAGTGGCGTAACGATAATTGAGGGGGGCCCCCCTGCAAGGTACGTGGAGGAGCCCCCTCCGGACTCTATCAGGAGCTCTCTGGCTGAAGTGCTGTGCTGAGGGGCCCCCCTGGAGCTTGGGGGCCCCCCCGCACTGCGGGGGCTGCGGGGGCCTGTGTTACGCCCCTGCCACTTATCTACTGGCCAGAATGTTTGGGCAATCCACCCATCCCCGCCTCCCCTATCAAAAGCCTTGGGATGTGGCTGGTGATGGCCCTTACCATGGACACACAGGCCAAAAAACTTGCGTTTACTAGTTCTGGAACCCTCCGTAAAATCCTAGACTTTATCCCGAGTGTGTACAGAAGAATTGTGGCCCAATCCCTTGTTCTCTCCCAGTTGGACTACGGGAACTGTCTATACATAGGCTCCCCCAAATATGTCATAAAAAGGCTCCAGGTTGTCCAAAATGCGGCAGCAAGGATCTTATGCAAGGTCCCAAAATTTGCCTCAGCAAACAGTGATCTACCTTCTCTGCACTGGCTCCCCATTGAGGCAAGAATAAAATTAAAAAAACACTCTATCTGGCACATAGAGGGCTTAACACCGAAGGACACACTGTGATAAGCACACTCTTGACCCCCTACTCCCCCAGTAGGGCTTTAAAATCCTCTATGAGTTAATTCTTGAAGGTACCTAGAATTCACAAGGCCAGATGGGGTGGTAGGTCCTTTTCTATCTCATCCCCAAACTTTGAAACACGCTCCCCATAGAAGTAAGATGCCTAAACAACGAATCACAGTTCAGAAAAAGGCTAAAAGCAAGGCTATATCCACATTATTTGCCCCCTTGTGATTCTCCACTGCTCCTGAAGCAAATCTATGTCTTCGCCAGGGCTGGAAAGCCTACGGGTAGCAATGCACTTCAGTAATATACATAGCATAGCATATGTTGATGTGCTGACCCCTTGATAAGGCCAAAAGGCCTGTTGCTTTTTTATTTTTATATTTTTTCCAGAATCCAGGGACCCCAGCAGCCAATGCCGACTAACTTATTTAGGGAGGGGTTGTGCTGCCCCCCTCCCGAGCCTTTTCTCCCTTGTCCAGGGACCCCATCCTTCACGGCTGATTAACTTATTATGGGGAGTGGGGCATGTGCCCTTCCTGAGCTTCTTTAAGGCCCTGGAGACCCCATCCCATGGGGCTGAAGGAATGTTTTTGGGGAGGGGGCATGCAGCACCCCTCCCCAAACCTTAGGGAGGTCCCGGGGCTGTTGTTTTTGTGGGGGGGGGGGCAATCAGGCCCCCCTCCTCAAGCCGCACTACATCCCTGTGGGCCCGAATAAGGCAAAGCAGTGTCCAGGTGCCCATCTCCATGCACTGCTAATTACCTCACATATTATATCACTCATGACATGTTCTATGACAAATTGATAACATCATTGCAACATCTGAAATGACGTCATTGATGATGCCAACACTGTGCATGGTGGGGGCACGTGTTATAGTTACTTTAAGGCATGAGTTATAGTTATTCAACATAACTGTAACTGTTGAATTTCAGTGGTTTTGTTAGTTTAAAACATTATGTTTTAACTGACATTTTTACTTACCTATAACATCTCTTTAACCTTTGTTTTTTTTGTGAAGATAGAAAGATGGATAGATGGATAGACCTATACATACACACAAATTCTGGCTTACATTCATTATCTGACAATTGAACAATTGAACACTGCTATGCAGACACACCAGTGTCAGTTACATGCAATACAAAAATACACACAGTATCATTTTTTTCTATCTTATGCTAAACTGTCTTGGTGTATATTACAGCTGTAAGGATCTGGACAATGTATTATGTCTGCTAAAACATTGGTTCTTAACCTGTGGTTTGCAACACCAACTCAGGAGGTCCCTGAAGGTTGAGAAAATTAAAAACCTTTAGCAGATTAATAAAGATATATATACATAAAAAGGAAAATGTTAAGTTGAAAATTTGAAAATGCTCTGTAAATGTGAAAGAATTTGGAATGGGAGGGTAAAAATTAAGTTTGTATCCCTAGCTTGATCTGTGGGAGCAGCGCAAGTTCATCAAACAGATTCTAGTATGGGCAATTGCTAGCCTTACATAAAGCACTGGTGTGTGGGAAAAAAAGAGAGCATGTAATAGGAGCAAAAAAGACAAAGTAATACCCTAAAGTCCAGCATATTGCTTCTTCTTTTAGATATAAAATGTAATATTGAAAAGCCATTGTACTAATGAATATCACCACCAACAATATCGTGGTACAAGAATATCACGGACAGTTTATCAAAAGGTAAGTTCATATAGGTAAGTATAGATTAGAGGTGGGCAAAACAACAAATTACCAGGGTGAGCCGAGCCAGAGTCGAGCCAAGGGCCTGGCTTGGCTCTCAGACTCCATGCACGAGCCAAGCCCTGAAAGTATTTGCCATGTAAATCATACAACAAACATCACATAAAATATGATAAAGTCTCTTCAAAATTCAAAAGAAAAGTGCATTTCTTCAACATATGGAAGCTTTGACATTATTAATTCACATTACGACACTGCACTGAGAAGTAATTATTAAAAGTGACAGTTTTTAAATGTGAACTTAGAACCATTCCTGCCCTCGCCCCCACCCTGGCGACAGTGCCATTTGTGAACTCAGTGGCAAGACAGTTGTCATGTGAACCCAGTATGTGGCCCAGATTCTTATAGATAAAGCAACATTATAGTCTATTAAATCAAACACAATAGATTTTTGAACAGCTGGTATTCTGAACCCATGTATTTGAAGCACTATCACATGCGAAAGTGAAGAAAAAGGAGGATCTGTAAAATAAGAAATTTGCCTAAGATCACACAACTTGCTTAAACGGAGAAGCCGTGTTTAATCCAGGTTTTCTGGTTTGACTTTGTACAAATCAGCCACTAAATAGGTATCTATGTGTCTCTCCTTTTTAACTCAAATGTTAATTGTTGGACTTGGCCCTGTTTGAAGGGTCATCCCTGAACTTTTTGCCTTCCTCCTAGTATTTTTTCTGACCTGGTGTTGGTGGTTTTAGGACTCTGGGCACTTTATCACTGCTGTCCAGTGTGTGTGCTCTCTGTGGTAAACATGGTAAGATTGGTCTACACCTGTTTGGCGTATTTAATTTACCTATCAGTCCCTTGTAAAGTGGTATCTCAGATACCCAGGGCCAGTAAATTAAATGCTACTGGTGGGCTTGCAGCGCTGCTTGCGCCACCCACCAAAGTAGCCTTTCAAACCCGTCTCAGGCCTCTGCCATTGCAGGGCCTGCACATGCAGCTTACTGCCGCTGTGACTTGGCACATAAAATGGGTGCCACGTCTGTGACTCCCCTTTTACTACATGTCAGTCACCCCTAAGGTAGGCCCTAGCTAGCCCTATGGGCAGGGTGCATTGTAGGTAAAAGGTAGGACATATACCTTAATTGTGTGACATGTCCTGGTAGTGACAAACAGCCATTTTGGTTTCTCACTGCTGTGAGGCTGCCCTCTCATAGGAATGCATTGGGGATTCCCTGTTAAGTGTTTCAGTGGTAATTCCTGATATGAGAGGAGCAGCGTGGTCAAGTTTGGTATGTTTGGAATAGTAATAATAAATGCTGCGTAATGGTGTTCGCAGATTTATTATCACTATTTTAGAAATGCCACTTTTAGAAGTTGGCATTTCTGTGTGCTATGTGTCTTTGTGCCTGCCTGATGTGTATTGCATGTCTGCCTCTGGAGTGACAGGGACTGGGGAGGTGCCGTGGCTCCAGAGGGGCTGGGTGAGTCAGCACTAGGCTGAATAGGCAGATCTACATTCGGAGTAGTGGGAGGAGTAGCCCCTGACCCTGAATAGGTCTGTGCCTGGTTGGTACAATGCTGGCTCCGCCCCCCTGTGGTGTGTCTGGGGCCAGAGCCTAACCTGACAAAGGAGGGTGTGAGCACTGTAAAAGAAATGCTTGAGTACTCCCAAGAACCAGTTGGGACTGGATCCCAAAGTCCTGTGCCAGGGCAGAACATAGACCTGGCTTGTATAAGTATTGGGGCTGTGACCCCATGTTGGTGGTACCGGTTTGGAGCTGGCTTGCTGAAGGACTGCTGGGCAACAGGAGAAACCGCCGTGGGACCCAGCTGCTGTCTCCTGGGGGTCCCTACGTGCTGGCCTACCTGTGCCCAGCCCTGCCCTGCCCTGTGTGGCCTGGAGCGTGAGGAGCACCTTTGCAAGGGTTGTTGTGCTCCTCTGCGCTGTGCCAGTCGCCTAAAGCACGTGATCGGCGCTGTTCAAAATTTACTTCTCCTTTGTCCATGAGGAGAGCCGTGATCAGGAAGCCAGGCGGCCGTTGCCTGGTTGTGGGCGGAGCCCCGGAAAGAAGGGGGAAGCCTTGGAGCTAGCGCATGCAGCGCTGCTCGTACCGGGTGGATGTCTGCAAAGAGAGAGGGGAGCTGAGGCCAGAAGTGCTCCCCATCTCTCTCACCCGCCTGAGATCCTCTCCCTGTTGCAAGCGGGACCCGGAGAAACCGGAATTCAGGCAAGTCTGCCTGACCGGGGGCGGAGTTTCCACTACAGAGAAGAAGCCAGGTCGGAGCTGTGCCTCGGAGTGGGCAGGAGCCTCCCCCGCGTTCTTGTGTGTCCCAGGCCCCCAAAAGAGGAAGTCAGGCGATTGCGGCCTGATTGGGGACTGGCCGAAGGAAGTCAGGCAGGAGCAAAGCCTGACGGTGGGCAGGGCCCGTGAGGCCGTCCCCGAGAGAAGCAGACGCGACCTGAGGATCGCGCTGGAGAGGGGAGACGGCCGGTCTGGATGCCCCACCGGCGATTGCAGGAAGACCGGACAGAGTCTGGGAAGGCCCCGGTGAGTGGGGCCTGTGCTGGGCATTGTGGGTGCCTATTGGAGGCAGTAGTTGCACCAAGAGGAGCCCTGGGAAGGAGGGGCTCCCTAGGCACTGTTGGTGCCGTTGCTCATTTCTGCAGCTGCACCACCAGAGTGCGGGCAGCTGCAACGATGGGGGTATTCCTTTTTTTTTTGGCCCGCAATAGAAGTCCTGGTGAGTGGGGCTTGAGAGGCACTGTTGGTGCCTAGTATTGTGCACACAGCTGTCCCGCGAGGTTGCGGGCAGCTGCAACGACGGGGGCATTTCTTCTTTGGCATCAGGGAAACAAGGGTGAGTTGCACCCTCGCCCCATTCAGCGCCCTGACTTTTGTGGACATAGGGCATTGCGGGGGAGTCCCAGACGGGCCCCCCCCCCGAGGAAGGCCAGTTGGCCGGTGAGCACCTGGTGTGCTGGGAGGGCGCAAGGCCCTAAGGTGATGTATGCACCTGGGGAGTGTTACTGTGGTACACTTCTAAATGTGATGATGCATAATGTGTTTATGCCTAATGCTTATGCCTAATGTGATTTATGCAAAGTGTCTGTACCAGTAGTTACTGGTGGTTTTATTACTTACTTGTTCGAAGGGTGATGACAGCGGCCCGATTGGCCCTGTCCTGTATATAATCCCCTGTGAAGTATAACCAAGTGCCAGTTGGCACAGTGTATATTTGTGATTATGATCTAATGTGTTTATGAGTAATACAAAGGCTATTTTTATATAACCTTGTGTGGAGTTTCTTTTGTGGTGTGCCTAGTGTGTCGCTACTGTGTGTGTGTGTTGCGCAAACGCTTTACACATTGCCTCTGGGATAAGCCTGACTGCTCGTGCCAAGCTACCAAAGGGGGTGAGCAGGGGTTATCTTCAGCGTGCAACTCCCTTGCCCTGACTAGAGTGGTGGTTTCTGCCTGGCTTAGGCGCATGCCCTAGCCAACCAGAAATCCAATTTCTAACATTAATGCTTCGGTTTTACTGCTTTGTGCACGAGGATAGAGCAAGGGTGGCAGGAGTACACCACATGAAAACTCGGCAAGTTCCAATGGGATGTCGAGCAGAGCCAGAGTTCAGGCTCAAGCCTGGATCAAGCTTTCAGTGGCTTGCCCATCTCTAGTATGGAATCACTATTCCTAACTCCACATCTACGTACCTTGAAGATATGTGTACAGAGTAGGTACATACATGTGGAGTTAGGTACAGAAAATCTGGACTTACACCCGTCGCTATTTGTTTTCGATATTTTGACCTCGATATTCTGTCTCACTGATATTGTGGGTTCGATATTTAGGATGAAAACTATGAAAAGCTACAAACTTCCCATGAAAATTCAGAGGTTTTGTATTTGTTTTGGTTGTGAATTAAATGAAATATTAATATAATATAGGGTATAGAAATAAATTGTTCTATATTAATAATGTGTTTATTTGATGATTACTTGTTTCTCCTTTTTGTGTATTGTTTTGAGGTTCAAATCCTAAAAATTGCTGAGGCGGCAGGACCAGCTTCCAGTAAGGATTCACTAGGAATCCACAAAAGCCAAAAAGGTTAATAAACCACTGTTCTAAAGCACGTCTATAAATACAGCGCCAACATAACATATGAAGACACAGTAATCTTCAGTTTGATGTAGTGTTTAGCTGAGATGTAATATAATGAGGTCTAATGAATAATGCATGCTTCTTCGCGAGGCAGCATTCACCGGCATTCATCTGAACTTTGATTCCCTTTGGCAAGCCATTAATATACTATCTTGTGACACTCTTTAGAAGAAGATGACTTGTTAGTAAAATAAAACACACGTACATATGGGACCATTTTGCAGGAGGAATAACTTATTGCGTTTATAGGAAACATATTGCTGTAGGACTTTCACCAGAATCTAGAATGAGCTGTGAACCTTTTGAACTGCCATAGGATGTGCCAACCCTACACTCAAAGGCCAGAATTGTAAGAGGCCTGAGAGCATGTATCTACTATTTTTCATGTACTCCCATATACGATAAACAAACAGCCAATGGACGTTGATTGAGGAAGGCAAGTGTTGTAGCAGGGCCGGACTGGGAACCGAAACCGGCCCAGACAAAGAGCTCGGCCGGCCCAGGGTTTGGGGGCGGATGCTAGTGGAAAGCTTTGTGCCGCTTTTGTTGCTGGGGGCCGATATTGCAGCTATACTGCAAAACTGACCTCTGGTAACAAAAACTGCCCCCAGGGGTCTAAAACCGGCCCCCAACCTGGCGTCCGGCCATGGTTGCAGCTCCTTCATTTAACCGGCCCTTTGTTCCCACTACTTGTTTGATTTATAGCACAGAAATTTTGCCCGAAGGCTTCTTGGTGATGAAATAAGGAATTGGCTATTGTATGTCTAATACCAAGGCACCGTAGTCTTGATTCCACCTCATGCCTCTTAATCCACCACCAGGCGCTCCCTCTCTCCCTTCATGTCCCTCTGGCAGGTCCCAGCTTTCTCCTTATGTCACTGTTTTTTCATTTTCCTCTTCCTTCTTCTTTCCCCCCTCTGTTGTTTTACACTCTTTTGCTCTGTGTCAAAGTTTGATGAGCTAAAATAAGTGCTGGTTCTCAAAATGAGTGCTGCTGGGCCCCACCTGCAACCACCGGCTTAAATTGAGCACTGAATGTAAGGGTTGGACAGGCCTACAGGGCCATCAGGCAGTGCCCAATGGGCTGGTGTGACACATCAGTGAGTGAGCCATTTTTTTATCAGTTGTAGGCTGGGGTTATGGCCAGGAGGGCTGGTTTTTACTGTTGGTTTCCCTGATATTAGCCCTTTTGTATCTATCTGCTTCGCTAATTGGGGCCAGAGGTTTTACTCTTTGGAAGTAATATCTCCTTCTGGACGCCAACATGGTGGCCACAGGCACGAGGCTCCCTCCCCACACCTGCGAGTAAGGTGAAGAATCTGGGAGTCACCTTTGATAGTAAACTCCCGTTTGAGGACCACGTTAATACCATCACTTCTGCCTCCTTTTTTATGTTGAAACTCCTTAAAAAGATCTTTCCCTTTATACGTCAACACCTACAAAAAATGGTAACTTCGGCCCTCATCCTATCAAAGGTCAATTATTGCAATGCCCTGTTCGTTAACAGGAAAAAATGCCTGACCAAAATTCAAGTCATACAAAACGTTGCTGCTCGCCTACTTTTAGGCATCCCTAAGTACGAATCTGCTTCTTATGCGCTGAACCGCTTGCACTGGCTACCCATCGGGACGCACATTATCTTCAAGGCTTTATGCATCGCCTTAAAAGCTCTCCACAGCATCGGCCATCCTGAAACATAACTTTCAATGGTGTACCCCGGCCAGATCGCTGCGGTCTGCCTCAGCAAACAATCTTGTAGTGCCCAGATACAAAAAGGCCGCCTGAGGCAGCAAAAGCTTCTTGGTAGGCACCACCAAACTTTGGAATTGAAAAGCAAAACAGATCTGTTAGCTTTTGGGAAAGCGCTTAAGACCTGGCTTTTCAACCACTAACACTTCTTCAATGCAGCCCTCTCGTTTTTTCTCTCCAAGTTAGCGCCTAGACACCTTTGGGTATTAGTCACGCTTTATAAATGTTATTTTCATTTAATTTAATTTTATTTTATTTTGGTCCCTGGGCCTATTTTCTGTCCCTGTCCAGCCCTGCTGACAGTGCAAGGGGCCTTTATGGTACAAATAGCAAAATGTTTAGCTGCCAACAATAATTAAGATGGGTTAGGCCCTCCTAACAGACCCTGGAGTCAGTGAAAAGAACAGAGAGTATAGTAGACTAGAGCCCTGTTTACGCTCTATTCTTTAATGTCCCTTCTCTTTACCAGCAGCTAAATGGAAGCTGTAGAGAGTTCATGGCGATGTTATTGAGTGTCAAAGGTTAGCGTGACCAGAATTTGATTACCAGAAATCAGGACATGTGGCTGACACAGAAGTAGGACTACAATTTTACAGAGGTTGCATTGACTAGCTTAATTGACAGCACTCACAAACATAGAAAATGATTGACTATGAGGCACTATTGTTCTAAGTGTGGTATTTTTATGGTAACAACATTGACACACAATATCTGTGCCCCTTAAATTGTTTACTGGTGAAAGCTGCCGATTCAACACAGGGTAGCTTTTTCCTCTCTTTGGTGAATACCACCTCTTTAAAAGCTGAGACATGTAATGCATTTAATGAAATTTGCTGTGTGAGGCACTGAAAAACCAGGACTGTAGAAGCAAAACGGTGACATCTGGCAACCTTATCGAAGGTTGTGAGATGTCGCTTCTGCCATTTTAGTGAATCTCTACCCGCGGGAAAGGTAAACTGGAATCAATATACTTTCCTCCTTGATAAACTTGGAGATGCAAATAAGCATCCCGGATATGGCATGATGGGGAAGTAGATGTTTGACCATGCGACTATGTTTAATCATCCTTGGTCGAATGTGAAAACGTAAGTTTGCCACCTGAAGTTTTACTTCTGGAAGAGAGGATACTGGAATAGGATTTTTGCTCCCGACGAGTGGGCCTGTGAACATTAGAAGCAGGAGACACAGACCCTGTACGCCTGTTGTCTGCCTGATTGCGGAACACGGCGTTGCCGGATAGAACAATCTACCATTAGCCAACCTGTCACTTGACGACATCTTTTTAGAACTTACTGATTCTTGCTCTAATGACAACAAGAACATTCCTTAATGGCCTTGAACAAAATGAATATGGAACACAAACATCATCATCATGTAACAAACGACCACACCATCACATTCAAAAACAGCATCTCCATAGCAACCGCTGGTGATGGCTTGGAGCGCTGCAGGTCTGCCTAGGGAAGATAGAAGCCTTTGATCAGGTTGCTGGATGTTTTATTTGGATCAGATTTAGAGGCATCAAGCAATAAATATGTGTAGGGAGAGAACATAGATCAGGGAGCCTTATTAAATACACTGCTTAAGGCACCGAAGAGGCACAAACGCACGGCGTGCCCCCTTGCATAACTAGACAGACACCAATGCAGAAGATTCTAATGAAAGATTGCCCTTTAAAATACATATTTTTTGCAAATTGTTCAACATTTCGATTTTATGAACTGAGCCAGTGAAGAAAAAAAGTCCACCCACCTCATGATGCTCTGCAATAGACATATATATATAATAAACAGTGTATCTGGTACTGGACCATATAAGCAGGCTCATAAACTTTAAACTAATGAGGGTCAGGATAACCATTTAATTCACCTTCCTCATTCTGTTCACATTGTTTTCTTAAAATGCACAACCACCTATCGTAAAGTTCATACAGATTCCTTAAATTGGTTGGTTTCTTTACCAAAGTGGCTTCTTAACAGCCATCTACCAACTAATTTAGGAATAGGAACACCCTTCCGCCAAACTCTAACTCAAGTCCTTAGTTTCCTACTGCCGTCTACCAAAAATAACACCCTGGTGTTTCCATTTGTAGAAATCATAGCTTCTCTGATTCTCCTTCTTTCAATTTTGTTTTATACTCTTTTTCCCAGTTTTTCCCCCAGCTACTATAGCACAGAATATGCGTCTTGGTACTGGTCTCCTTTCTTTATTCGCATTACAAGATGTGTTCCTTTAGTAGCTTTCGGCTGAATTAGTCAACAGGCAAGCCAATTCATTAAATCACCTCTAATTCTGCTGAAAAATCTAGAACCTTACATCCTACAAATACGAATAAATACATTAAAGAACTCTGAATATGAACAATCTTATTCCTCAAAAATCAATGACTGCCTCCTTGGTATTTTCTGGTGGATAATGGCTAATCATCTCAAACTAAACACAGTTAAACCTGAAATTATGACTTGTAAACAATGGTACAATCTGCAGCCCAGAGCTACATGACCCATTGGAAACTCTTGGCTCTTCTGACATGGAGGTAATGATGCTAAGAGATTAAAGTAATTTACTCATTTCAGGAAGGAACCTAAAGACCTGTGAACTCCCATTGTAGCCTCAAAGTGTAGATTTGTGATACAATTTATGTTAGTTCCTCTTGGTCACAGCGAATCGATTCCAAAGGGATTTAGCACTCTACAAATACATGAATAGAAATGGAATTTACAAGAGTTAAGGCTCTATTTCCCACCCACCTCTCTGCTTGGGTTTGCCGCTCTCTCTTTGAAAGGTAAGTTTCATGACCTGCTGGATATCAGATTCCAGATTTTTGAGAGAACATGGTCGAGCTGTGTTAATCCACACCTGCCCATTTTTGCCATATTTTTGTGCCTTGGATGACTAGCCAACTTGGACCAGGATTTGCACCTCCTGGAAAGCAATTACGTTTGCCTTCCAATCGTCTCCCTCTCGTGGTGGTGACTTAAGGCTGTGCTGATTACTTCCTTTCCATGGCTGACTAGTAGTACACATTCTAAAGCCGCTCACATGGCTTCCCTTCAACTGAAGGGATGATGAACAGAAGGTTTTCTAGAGCTTCAGGACCCAAGAAGGCCCCTTACAAATACCCCCATTCTCTGACAGTTGCTGCAGATACATTGGGTAATGTTGACTCCCAAGAAATGAACAGTGATGGCATATACAACCTTATTAATTGCTTTACTAGCTACTCAATTCATGAGGCACCCACCATCCTGTTAAATTGGTCTTCGGTTTCTTTTAGTTGGACAATATTGGGTTAATCTCCTTTCTTCAGACCATGCTCCTAATTTGTCTCCTCTTGCAAGCAAATTGAGATTCTTTCATTACTACCATATTTGCCAAAGTTCTAGAATATGGTGGCGTGTGCTACTCAGTAAAAAATACCTAAAAATGATTGGCGGCTTCAGGTTGCGTCACAAGATCGTTTTTATATTTTGGGTAGACAACAGACAGTGAGGGTTGCTGCTATGTAGCTCCTATTTATCTCAGTCTTTTTGTGAATCCTGAAGCCTTCAGGGTACCCATTTTCTGACCACCATTGACTTATAACACAAGATTTTTCTACTCCTTTCAAAGATGTACCCATCAAGGAACGATAACCCAAACACCTTCTCGTACTTTAATAGGAATCACAATTTTATGATTATATCTCTTCCTGCATGAATGTTTTCTGATGAGGTCCCATCCTTCCTACTTGCGTACCACATCTGTGAGTGGCAGAATGGTGTCGGCACCCTACTCCTTGGTCAGAGGTGGCTTCACTGTGCCGCTTTCCACTTGTATGAATTTATCTACACTTCAATGTTGGAGCTATCTACTCTTAGTTTCAGCTTTATAATTCGAAAGGCTCTGGTTGCATATTTGTCCTTGTTCCTAATTTTCATCTGGCTTCAATTCAGTAGGTCTCATAACTTCGTATAGTGCCAAATCAGGAGCCAAAGATCAAGATGTGTCCTGTCTAGATGTGGCAGTATCTTGTGTCTTGGACATTTTTCCCATTCCAACCATGCACTATATTCTCTAAGGGCACCAATGTTGCTCTTTCTGAAGGCTCCCATTTTTATCTGGTGGCACACAGCCCAAACATGTTACTTCTTTCCTGCCGCTGTCTTCCAGAAAGGAAATGTAGTCATCGGCTGATGCACAGTAGGCCACCAAACCATAATACAACACTACAAAGGCTGAAACTAGCCAGGTCCTGCAGATCTAGCCCCCAAAAAATGTAGACACACGGTTAATTTGGCTCTAGTCAATGAAACACTAATGTAAAGCATATCTAAATATCTCATGGATATATTTTTTTCAAATGACTAGTAAGCTTAACTCTTGTTTTAGAACACACCAGCCAATTACAGGTTTCTGGGAAGTTGAAGCAGAATATCAACCTGAGCAAAATGACAATCAGCTGTCAAAATAATACTCCTGGCTTTCAAGATACAAAATCAAAAGCTAGCACTTCGTCAATCAGAAAGGAAATGGAGAACCAGTTACTCTCTAAACAACAAAGAGAGTTACTTGACCCAAATGAAAGAGTATAAAAAGTCAATCTCTTCCGCGAAGGCTGCTTATTTCTCCTCAAAAATTATGAGCTCTACTAACAAGTCTAAAGAAATATTTACCATTGTGAACGAATTATCCAATCCAGATAGAGTTACACTAAAATCTACACCCAGTCAAGTCTTTTGTAACTCCCTTAATTCGTTTCTTTATTGACAAAATCGTCACTATAAAATCCAGCATCCCTCATTGCCCTGCCCCTGAGGAGCTCACCTTTAGCGCTGGAAAACTCATGCTCCCTTAAACAATTCCCAGCTATAGATAGTACAATTTTTTTGGACCTTTTATCCAAAGTAAAGTCGGGATCACCTATCGATAGTTGTCCGCCTCATATCTTAAAAGATGTTTTTACCATCTTCCCCGGTCCTGCCTTGGCACTTCTTAATGACTCTCTGGCACAGGGCTGTGTTCCTAAAGCGTTTAAAGCAGCAACTGTGGTTCCCTTACTAAAAAAATCAGGTGCGGACCCTAGGGTTCTGACCAACTATCGGCCCATTTCCTTGCTCCCTTATTTGGCAAAAATACTGGAATCTCATGTGGCCAAAAGCCTTTGTACTTTTATTGAACAGTCTGGCTATCTTGATCCAAATCAAGCAGGGTTTCGCCCAGCCCATTCCACTGAGGCAGTGATACTTACTGTTCTGGACACGCTTCGGAAAGAAGTTGACAAGGGCTCCCCCAGGTCCTGGTGCTACTAGATCTATCTGCGGCATTTGACACGGTCGATCATGGTATCCTGGTCGACCGTGTCAGGACTGCCGGCATCAAGGGAGGGCATCTAACTGGATTGAGTCATTTCTAGAGGAACGCACTCAGTCAGTGCGTCTCTCCCAGTTCTCTGCACCTAAAATGGCAACGACATGTGGAGTTCCACAGGGCTCCTCGTTGTCTCCCCATCTATTCAACCTCTATCTCCTTCCCTTACTTCACTCCCTCAGAAACAGGAAAGTATGCACGTACAATTACGCAGATGATATGCAACTGGTGTTCTCTATCGACAACCTACCTGAGTCGATATCTGAATTCCAGGCAACAATGTTGCACATTCGCGACTGGATGAATAACAACCAGCTAAAATTAAATCCAGACAAAACAGAAGTGATTCTGCTGGGTGGTCCCCTGAACCCTTGGAATGCACAGTTTTGGCCGAGTGAACTGGGTTCCCCACCCAATCCTTCTCACTCAGCCAAAAGTCTGGGAGTGATCATTAATAGTGATCTCTCCATGAAAGCTCAGATAGGAGCAGTAACTTCCATTTGTTTTTTTCAATTGAGGAAAATAAGAAAGATCAGGAGATTGCTCACACGGAAGCCTTAATTCAGGTGGTCCTAGCTATGGTGATATCACATCTAGACTATGCCAATTCTTTATATTTTGGCATTCCACTTTATCTCACCAAGAGACTGCAAATGGTACAGAACCAGGCAGCCAGACTGATATCCCAACAACCTAGATGGGAACACATCACTCCCACCATGAAAGAACTACACTGGCTTCCCATCCCACAAACATGTGCTTTTAAGGTTGGTTGCCTTATCTTTAAAACTCTGTATGGTGCTAGCCCTAAATTTATATCCAAACTTGTTCAGAAATATGTCCCTGCACGTAGTCTACGCTCTGCCCATAAGAACCTCTTAGCCATTCCCTCCCTATAGACGGAAAGCAGATAGGAGGCTGCAGGTTTGCAGTATTAGCACCCAGTTTCTGGAACACTCTTCCTTTGGACATAAGAACTTGCACTGAATTTACAAGGTTTCGTAGGCTTCTTAAGACTTGGCTATTCACTCAAGCGTACAACTAGTTCTTCAGACAATTGAATACAGGGGGTCCTAACAGTTCCTTAAGTTAGCGCCAAGAAACCAATTGGTGTACGTGCGCTTTACAAGAAATTTTAACATAACATAACAAGAAAGTTTTTCCTTGCAATACAATATCATACATCTGCTATTGCCAAGTATTTTTTAGAATTACATTCTATTAAATTCCCTGCATGTAGGCCAAGCAATACTTGTCCGCTTCACATCACTAAATTATCAGGAATTCAATAATTTTTTATGGAAATTATTTCGGCCTGAATAGGGCAATATAAATTCAAATAAACGTAATTCTTATACTAGTACGATCGTTGCAGTTTTTATTTTTCGAAGGGCGATAAAAGACAGTTTAATTATTTTATTCATTTGTGCTTACTTAGAGACCACATCAGCTATAGAATTTCTTACAAAATGTTCTAATAAAGGTAACCATAAATCAGGGCCGGCTCTAGGGTGGTGCGACTGGTGCGACCTCACCGGGTGGGGACATTGTGTTTGCAAGTATGTTATAGTTTGAAAAGCACCTGCTGCCGCGTTCCTAGCCTCCAGCAATTTTCAGGCAGCAATAAAAATGCCAAGCTAACTCCGGTGATTAATTTCGTTCCTAGAGAGAGATCGGTTGTCTAATGAAAGTTTTGACTCATGGTAAGGTAATTCAGTGGGCTAATAGGCCTACTGCAAAGATCGTGTACCAAGCAGATCACAAAGTGCACATAATGTAAATAGGTCAGTGGGTTGCTGCTTTTGTCTGAGAGATCCTTTTGCTGCTTGCAGTTAAAATCCTAGCCTAGAACAGTAAGCTATTAACCATCATCAAAGAACTGCATGCAAACTACAAGGGATAGATTAGAGCATTATGATGTTTTCCCTAGTCTTTCATTATCCTAATGTTGGAAAAAGGGTTCATTTGGATAGAAATCAATTCTGATTTTAAAGAGCACCCCCGAACATGCTGTTACATTTTAAATTCTGAGTTTCTGCTTCTCCTGACAGTGGCGTAACAAGAGGGAGAATGGGGGGGTCGACCGCGGGCATCATGAGTTTGGGGGCAGGGGCCTCCCGCCCGCACTTACATGAGGCTGCCGCGGGGCGGCAAAGTGTCTAGCTACGCCATTGTCTCCTTACCAAGCACTATTAAACTATACTGTCTACCAGTATGATTGACATTGTGACTCGTACACCTTGTAGTCCTCTGTCTTACGTAACATTCCCTATAGACTGATTTACACACATATGATTGATTGTCTCTGTGTAGTGTGTGTGTGTGTGATATATAGTGCTCTTACACCCTACAATGATATGAGTGGCACTATAAAACTAATTAAATGTATCTGAGAGAGAGTGGTTGTGGAGACTTGAGGAGAGCTGTTAAAGTGTTGTAGTGAGGGAATCCGTGGCAGAGGTGGTCATTGGGGGGGCGCCAACAAACATTGTTGCACTGGGCGCCACCAGCGCTAAAGCCGGCCCTGCCATAAATTACACATAGCGCAATAATGGATAGGGCGTAGTGGTCTACATTGGTTTTGGTATGGGTAGTAGCTTCCATTGATTGTCCTTAAAACTGTGAATATATCTTTATCTAGTTTTGCACACAGGGATAAATGTACATATATACAGTATGAGTGTGCAGTGTGGTGCAAATGATGTGCATATTTAACTGTGTGTATGCGTCCAAAGTGTGGCAATCAATCCCTCAACTTTTTAGCTGTAAAACATGGCCTTTTGTGGCACTGAAACTTCTAAAATCAAAGGGTATGCCAAAAAGATGGTCACTGGGAGTTCAAGTCAAGGTGCCTTAGATGGTGGACGGCCGGAACCTAGATGCTGCACAGAGTGGTGCTCTGGTATTAGCACGATCTGTTCATTAAATTAGCTGCTTGCAGAAGATCTCTGGCTTACAGCTGATATTCTAGCATGGCCTTAACTAGTTTTACCATTTGTAAAAGAATGAGTGCCAGTGTCCAAGCTCTGCTTAGGAGCCCCTAGCCGGTGCTATTAAATGTCGGCGCGCCGAATACCAAGGCTGCGCCATCTTGAATTCCACTCATGCCTCTTTAATACGCTACCAGATACTCCCTGCCCCTTTATCTCACTCCTGCTGGTTCCTGCTTTGTACCTTTATGACGGTTTTAACATCTTTCTCATCCTCCTCCTCCTTTCCCGTTTGTGTGTTTTCTCCCTTTTGCTCTCGGTCAATATCTGATAAGGAATAATAAGTGTCAGTCCACAAAAATGAGTACCGGTGGGCCCCACCGGCATCCACAGGCTCAAATAAAGCACTGCCCTTCACCTATACAATCATGGCAACTCACGTGCACTTTGCATGGACCTCTAATTCCTCCTGTCTCTTTACTACCAACCCACACAAAGGCCTGTGGATCAAACGGAAGTAGCCACGTCACCACACCTCCTGCACTCACTCACACACCCACCTCACTCACAGTGCCATCTTGCGGCTAGTTCTACTGCTGCCTTCCCTCACGCGCCTCCTACTGGACTGCTCCTGTCATCAAACACCCTGAAACACTGGAAGTCAAACAGAAATGTACAACGTATTATTATAGATAGACGAAGAAGGCTATGACTCATGTTATGAAAGATGCCTGTTATATTTGAAAAAAACAATAAAGAGCAATTTTTTTAATAAAGTAAAGGTACCTGGCTGAATCATGTATTGGAATTGTATTGTGATTATAATATATTTTCATATCAGCTGTACTCTTTCTAGTTTCGACTAAGTGAATCACTGTTGCATCTCCTGCTAGATGCTTTGACACCCATTTGAGATGCTGAGTTCTATATAAAAGTGTAAAAATAAATACATAAGTAAATGATCATGCTACATCTCTTGGTGATAATATAGTAGAGCAGGAGTAAAACCCCCAAAACTGTGCTAATCTTTACAAGAAACACAAGCCCTTACACGCTGCTGACCACAGCACATAGAGGGAAAAACACACATTCACATATGAAAGATACACATTCACGTATTTGGTAGGTCACAGACATGCAGGTGTGTAGATACTGACCCCCTCAAATATCTGCCCTTACACCTACCTTCTGATCTTGATGCATGCAGTTACAAATGCACAGGGACACACACAAACACACAGCAACACGTAATACATACGCATACAAATATCATGTTCTGCACAATTACTTCACACCCCCAGCTGCTACAGTTGAAAAAATACCGTTTACTAGATGATATTGGGTACACAGTTATTTTCTGACCATACAACATCAGCACTGCTACGAAAGGATTTTATGTCCTCATTATACAGTAACACAAAGCTAGGAACAGCCTTTCCTATTGATCATTTGAGAAGAATCTTTCTAATGGGCTACGAACCTAAACACTCTTATTTTCACGCACACACACACCCACCGACTGTGTGGTGGTGCCTCCTCCAACTGCCAGTAGAAACAACTGCAGACAGTTTCACAAACACAACAAGGACACTGACCACAAAAAGAATTGCTCAGAAGAGTCATCAGGGGCCCTATTATGTAGAGGGCGCACTTTCCCGGTTTGCGCCTTGGCGCACCACAAAACAGGTGCGCCAGGCACAAACAGAACAAGCATTGGCATAGCCAATAGGTCTCGCTTTTGACACCTTATAAGTATTTAGTTATGCAGCACAATATCCTTGGTGCAACAACATTAACTGTTGCATGGCTAAACACTTATAAGGTCCCAAAGGCGAGACCTATTGGCTATGTCAATGCTTGTTTGAATAGGGAGCTGCACAGCTCATAGAAACCAGAAACAGACAGTCTGGGCAAGGACAAAAGACAGCAGAGAATCCCACCCGTGAGCAGGGACTACACAGAGTACCATCTGGGAGCAGGGACCGCATTGGGCCAAAAGGACATCATAATTGCTCGGAAGATGAGACAATGGTACATAACACTGAATTTCCATCATTGTGATATAAACACCATAACAGTTAACAAAATCTACTTTACAAAGAAGAAATTAGATAAACCGTATATATATTGTGTTTTATCTTTAAGAGATATCCTTAGAATCCGAGATTAACGTATTTGTTAAAAATTCCTATATTTAGAGGCAGCTAGGCACCAGCTTCTACTATTGCTCACATTGAGGAGGAAGATTACCATTCTCTGGTGCACAAAATGTCTGCAGCGTGGCAACTGAAGAGATAGTTTCCAGGGTTGTATGTTTCGTCATGATAGAAGGAATGTAGTAGCAAGCTTCTGCGTGCATTTTTTAACAAAACGTATAGTCTGAATAGCCTGCATAGTGATACAGAAACGGAGCATGAGATGGCTCCTCCTCTCTCCTTTGAACACGCCTAGAGATGGTATGCAAGGTATTGGAATAGGTGCGGTGTTAGACAGACTGCTTGTTGGGAGTGGGCACGAAACCATGGAGTACTGACTTAGAGTAAGAAGGCACCTTAAAGTATGCATGGAAGCACTGCATGTTTTGCCATATTAGCATAATAATGTGTAATCAAAAATAATTCAATCTGGACAATAGAAGGCTAGTTACAACCAATTTAGGTAAAACCAGTTGTGTAGGTATGCGTGACGAAATATGATTGGGGCATAAATGACCTTTGCTCTAAAGTGCATTATTTTTGCCTAACTGCTTATAATATTTACAATAACTATAGTGCACTTAAATTTATACACAAATAGTGTGTAATAAATACTCATAGCATCCATTGTAGGTGTACTGATTTCAGAAGAGGGGAGGGCGCAATACAAAGCAACTATGAATGAGAGATTCTCTGACAGGTCTGTCCCACTCTAAACACTCCTTTCCACTTGAGCATAACTCAGTGAGCGTGGAGTGAAACCAATGCTGTCTACCTTTATGGGTGTAGGAGATCTATCGAATGTGGAGTAACACCATACTTTCTATCAAGCTAATGGTGCAACACATTTGTCAAAATGAAGGGTCTGGGTGCCCTGACCGGGGCACCATTTATTAAAAATAAAAAAACAAACGTGAAGTCACTCATAAAATATTCATGACTCTGGGCATGGAGTGGGTTGCTCTAGCAATTTGCATAATTGTGTTCTGTGTTGCCCTAGGAAGGGCAAGGGCACCACCAACGAATGGCAAAGTGCTCTGGGGCAGTCAGGCGCACAAGAACCCCCTCAGAAGCGCCCATATTATTTTTCCCAGATGGTACCTTATGTCTCTTGCGGAATGCATTTATGACCTCAGGCGATATCTTATTGTTTTTTCAACTACTTCTGCAGCTTGTGCTTTGGAGCAAAGGTTCTGCAGTGTGGGGACCACTTATAAGCATGTATATATTTGTAAATGAATGTGTAGTAATGAGTAGTGTGTATAAAACTAGATTTATTTTTATGTTGCTGCGACTGAGAAACTCCTCTCATACATGGATTGGAGCGAAGAGCAGTCAAAGAGAGCTGCACATGTGGTTGTATTTGTCATAGTTTCAATGACTGAGGTATCTATCATCCTAGAAAGGAAAACAGGCCCTTGTTCGTCTGCAGAGAACAATCTTGAATCGTATGTAGGGAAAGTGTCCGGTCTTTGCGCATGAAGCAGATTATTTTAAATGTACCTGTTCCTTCAACATGAGCAAATTTAGGTCCATCACAGCAGTTGAGTTTTTATCTGTCACTTTTAGGTGTAGAATGAGTAGGCCTGTTTTATTTTGGACCAGCTACTGCTGAAATTCAGCTTGACGTGTACAAATCCTGTCTGTGCTGAAAGTCAGTACTTCACATAGCACCACCTTGCCGCTACAGTGCTATTGCCATACGTAAACACCTGGACACAAACGACGTTGATGTTCTGAAAGAAACGCATTTTATGGAATGTAGGAACATAAGCCTCTATTTATTTAAACTTCAAGATTTGATCAAAACGGCTGAGCCCTCGGCCCCCACCATACCCCAAAGAAAAAGTGCAATGACCTGCGTATTCTGTTATCCTAATCCCCATCACTACGCCAAGGCTGCCAGGTTCTTACAAGATCTAGAGTGTAAACAGGCAGTTTAGACTGCTTATGCCCATTGCGGATTTAACCAATTGCAAAAGACTGCGAGCCACTTCCGGATAGGGAGTTATGTAAAAAGATAAAAAAAATTGGAGACCTCATCAAGGTACTACAGTGGGAAAGGCAAGTCCCCCACATAGGCACTCGGTGTATTTCTTATCAATACTGGATTTAAGAGTTCATGTCCACAACGTAATGGCACATGTTCTGCAGCACTGTTTTATACAACCAGTACGGGGAGGGGGGCGTGCAGGAATGTGCAGAGTCCCACTTAACAGAAACGACTGAGCAGAAAACAGAGCAGGGGGATGTGGAGGATCGGTGCTGCTGTCATGCTGATAAGATGTCAAAGTGTTTATCAACAGGTGTGACAGGTTATTTCCCCCTAGTGTTATGTTTCAGCAGAGCGATTCTCTCATCGTATAGCTCGCAGTCCAACAGCCCTCCACGCTGGTCTCACAAACCATGCGTTGGAATGTAGCAGACAATTTTCGGGAGAAAAAATCCATAGTGGCTGCTCCGGATATCCATACAGGCAGCTGCTGGGGTGCGCAGGCCTAACTCAAAGGGTTCCTGTGCGCCCGGTGTTAGGGCCCCGAAGTACCGCTGCTCAAAAGCTGCAATGTTTTCAAAGTTTGCCATGTCAGCTGTGGAATGGCAAGCAATACAGCAGGAAACAGCGCACTCATACATCAATATGCCGTCCTCCAAATTTCGTTAAAAAAAACTTCAAGGAATAATGTGTTGACGGCAACATCAAATAACTTAACGATTAGGCAGCAGAATCTTTTCATCACCTTTCCGCATCTTTGTGGCTCTATTGCTACATTTAATTTCGGTAAGTATGTGGCTAGTGCCATCTACAGGTCACCGCTAAAGAAATGCTACTACTCTAATGAGGCACGAGCGAAAAGCAAAAAAAAACAAGCATTGGCCGCGCAGCCGTGCGAGACGCGCTTTGTGGTGGGGGAGGGGGGAGGAGCGGGAGAGCAAGTGAAGTGCGGCCGTGAAAGTGACACGCCCGGGCGGCCCCGAGAAGCACTCTGTGGTGGGGGAGGGGGAGGAGCAAGTGAGAGGAAAGACATATGGCGCCTGGAGCATGCGAGGAATGCGCGTTACTGTGCGCGTACTCGCATGCTCTAGGCCAGCCAAAAGTTGTGGTCGCATTTCTGCAAGCCCACTACAAAATGTCTTGCCCAGAGCCAGCGCTGAAGCGCTGGCTTTCAGTGCGAGACCTAAAAAGTGCGCCCTATTACATAGAATGTGCTGCCCCTTCCCCGGGGAAGCAGCAATGAACTCGTGCAGCCCTGGGGGCAGCGCGTTGAAATGAAATACAGAGCGACTTTGAAGCAGCCGGTCCGTGTTTCATTGTGGAGGCGGCAACCCGCCTGCAGTGGCTTAACGAAACATGAGGGGGCCCCCTGCAAAGAACATGGCAGGGCCCCCCTTCGAAATCAGTCTGGAGCTCACATGCCAGAGTACTGTGCAGAAGGGGCCCCTTGGAGCTTGGGGCCCCCCGCACCGCGAGGACTGCGGGAGCCTATGTTACGCCACTGCCCGCACTTTTAAGGGGGATTAAAGATCCCCTTGCAGGCATGTGCAATGAGTGACTGCACCCACCTGCAAGGGGATGTCTAGGGGGTCCATAGGACCCCCTTTCCTCCCTCCAGAGGGCACTGTTATCAGGGGGGCACTGACAGTACACCACCTTTTAGGTGGCACACTTTCAGTGTGCCTCCTGAGAGCTCTTTGCCTCTGGGCCTGCGTCTATTATACGCCGTGGGTGCAAAGTCAAAGGGATACCTCCATTTGCATGGGGTACGCCCACATGCAAATGAGGGAATGCCCTCTTGAGAAAGCGCTGGCGTTTTATGTGTGCCAGCGCTTTCACTATTACAGATGGGTCCGCACAAGCGTCTGCGGCCCCTTCTGTAATACCAAAGTGCCCCGGGGGTGCGCAAAGCGGGCGCAAGCGCCCGTTGTGCCCCGGGTGCACTTAGTGTAATACGGCCCTAGTTGTTCACAGATGTAGGTCATAAGTGATATGCATTGTTATACTGTTATGCAATTCACATGCAATCTTATTCATACTTGGTTTCTGTACATCCACAGGAATGGAGAAGCTTCATGTTAACATGGCCCATAGGAAAACAGTTATGTAAAGTTGTCTGGTATCATTAGTCTTCCAGAGATGCAGGTTAGTAGATGTGGGTAACTCCATGCCCCGTTAACACATTCTTGAGCAAGGGAAACAAAATACAAATGTACATTATTGTGCCATAAAATCAAAAGCTCTTGATCCAAAATAAGCAGTCCTTGTGACACAAGGAATGGAGAAAAGATCTTCCATGCAGTCATAAAGTATATATGAAGTAAGGATTTGGGTAATGTACAGTTTCTATGTATTTTGTTACAGTCGATTACCAGCTCACCCGAACACAAGAAAGAGTGGGGCATACATACCACACTAGGAGAGAGTCAGAGCATGTATTCTTTTATACACATATCTGAGCCTTTTTAGGTCTCACCTGAGACGGTGCATGTGCTGTTGCTTGCAAGACATTTTGTTAGCTTACAGTGGGATTAGAGCCGGCCTATTGGTTACCATTGGATGGTTTAATCGTCAATCACATTTGCTTGTTTCTCTATGACCTGCATGTGTCAGCTTCACTTCCTATTCCGTCCTTGGCCCTACCCTAGAAAATGGCCCAAGCAGTTGTGTCCTTCCACTGCTTGCACTTTTGGAGCTACTTTTTTTTAAGCACTCCCATATAAGTGCATGTGTTTACAAGCCACCTCCTTTACATGCTTAGGCCCCTGCCCCTTTCTCTCTCTCTAACCCCAACTCTCGACCGAGATTTTCTGTGCCCCACATTCCTCTCTCACCTGTGTGCTTGTGGCTGCAACATGTGCTCATTTTATCCTCTTTCGCATGTGCCTTCTGTTCCACCCCCTCCCATGTTGCTCTTATTCATCCCTGGCCCTCCTCTGTGTTGCTGCTTTCCCCCTCAATATTGGTACTCTCCCAGAACTGCTACTGGATCCTATTAACATTAAACCCACTCATTTTGCCCTTTCTCCCCCTTAGAACCTATATTGCTGTTGTTTGTCCCCAACTCTCCTCCCTGTTGCTGCCCCCTACCCCTCCATTTTCGTGCCATTCCGACTCGCCACCCGACATTGAAATAAAACAAAAAAAATGCAATGACGTGGCCACTGGGATGCATCATTTTGTAAGAATGCATGTATGGGCCACCAAAATGACACGGTCCGCAGCAATATCATTGTACTCCTTTTTTCAATCCTCTAAAAAAAAAAAATGTTTCCTTCATGCTGTACAGCATCAAGAAAAGACATTGAAGGAGCCAAAAAGTCTCTAAGGTGAGACCTATTGACTTTGTCAATGCTTGTTATACAAAAAGGGGCTCAGAAACCTTTACTGCTCAAATATGCGTTCGACAGAAGGACTTATTTGAAAAATATTTCTGAATTCAGAGCCCCAGTGACACGTTTCTGGACGTGAGAAGCTGAACAGAAATGATACTTTTGTCCATGTTTGTGAGAACAATTTGGGGGTCTTTTTAGTGAAACTTCTAGACCTGCCAACCTGGGTCTGCAAACCAAATATGAATTTTCCCAGGTGTTCAAAACAGGATAAAAGTGAGGTTTGCAACATATGGTTATAGTCTTGGGGCTGCGTTCTAAACCTCAAAAAGTGTTTCCAATGGTGATATGAAAATATATAAGACTTTCTGTATTAGTTGCATGAACTCCTCTGGATAAATTTGCAGGGTCCTGTGGATACTAGGCATGCATCAGAGGCGAACATCATGCCTGTAGGGATCTCTCTTTACCAGTGCAGAAATAGTAGTTTTTCTGAAGTGATTAGGTCGTTGACACTTGTTTTTACCCCCATAAAATGAGCAAACTCTAGAAAGCGAATTGATAGAGTCATCCACATCCTTCGATCCCTGGAAGCAAGGTTCATGAGAAGTGTGTTCAAATGCACCTATCCAAGACAAGAACTTGGCACATGTTTTTACTAAATATCTAATGCTTCACTGAGGTTGTAATATCATTCAGTCCAAATCTCTTGATTGTGAATTCCAGGAGACATGCTCTGCCCATCAAATTTCTCTCTCTCTTTTTCTCAGGCTCTCTGTTTCTCTCTCTTTTCCTTACAGTGACCGAACTGATTTTTTTTTTTTTTTTTTTAAACAAAGAAAGTTTATTCCCTTTTCATGAGGTCATACAATGAAAAACAAAGACCCTGCTGTTAGATTGGGCTCTCCGTTAAAAACCGCCCTTTCCTTCTCATTGGCCTTTGAGAGCCATCTCTCTCTCCACCACCTGATTGGCCACCTTAAACTCCCCTTAAAGTCATTCCAGTTAGCATCTTCCTTATAGGGAAAATTACATTTTGTCATTTATTTCTATAGCATAGGTGCATCCTAAGGGCATTTCCTCCAAGGAGTCATTTGTTCTTTGCTCCTGTTTTAGTCATGTAGTTTGGGAAGTCGGCTTGTTGGAGATGAGCTTTTACGATCCCAAAGAAAGAGGAGTGATGCCCTTGGTTCTAAGGAAGGGATAGATCTGAGCGGGCCTCAAAGCAGGAGTAGTTCCTGCGGGGACTCGTGAGCTCATACTGAGATGTTGCAGAAGCCGCCACATCTGCTGGCCTGCCCCTAGCATGTTAGCTCTCTCCTTCTGAGTTGTCTCAGGCAGAGGCTTAGGATTCTCAGTAAAAATCCAATTTATCTGGAAAAGGGACCATTTGTTTATCCTCTTTTTTCAGAATAGCCCTTTCAGTCTCCTGGTTGCTATCCTTTATCAAACAAAATATTCACCAAACCTGCTCTTCTTTGATTATTTATTGGACAGGCGCTAACACCAAGAGAAAAAACTCATTTACAAATCAACACATATTTACAAATGTTATATTAGGTAGATCCCATGGCAAGTGTCAGGAATTAATACTAAGGAATTCTTTGAATCTAAATAGAAACAAAGCAATATTTGAGAAATAAATATAAAAAATGATTTACAATCAAATTCGCTGAGGCCTTCATATCCTGGCCATGACACTAGGTGTGTATGTGGGGAGACAGGAACTGAAAACTCTTCCTGTGACAAGACAGCCTGTTTTTTGCCTAAACAAAATTCCATGATAAAAAAGCATTTGGGTGACGTGCTGGAAAAATAAGAACATTCTTCCCATTAAAGACGGCAGTGAATGGGTTAAACGTAGATCAAAGGTCCCAGAGCAATCAAAGAGAGACCCTCTGTTAATTAACATGGTCGAGATACAGAATTGGTTAACTGGAAAGTGAAAAACTTGATTGCTTTATGCCTTTTTGATGGAAAGGTAGACAAGGGACCAAACCCACTAGAACTGGGTCAGATGCAGCCTCAGGATGGAACCACATCTGTCTGTGTTCCTTTGAGTGCTGCAACACGGGTTCCTTTGGTGATATTTCAGATGAACTGACGTAAGAGGACGCTCAGCGGGCAGCGCTCTCCTCATTTGCATACTTGTCTCACTTCAAAAGAAACAAGAGGTGCGAACATTGAGTGAATGCCACGTGTCTATGTAAGTTTCCTATGAAGGAAAATAGCGAATGCTGATTTTAGGAGCATGGGTGCAGTAATGACCGCTAGAAACAGCAGGGCTGTTTAAACCCTACGTGAAGTGAAGATTGTGTCTCCAATTTCCTGGATGCCACATTTTCTGCTTCTAGTGCACTCGCGTGCCCTCTACTGTTGGTACCCTAGACCCTGAATCAAAGAAGACAAGATTGCAAACCTGCCTGCTTATAAAACAGAAATATTGTGAGTGTGAGCCTAAAACAGTTAGGATAGGAAATAAAAACTATAGCTTAGAGATATGCGAGCTCCTTCTGAGTCAGTAATATGCTGTTAATAATTGGAAAAAAACATGCTTGCAGTGTGAATAAAACACTTTAACGAAAATATTGAGTTTAATTTACATAGCACGATTTGCAAATCCAAAATACATTTAAAAACAATTTGATTCAAACTTAAAGCAAATTTGCTGAAATATAGCTTAGGAAAGCATTTTGTATGCTGATAGGCTATAAAATTGTGAATAAGTGGATTGTGTAATGGATGAGTGCCTGGGTTTTGGACTGTAATAACAGAGGGAGAGTTGCTCTTTAAAAAACACCAGTCATTCTCTACCTCAGAATCAAAGACTCCAATTCTCTGAGAGGGTCAAGAGGAGATATATCCTTGGCCTCAGCAGGAAGTTCATAAACCTCAAAACATTCAAAATGGTGGGTTTGCAATATTTTTGGTAACGGGCCAGCCCTCAAAATTGTCTAAAAAGGAACGTTTCAATGGGCAGCCCACTTAATTAACATCAACGATTGAATTTTATGCCCCAAGATCATTCAACCTTTAGGCTGCAGCAGGCAATGCTGGAACCAAGATCGCACCTACACTAGCTTTACAGTGGGTGGGAGGCCCAACGGCGGCCATCGGCGAACTAGGTGGCCCTGGCAGCCTGGAATAAGGCTACAAGGAAGATTGGTTGGGCACGTAAAATTACAAGGGAAACACCCCTTTGGAAAGGAACATGGCTTAGTGAACTGGTGAAACTCCAGGGATTTGGGACATGGGAAACACCTGCCATCTCCACAGTTGGGGACATATTAGAAAGTGGAGACATAATGCCCTTCTCCTCTATTCAGCAGGAGTACCAACTGCACCCAACTCAGTTTCTGAAATATGCACGGCTGTGACACGCCTGGCATGCCGAGGGGCTGTGGGATGGAGATACCGGAGTTTGCTCCTCTAGCAGGGAGGATACTTATGGCAGAGATGGGAAAAGGAACAATCTCCCATACATATAAAATGTTAAATAATAATACGCCAGACACTTTGGGTCAGCTTAGAAGTAGATTAATGCGAGATGTGGGTAAACTAGAGGACAGACTGGAAAGCGGCGGTTAGCAGCCCAGAGAGGTGGCCACAAAGTCTTGACTGCGGTTGATACAGTTTACCATATTACGCACGGTTTATTATGACCCGCGCAGGTTGCATGGTATGGGAGGGCTACCACACAGACTTATTTGCGCTGTACCGAGGCCGTACGGCCGAGGCCTTAGGGACATTCATACACATGCTCTGGGAGTGCCCTGTCATACAGACATACTGGGCAGCGATTATCCAGGAACTCGTGCTATATTGGAAGTTACCTCCCCGCATGACCCGAAATACGTTCTGTGGGGTATTCCAAATGATGTCGACGCCCACACTTTAAGCTTCTGTTTAGTGCCCTGGGCAAGGTGGTGGCCAAGAGGGACGTGGTCCGATTATTGGGGTGCCGGAAGTACAAAATATTCATGAACGGAGGCGGGGGATGGATCTATACATGGCAGCAGAGAAGGTCACCTACAAGAGCAGGGGGTGCCCCCGTAAGTTCCATAAGATATGGGGGGCGGCTGGATTGAGTATTATTGCTTTGGGTCTGTGGAGGGCAGACCTGGACCTCCCTCAAGCTTGGAAGCAATATTGGCACATACGAAGTAAGGGGTGACTGGATGCGAATTGACTGTTACTATCTACTTTCGATTGGGCTTTGGATGCCTTACAAACTGTGTACGATGAGATGGGTATTGTTAAGTACTCCCTTCGAATTTGTGCAGCCACTGGTCCATGTTGCGCATAACTTTGTATTTTCTTTTCAGTTTGTGTATAAAAAAAAATATATATTTTTTTAAAAAGTAAAGGTTCAAGGACTTACTATTTTTTTTTTAAGTAAAGGTTCAAGGACTCTGTTGTCACTTCTACTTGTGATCACACACCAGCATTCTACCACATCATTCACTCTCAGCATTCCTTTATCAGAATTCCAGACACACGCACACAACCACACATGATACTACATACCTCCCTTTCTTACAAACAACAAAAGAATGAACATTCATTCCCTTGCACATAAAGTAATGGAGCAATCATTCACAATCACTAAATCTAAAGTATATCTAATTTACACATTCACTCAACAGCAGTCTCTTAACCTTTCCTATACCCATGCAGACACAAAGAACAAATAGCTGTTACAGAAACTCTGCAATGGGTCAAGAATGAAGTTCAACACCTCATGTTAAAACAAAGTAACATGACAACAACTAGACTGTGACTACCACTGCACAATGGTCCACGATGTGCAAGTCTTGTGACCTAGTCAGACATGAGGCTCTACCACCACGTCTGCACACTCGCAAAGATGCCATACAACATTTATGCACACAGGACATGTGATCACGGATACTCCATCACAAGACAGGCAGGTCAAGTTATATACATGCTTCCTTCGACAAAGGGTTTCCCCATGATCTCCAAGTCTACATATTCAAGGTACAAACAAAACAGAAAACAAGTTTAAGAATACTTCGGATTAATTCAAAACTCCCTTGCTCAGATACCTGCACAAAACCGGTCTTTCAGCGCTTAATTTGAGCCCGTGGTTTCCGGTGCTTGTCACCGGCATTTAATTGTCAACACCGGTGCTTGACACAAGGTGGCGCTGTCTGGCTAATTTAGAGATTAAGATTACCACAACAACAGTTAATTAATAATTCAGGCTACATTAAAAATGAGCATTACGTGCCGCCCAAGTCATTCTTATAGCTCTGGGGGGCCTGAAATAGACTGAATAGTCACACTTGTAGGAGTGTGATGATTAGTAGTAGTGTTGTTACAGCATGGCAGAGGCAATGTGTGGTGCAAGCTGCAGTGGCCTCCTGAAGAGGGCCCTGACACTTATTTTTTTTACAAATTAAGCACTGCTGTCCTCACAACACTCATACACAGTCATCGAACTTCCACATCACACTACTAAACTACAGAAGTGACACAACAAATTCTCACAATTTATCCAGCTTCCACAAGCAATATGTGCAATTCCCAAAGGACAACACACGCCGCTACACACATAAGCATAAAAATTCAGCCATCACTCCAACACGCCCAACACCAAGGCACACTATCTGGCCAGACCAACATGAACAAGAGCCACGCCGATGAAAGCACTTAATGTGCACCAAGTAAGACGTCCTCCGGTACCTGCATCAGAAGACGTTGGCAAGTCTTCTGAACACAATGATGCCTCCAGTAGGTGCAAACTGAAAAATTATTTACACAACAAAAACACTAGAGCAGTCTAGCAATACAAGCACTGATTGCAGCAGGGAAAAGTGCTCAGCTAAAACACGCTAGTGCTACATTTAACATTAACATTCAAACACAACACTGACCGACTCATTTATATACTAAATGAAAAAATGCAACAAAAATGATCACGAATGTACTCGGCCTCCTGTACAACCCACCTGTCCAATCTTCCATTTGTACAGAATGATTATCCATGTAAAACTCGTGGCTGTCACTCACAACATTCAGGCAAAACTTGAGGATATCGCCCACAACAAAATTGAGCAATACACTTCCCCACATTTTCCCTCCACCAGGTACTTCCCCTTAAAACCTCTCGCATCATGTTATTTTTCTTTGCCCGCATTGTACCAATGGGTACTCCCCCATGCAACTTCTTAAAACAGATTCCTGCTCTTCCGCAACATAGCACACCATGGTGTACTCTCCCGGCAGCTTCTCATGACAGGGTACTACACTTTCCTGACTTTGCACACTATGGGGTACTGCTCAAATAAAACTTTTAGCTGCAGGGTAATACTCTTCCCCTGTTGGCACACCACATACACAAGTATACCTCACTTGTATCTTTCACGATGTTCCCCACATCCATGATACTTGATGACACACAACAGCATGTATCTACACAACAAAACACAGAGGGGTACTACAATTATTCCCCCAAACTGGTAACCAGACTCCTTAAGAAGTTGAAAGAAAATGCTCACCCAGAATTCCCAAAATAATCTACAGGTGAATAATTTAAGCTTCCCAACCTGTTTTACAGTAATAAGCATTTCGCATACCATTAGCATAAACTGCAATTCTCGAACAACAAAAGTCAATTTATATGGAAACTTACTGACCCAATACATGCATTACTAATAAGATGTATATGACAAATGTCTATACGCTAGAATCACCAAACTTTTTGCCAACGTAATAATCCTCAAACAGTGGGAAACGAGGCTCATTTCTTAACAAAAGCACATATAAAATTAGGAATTCCGTGAATGCCAAAACACTCACTGAATAATTAAATTAAGTTAAAATATTAGCTTTGCAATTGGAGAAATGTCAACAGGTCCTGTTTCGACTTCCTATGACTTTTGGACACAGAATACCCTCAAACAACAGTCTCATTTCTAACCCCAGTGTCCTTGGAAATAGTTCTACTTCTGTTTATAAATGAGCCAGGAGCCCTTGGATAGTCTTTCTTAAACTTCTTCAGATCTGTCTCAAATAAACATCAGCGTATTACCCTCCTTCATGATGTCAAAGTCTACATAGCCATCGCCAACTCTGTGCCACCCAGGTTTGGAAGAGGACAACTTCTTCTTCCAGTGCCAGCTGACAAAGGAAAGTTCTCATTTACCTGTTGCTGCGAGTTGGCACAAGACCTTTGTCATCGCCTTGACCACAGAGCTAGCAGGAGTCGCATAATCTCCTCTGGTCACTTGTCACTGGTTGCCATAAAATATGTGGAATGAACACAGGACCCCCCAAAGCCATGGATTAGCCTATGCCACACCCAACTTAATTGAGAAGTACTACACCCTCACGAATGCGGCTCCATACCTCACTATTAAATTGTATTACTGCCTGAAGCTCCATGCCTCATTTCAGATTTATTCTTACTGTAAAGGACATTTCCTGCCTCTTCACACACTCTCCATAGCATTGCTATTAAGCTTAAGACTCTACATACCTTCTTCATACAGGCTTGCGCTTCAGTTCAGGAGAGGACCTGGCTAGGCAGTTCAGGCTGGACTGATACTGTTGGAGCAGGACCAAGACTGATTCACGTATGGCTGTGTCTAATCTGAGGTGGCATTCTGGGCAAAAAAAACAATGGACTATATATGACCTAGACTAATTACCAGCGGTGAGATTAATTCAAGCATTCAACCCATCACTTTTTTGTTTACTTCAGAAGATGACAATAAAAGCATTGGGGGCCACAGTACTGAGGAAAATGGTGAACGAACCTGCTAGGTGAGTTTAATGTTCTGACATTTTGAAATAACACTGGTGTCAAAGTGGCCTGTACTCTAACATAATTCAGAATCACTCTGAGATAAGCTAATCCTCAATGAGGGAAAAGCAAGGTCTTTAGCCACCCAAAATGCATATGGTCTTTAATCTCCTAATTGTAGAATGGAAGAATTACACAATCTGATTTCAAACAACAAAAAGTGTTTCTGTCTCTGCATAGTTTTGGGGGACAAAAGTAGGACAAGAGCACCATGTACCCAATGGCTGGAAAACGGCCTATCGGTACCGAAGGAATCAGTACAGGGACCTCTGCATGTACAAACGCCATAGGCAGTGGGTATTACAGACAGTGGACAAAGTATTTTTGAACTAAATAAAGCAAATTTTGAGAAACAAAATGTTAAAGGAACGCTATGGTTCTCTACTAAGGTCACATACTAACATATCATAAAAGTTACAAATTCCATTTAATCAAACAAAATACAGATATCACAAAGTGGCATCATAAATGGCATCTTTGAGTGCAAAACATATGATGTCACCAATGAAATAGCCCTTGTCATATATATTTAATGCCCTTGTAATAGCATATGAAGATATGGCCAAGGGCCATGCCCATGCTTTCTATATTCTCAAATGCCTATCTAAGTAGCACTCACAGGCATAAGGGTATCACTTGTATGTCTCATACCTTTCTAGGTAGCTGGCAAAGGGCATGGCTGATAGATATGCCTTGTGTTACCTAGCTACTGGGTTTCCCTATGCCTCCACGTATACTATATACAGGGCTCTGTCACAGGCCTTGCCCGTAAGCTTTATGGCTCTAAAAGATGCCTTTACAAGGATTTGCCCTGTGTCTCCTAGATACTGGTTTTCCCTAAGCCCTTATGTATACTATATACAGGGCTCTGTCACAGGCCTTACCCTTTAAGCTTTATGGCTTATCAAATCCATGCTTTAAATGGAGAGGTGCTGTCTGGTGCTCAGTACCTGCACTTCTTTAATTTGAAAGGGAAAGGACCTACACTTCTCAGCCCTGCTGCAATACATTGATTGGGAGAGTACCAGAACTTCTCAGGAGCCAATAGGTCCCCTAAAAAGGAGTCCCTGCACTTCTACATTTCCATTTAAAGCACTGTGTAAAATGATTTAACAAGGCATGGCCAGTGCCTGTCAATTGTGTGCTACGTGCAAGGTTAGGCTGCTGGTCATGCCTTCTGTTCTCTATAGATGTAGTGAACATGTGGCACGCCTGAATTAAATACTGTTTGGTGCAGTATGGTATAGGCCACCCTTTCTGTGTACTTTGCTTGCTTTGTATGAAACACTGCTGATGTTGTACATAGCATTTGTTTGCATTGCATTGCGATCTAATCTAGGTCATGTGTGTAGTTTGTAGTAGTACACTGTGAGAAGTTATGGATGATTAGCTACCCATAAGTAGAAAATGACCATATTTTTTTCCACTTAAGGATTACATTATAATTGATTCCATCTCTTAATTCTTCCTTCGGCCACCCCACACTTCCTGTCTCTTTATCTCACTCTCTCGGGTTCTTTATCATCCATAACTTCTTTCCTTGGTCATTGTTTCCCATCTTTAGCTTTCTCTGTCTCTCTTACTTCAGTTTATGCCTCTCTCTCTGAGTCAAAGTTTGCTAATGAAAAATATTGCAGTCCCCCCAAAAAGGAGTGCTGGTGCCCCCTGCTACAGCCACCTGCACAAATTAAGCACCGAGCGTCTCTTCTTTCCAACGCCTTCATTGGTGACGCCATTTAAATTTTATAGTCGTACTTCTTTAAGAAATGGAGCTTCAGAACTGTCAAGTGTACCGCCGCTGGTGTTACAATGCACTCCAGTTACACTTTCTAAAACCTCCCTTCTAAATAGGTTGTGGTGTGATCTGGAGCGGACAGGGTTTTGCCGCAGCATACATGGTGTTCCCGCTGTTACTGCGCCCAGTGCGCCTATAAACTGTGCTTCCTTTCACGTCTTATTCAGAGGCGGGTAATCTCGGCGGACCTGCATTGTAGGCTTTCTAAAGACACAGATCGGAATCGTTTACAGCGAAAAAGTGGATTTCTGTAGTCTCAATGCCGCGCTTATCTCGCAGTAGTTAATTAAGGATTCTGGGTGAAATCCAGGCACAATAAAATTATAACCATTTGTGCACAAGGCCATCGATTACCGTGGAGCTGAATTAATAGACTAATGATGCCTTCCTTCAGCTAAGTGATTTAATTCGGGGTTTTAGAGTCTGCCAACATTCAAAGAGGGCTCAAAAATTGTATGTCACTGTCTCCTTTATTGGTGCTGGCACTGACACAGCCTGTGTACTCACGTTGGTGTATATCCGTGCTGGACTGGCCAAGCAGGACACAGAAAAACATCAGTGGGCTGGTGGGTAGGAGCAGTGTTCACAGCAGATGGACTGTGTGATCCTCAGCCCATCTAGTCACAAAACCGTCCCTAAGACACTCCTGCTGCAGAGCAATAAGACTCCTTGGTACTGTGTCAGACCTTGGGATGCTTCATTAGTCTATTTTCAAAAGTCTTTTACTTTTTAGCCTATCCATTTGGAAGGCCGTGTCAGGACATGAATAATTTGGCTACATTAAAAAACAAGCATTTGCAATGCAATAGGTCTCGCATTTATGCGAGTTTGAGCTATTGGCATTGTAAATGACAATGCCTTTTATTTATGTTTTAAAAACGAAAACGAAAACAAAAATAAAAAGCATTGTCATTTGCAATGTCAATAGCTCAAACTCGCGTAAATGCGAGACCTATTGCATTGCAAATGCTTATCTTTAACCCGAGTTATTTTAGTGATATATGTCGATGTGTTTGTTTATAGCTTTGTATAACACAATCCGGGCCCAATCCTAGCACATAACCCAGATTTGTAGCAAAGCAAAAAGAATATCCAAATAGAGAATGTAAGGTCAGAGTTCACTATGGGCAGGTCAGCAGCTGCAGGATGTTCCATTTTGTGGTCCACTTCCCGGAAGTGGACATGAAAGCGCCCGAGCAGGGTCATGAGAAGAACACGCACTACAGCTGCTTTTAACAGGGTGACATCGAAGTGTACGTGCAAAAAAAACACGTGACAGCGGCTAGAACTGGAAACAAGTGTTGCTGCTCATTAGAAGGCCCTTTGCAAAGCTGAACGGTCAATTTTCTATTGCTTATTGATATATTTGGGTGTTAAACTGGTACTAATGAGGTGCAACCAATGCCCAGACAGTTACCAAGTTAAACAAGCATTTGCAATGCAATAGGTCTCGCATTATTAAAGTTTGAGCTATTGGTGTTGCATTATTTAGCAATGCCAATAGCTCAAACTTTAATAATGCGAGACCTATTGCATTGCAAATGCTTGTATTACTTAGTTGTGGAAAGCAGATGCTTTAGCCTTAGAACATCTGTGCATTTCCTATTCATGCCTCAGTACCTCTCTTTGTACTTTGCAGGCATTATTGGATTGATTTTTCCAACTTAATCTATTTGGTCTTTATGATCAAATTTTAAATGTTGTAAAAATATTGCACGTTAAAAAGAAAGTTAATATACAAGAGCTATGCTATATTGTACTACTAAACAGGCAGCCACAAGTGCAGTTACTTTGCAGACAACAGGGTCATGATTTGAATGGTGCAGCGGGTGCAGTAGCTCCCGGCCCAAAAGTTTTCAGAACTCCTCTAAACACATAATATTGCTATATTTGACTACTAAGCAGGCAGTCACAAGTGCAGTTATCTTTAAGGCAACAGGGTCATTATTTGAATGGTGCAGCATGTGCAGTGGCGTCAGGCCCAGACGTTGTCAGAACTCCTCTAAACACCAAATATTGCTATACTTACCACTAAACAGGCAATCATAAGTGCAGTTATATAGCAAGCACTAAGGTCATGATTTCAATAGTGCAGCAGGTGCAGTGGCACTGGGACTAAAAGCTCCAGACACCCCACTAAACACCTAATATTGCTGTAATGTATTCCTAAACAGCAATTACAAGAGCAGTTACCTTGCAGACAACAGGGTCATGATTTGAATGGTGCAGCAGCACCGGGCCCAAAAAAGTATCTGAACTCCTCTGAACACATAATATTGCTATATTTGACTACTTCACAGGCAGTCAAAATTGTAGCTATCTTGCAGTTAAAACGGGTTTGATTCGAATGGAGCAGCAGGTGCAGTGACACTGGGGCCAAAAGCTCTAGCGACCCCACTAAACCCAGAGTATTGCTACATTTTACTGCTAAACAAGGCCGTCACAAGTGCATTTATCTAGCAGGCAGTAGAGTCATGATTTGAATGGTGCAGGAGGTGCAGTAGCACCAAGACCAAAAGCTCTAGGCACCCCACTAAACACCTAATATTACTATATTTTACTACTATACAGGCAGACACAATTGCCGTTATCTTGCAGTTAAAAGGGGCTTGATGTGAATGGTGCAGCAGGTGCAGTAGCACAGGGGCCTAAAGCTCTAGGGACCCCACTAAAAGCAGAATATTGCTACATTATACAACTAAACCGGCAGCCACAAGTGCAGTTATCTAGCAGGCACTAGGGCTATGATTTCAATAGTGTTGCTGGTGCAGTGGCACTGGGACCAAAAGCTGTCACAACTCCTCTAAACACCAAATATTGCAATGTTTTACTACTAAACAGGCAGTCACAAGTGCAGTTACCTCACAGGCAATAGGATCATGATTTCAATGGTGCAGCAGGTGCAGTAATACCAGGGCCCAAAGCTCTAGGAACTCCTCTACACACCAAATATTGCAATGTTTTACTATTAAGTAGGCAGTCACAAGTGCGGTTACTTTACAGGCAAAAGGATCATGATTTGAATGGTGCAGCAGGTGCAGTGGAAACGGGGTCAAAAGTTGTCACAACTCCTCTAAACACCATATATTGCTATATTTTACTACTAAAAAGGCAGACACAAATGCAGTTATCTTGCAGGCACTAGGGGCATGATTTGAATAATACAGCAGGTGCAGTGACACCAGGCCCAAAAGTTGTTAGAACTCCTGTAAACACATAATATGGCTATTACAATAATTAATTCTATTATTTCCCTCTTTCATTTCATTTTTCAAAATGTAAACTACTACCACTACTACTAACAGCACAATATATTGGCTTTTTGTACAGAAACAAGTCATAACACTTTAACAGACTTTCTGTCTCTTATATTGTACAACTACTCAGCAAGCTACAACTTACAACAAATACAGCTTATTATTAATCACATAGGCGAAACCTAATTCATTTACCACTGCTTATTAGGTTTATCAGAAGGGCAGGCAACTGCGCTATGGTGCTGCCCAGGAGCACTGCGCCACAGAAATACAAGCTTTTGAGTGTAAATACAACTCTTACGATTGCGCAGAGACGCATGTGTGTACAGAAATGGAGGGCACCGGAGAGGCGAAGGAAACCTGTCGGCTAGAGAGTGTCTATTTAAATCGGTCTAACTGAAGGCTGACCGATCTCTTGCTCCGGCAGGCAGTTAGGTGTGAAGAACTGTCGGCGTTTTTCAAAATCCTGGGGGTCAGATTTACAAGAACTGATGCATCTCTGCATATCAGCAGAGATGCGTCAGTTAATTTGCGTCAGGCACAAAAACCCTTGCGCCACCATGGCTGCGTCGCATTTACAATGCGGCGCACCGTGGCGCAAGGATTGACAGGTGCGTGATGCATCTGTCGGCTTAAAGGTAACGCATTGCTGAAGTTGTGTCGCAAGTGCAGTGCAACTCCAGCAATGCTCAGGGGCGGCCTATACTTATTGTGCTGCGTCACTCCTTACGCCTGCTTCAACCAGGCGTAAGGTTTTGAAGCTGTGGTGTCGTAAAAGTGACTCAGTGAAATCTTGTAGATTTCACTGCGTCACTTTTACGAGGCTTTCTTGTGTGGGAATGCCCACCCTGCATATATTATACCTGACGCAGGTATAATGTGACGCAGGGCTTTACAACGTGACACATCTCCCTAGATGCATCACGTTGTAAATGTGTCGCAACGTGGCGCATCGTTTACGGCGCCGCTGCGTCATAAATGTGACGCAACGGCGGCGTAAAAGTGTCACAAGGGGCTTGTAAATCTGCCCCTAGATATTTTGTAAAGGTAATTTGGTAACTCTAAAGCCAAGTGGCCCAATACTGCCAGGCGCTGCCTGACGCAGTTACGCTGCACACATCTCTACAGAGTAGAAATATGAAAAACCCAAATCTATTTTAGATAAACTGACAGTTTTGTTCGAGACTCGTTGCCTGCAAGGAAAACGCAAAAGGTGACACTATATTTGTGTGATGTTTCGAATGCGTAAATTCCACTTGTGGAGTGGGGCACTGTAATATTCATGGCTAATTCGCCTCTAAAGTTTGTGAAAGCCCACAAACATGCCAGTATGTGAGCATTCACAAACCTCTCTGGTAGACGTGTACCCGAGTGGGAAGGGGAGCAGGAGAACACGAAACCAATGGGGTTGTAGGGGAGGGGCTTAAATTAAACTCAGTGAAAAATATCATGTGGCGAAAAAAAGAAAAAAAATGTGCAAACCCACAGCGGTGCTCCTTTCTACAATGCGGAATTGAACTGTGTGTGCATTTCAAGATTGTGGAGCAGCTGCTTCACAAACAAGGCGGTACTAAGGAGGGACTAACAAGCCTACTAACGAATCAGAAGCCAGCATTTACAAAGGACAATGACACAAGCCAACGATAAATATGGGCGGAGCTCCAAGTCCATACTCGAATACAGCATGCCTCGCAGAGCAGCGCATGCGCTGCCCAGGCTCAACCTAAAAATGAAAGAATTACTGCAGGGCTCACAGACTACCATAATGGGTATAAAGCCCCTTGCAGCCCCCAATGTATGCAATCCTCCGCAAAAGGACCACAAGCCTATTGCAAGCTTCATGGTCAGGGGCTGTGAACCCACTGCAAGCTTTGTGGGCCTCTGCTGGACCTTGCATGGGATCCATGGACCCGAAACCAGATACGCATATGTCAAAAAAGGTCCAGCGTAGTTCATGAGCAAAGAAAGGTTTGCAAATTCTGCAGCAGTGGCCGCAAACCCTTTCTAAAAAGGAAAAAAAACATGGCCAAGGATGCCCTCCCCCCCCTGCCAAGGCAAGTTGCTTGCAGGTCCTTGGCCTCGTTTTTTGCCATGGGCAAAGTTGGGCACAGGAAACTACTGGAAGTGATATACGATCAAAAAAAACCACCAAAACTTCACTGAAAACAACAAAGGTTAAAGTGAAGCTATGGTTAGCTTTGGCTATAGTACCTAAAGGCAGTTTAAATACATTACTGAAAAAAACAGTTATAGTGCAGTTCTGCTTACTAATTCCCTGCCCTGATAGGATGAGTCAACAATAGTCAAGAGTGGCTCCCCACTAACAAAGAGTAATTTAGAAAAGAGTAACCCCACACTAAGTTAGGGTACATGGTTATTTATTTAGCTAAATATATATATTTGCATTTATATATACGTACATATATAGTACACATGCAGATATGCGGAGTGCAAAATGCTATTTATTCCCATTGGTGAGGGGGGGCAATCACTCATGAGAGCTGAAGCCTTGCAAGGGCTCTGGTGCCTCTCACCTCCTTCAACAATGGTAATAATTATCATATTGCTCCTGCATGCCTGCATCTATGGTTTATGCCATGACATTTTTTCATGTGTGTACGTTTTAAGAAAAGGTATTTAACCCAAACCAGGATGTAAACTGTTAAATATGTGCAGTAAGATAACATCTCATTAAAGGTACCTCTCTTGCGAGAATTGTCTAAAGTAATTGTAACCTGTAATCTTTGATGCAGTAAAGTGTTTTTCTCATGTCAATTTCTCTCAAATGTGGTAATAAACTGGAATGTTGACCAGGGCGCTGCAGTAATAAATTATGTAAATGTCCTTTTATTTGTACATTACTTGCCATGACGCGCATGTGTGTGCGTTTACATGCTTTTCGACAACACGAAATGCCTCATCAGATGCTTACATTGATATTTAGATATGGGTAAAAAGGACATTCATTGTTTAACCATCATTCATTGTTACTCCAGACAAAGATTCCGCGTCACCATATCTTAGCAATAGAACAACAACGAACACAGAACAGCATTATCTGCAACAGCTGAGAAACCTTTCCTGCAGCCGGCCTCCCACTATGTGTTCGCAGGCTCACCTGCTGTAGAGAAACGGACCGCCTGTTTACCGCATGTATTTTTATCCTGAATGACTGCAGGGAGGCTGTGTGGTGGGTCACATCAGTGGCCTGTGGAACTGGCGCTTCTCGGGGCTTTCAGATTATGACAGGCCCCAGTTACATTTCCGGGGGTCATTTTCTAATACAGAACCCGTGACTCACATTTCCCACTGGCAAAGATATATACAGAAAATAAATAGCTCGAGCGAGGCCTCTTACGTTGAACGCTCTAGAAACTGCGCTTAAGGTTTTTATCTATCTATATCAGCTTGTCAATCTGTTACTGACCTCGGTGATTTTAAGCATGCTCACCGGCTAAGTAGTTGATCAATGAGTGAGCTCTGAAGGCCACTCCCACTCCAAGTGACTGATTTAAACGTAGATTGATTGCACTGCAGTGATTCTATTGGTAAGAGAGGTCCTTCTATTGAAAACATGTAGCATATATGGACGATTAAACCAATAACTAGTGGGCCTGATACACCTCACCTAAGGACGGACAACGCAGGAAACCAGCTCATAGACCTAGCGCTCGCTCGCCGTGATAGCCATGCACTGGGAGACACCCACAGCGCCACCGGTCGGGGCATGGAAGAGAGAGGTTACTCTCCGGGCGGGAGCGCCCCGTCGGCAGGCCGTGAGAGACACAGGTCACGGGATGGGATGTACACGGGAGACCGACCTGCGGCTATCTTGAGGTAGGGAACCCTAAGCATGGTTTCTAGCTGCACAGGACGGGCGGTTTTCCCCGGACACCCACCTAGCATGCGACCCGCTTGTCACCCTGTCACGGAGCCCACGCACTCAATTTTGGAAAGCCTGTAAGACACCTGCATTGATGTCTGTATGACATACTGTAAATGACGACAACCCGTGTACGCTGTTTACGTTTGCTTGTGCAAAAGCAATAAAGATCTAGGCAGGGGCGGGGTGCGTGCACCTGGAGGCGCTGCCTGCTAACTCCCGTAAACCAGTGGTGCGCGCGCACCACATAGGAGGGAGGGAGGGAGCGAGGCAGCGAGGCGAACGCGCGCTGCTGCGCGTTCTGGCCACCGTCGGGAATGGGCGCGGCAAAGGCGGGACATGCGCCCGCCTTTGACCAATCGCGTGCCGTCTCCATACAAAAAACGCACGCGCCAGCCAATGTGGGCTTCTGAAAACAAAACCACACGCACGAGCGTGTGGGTCGTTTTCAGAAGCCCTTTCTAAAGGTCTCGCGCTGCGCGAGCAGTGCTGCGCACTGCAACGCTAGGCGCGAGACCTAAAAATGTGGAAATAATGAATAGTGTTACAAAATGTGCCGCATTATGCCGCATAATTTGGCTTTTATTGCAGCGTGATTTACTCAATCCTGCCGCATAATTTGTCTCTCTCCTGCCGCATAATTCCAGTGGCCCTGGGCATACCTAAGGGACCACTCGTGCTCACGGACAAGGTACACAAATTCAGGATAGTCCGTGAAAAATACGAACAGGTGGTCGCCCTAGATGGTGTGTACGTCTCCTTAAATAAGTTTGGCGTTTAGAGTACTTCACTGTTCATGTGTTTTCCGAGATGGCCCAATTGATCACTTTCAGGAAGATTAGTTGTTTTTATCAGGACCTGTGAGATCGATGTTGAACAGGGTACTAGTGGTTATTATGCTTGCCAATAAGCAGGCATCGGTTTCCATCTCGCTTATCGAGTGCCTTAACCATGTGATCTGGCGAGCAGTGAATGATGAAATGAAACTGAAACTTTGATACCCATTCAAACACGGCTGCAGGGGAAGCATTTGTTGGAGATCTGTCTCGAGGCGGATGGCTTGAAGATGTCTGTAAGGTACAGTGTTCTTTATATTATATGGGTTTTTTTTTGTACGGAACGCTTCAATAGTTACTGCACTTCATGCGCCAACAACCGGGAAACGCCGGTTCACCCACATTCACATTCTAGTAAGGATGAGGGAAATGCCTCTCATAATGTTTACCAGCGTGCAGCTAACTTTCATTCCAACACGGATGTGGCGTAACAGCTTGAGTTGCCGGTTTTGGAGCTGGGGATCCAAGTTTGAATCTCTGTGTCGGCTCATTATCTTGTGATTCTGGGTAAATCGCTTGATCATCACGTAATCTCCCCGTGCCTCCAAAAATATGAATCATGTAAAGCGCTCTGATAACTTAATCGGGTCTCGTTCGCGCTATAGAAAACTGAAATGCTGGCGAGGAAAGAGTTAGAAGGTTCTCAAAATGGTTATGCAATAGAGAGGAGCGTGAAAAAGCGAGGATCGGATAAAGTTATAACGCAATTAAAGCGCGGAGTTTGTCATACAGAGTTGAAAGTAAATGTGGGATACATAAAGCAAGAGTGATAAAAATAAAAACCAGTGGTGCGCGCGCACCACAGAGGAGCGGGGGGGGCGAGGGAGCCTGTCGTCTGTGCCGCGCGCTGATGCGCGTCCTAGACACGGACGGGAATGGGCGGAACAAAGGCGGGACATGCGCCCGCCTTTGCCCAATTGCGTGCCGTTTTTTATTTTAAAAAAGCACGCTACAGCCAATGTGGGCTTCCGAAAGCAAAACCACACGCACGAGCGTGTGGTTAGCTTTCTGAAGCCCATACAAGAGGTCTCGCACTGCACACTGCAACGCTAGGCGCGAGACCTAAAAAATCCTGGGTCGGGTCCCTCGCCAAGCCAACCGCCCTTGCGAGGGCTTGACTCTCTCAAGCCCTAAACTGCTTACCAACAAACAGGTGTCACACCTTTTTGTTTTCCTATTCACAAAGAAGTTCTATTTCATTTATATTACAATGGTTCCAATGTTTCTTTGTTCATTAGCAATGCACTAAGTGATCTAAAAACCCTTTGTTCGCGGTTTTCTTTGAAACATCAGTTGAGCGACTCCAGAGAATTATACAGCGTGTATCACTCAATGCAAATATCATTCTCAGATCCCAGGATTTGAGGTCCAGAACCACCCTTTCCCACAAGGTATTGCATTACCAGAAAGTTTCAGCATCGCCCTTCCCCTGATAGACCACATGATGGAAATGGCGGCCTACACCTGCGGATGGATTTCATGCCACTTTGAATGAAGCATGGGCGAGCTCCCTTGGAGCTGATTTTATTACGTCGCTATAAATTGTAAAGAAAGGAAACTCAATATCTGAGGCCATCACGCCTGAATGCATTGCTTCAAATTGATTTGGATTACCTGAATTCACAGGGCCTCATTGTGAGAAGGAGCAGGGGTCACTGCTCTATAGCAGAGTATTACTAAAAGTGTTTTGGAAGGGCTGCTAATGCATTTACACATTTCAGATCATCCTAGGCCTGTTCGAGCGCCCAGGCTATTGATGAATGCATGGGCATTTAAGAGATGATCCAAGACTGCACTCGCAATGCCAGACCATGTTAAACTGCACTTGTGATCTCATAGCACCTAGAGTGCACTCACGATTTCATAGCACCAAGAGTGCACTCACAATCTCATAGCACCAAGAGTGCACTCACAATCTCATAGCAGCAAGAGTGCACTCACAATCTCATAGCAGCAAGAGTGCACTCACAATCTCATAGCAGCAAGTGTGCACTCGCAATCTCATAGCAGCAAGAGTGCACTCACAATCTCATAGCAGCAAGAGTGCACTTGCAATTTCATAGCAGCAAGAGTGCACTCGCAATCTCATAGCAGCAAGAGTGCACTCGCAGTCTCATAGCAGCAAGAGTGCACTGGCAATCTCATAGCAGCAAGAGTGCACTCGTAATCTCAGTGCCTAGAGGGCAATCGCAATTTCATAGCGCCTACAGGGCACTCGCGCTCTCATAGCACCTAGCGTGCACTCGCGCTCTCATAGCACCTAGAGTGCACTCGCGATCTCATAGCACCTAGAGTGCACTCGCGATCTCATAGCACCTAGAGTGCACTCTCGATCTCATAGCACCTAGAGTGCACTCTCGATCTCATAGCACCAGAGTGCACTCTCGATCTATAGCACAGAGAGTGCACTCTCGATCTATAGCACAGAGAGTGCACTCGCGATCTGATAGCACCCAGAGTGCACTCCCGATCTCTTAGCATCTAGAGTGCACTCACGATCTCATACCACCTAGAATGCATTTGCGATCGCATAGCACCCAGAGTGCACTCGCGAACTCATAGCACCTAGAGTGCACTCGCGAACTCATAGCACCCAGAGTGCACTCGCGATCTCCTAGCACCCAGAGTGCACTCTCGATCTCCTAGCACCCAGAGTGCACTCTCGATCTCCTAGCACCCAGAGTGCACTCTCGATCTCCTAGCACCCAGAGTGCACTCCTGATCTCATAGCACCTAGAGTGCACTCAAGATCTCATACCACCTAGAATGCATTTGCGATTTCATAGCATCCAAAGTGCACTCGGGATCTCAGAACACCTATAATGCATTTGCAATCTCATACCACCTAGACTACACTCATAATTGGAGATCACTGGGGCTGCACTCACAATCTGAGACCATCGAAACTCCACTCACAATCTCAGAGCATTGAGAATGCACTTCCATTGTCAAAGTACTGAGACTGCAACTTGTAATTGGAGACCATTGAGACTGCAATCGCAGTCTCAGACCACAGAACGTGCAATCATTACGTGCATCATTGGAAGCTCACATTTACACTACTCAGGTAAGGTGGCACTGATTTCACAAACCTCACAACTTGTGCACTGTAACAGGCTCCTGAGAGCTGTGAAACATGTCAGGTCACATGACAGTACAATCCCTGGACAATGTGAGAGGGTACGCAGACAACTAAAAAGCATTAAATTCTCATACCATGTGGGAATGTTAAAAGACACTCAAGGAAAATGCACAACACCCAGGTCAAAAAACATTGCGTTGACAATACTCAAACCATGTGAGTTTACATAGAGACCTAATGAGCACCAATCAGGTTACGTGTTCATTTAATCACCATTGTCAGTCATCTACTTACTGTTCAAATGCAAGAAGGTTGTTGCGCCTGCATATCTTAGACAAACAATGACACCCTACGCTCCAGCTAGCACAGCAGTCTACCACCAAATTCCTTCTGGAATCATTAGCGCAAGAGGTATAATATTAAACCTGGTGGAATAATATTTCCATCAATAGAAGAAAAGAAGCTAGATATGTTAACATTAACAGGAAAGTGAAGACCCTGCTTTTCACTCATCCTTTTCTGGTAAATTTAGTGGTGATGAGAACTTTTTATGGCAAGCGCTTAATAATTACCCTAATATTAATATTAATGTGTGAGTGTGCTTAGCCATCTAAAGAGGACCCTTCAGATTACATGAAACCCTAATCTCAATCTTTTGACTACAAAACACTGTGGCCGGCACTCCAGAACATTAACACACTATAGGCAATGTGACTCATAAGCCTTAGGCCATGTGAGAGTGTGCATAGTCACCTCAAGGCATTCCAACATTTTATCTTATATAGCAACACATTCAGAATTCTCAAATCATTCAAGACTGTGTCTAGAAACCTCATAGCAGGGGCCTCCAAACTTTCCTGTAATAAGAGCTACTTATTTTCAATGTAACTCATCGAGAGCTACTTATATTTTTAGTGTTGTAATAGTGACCACATCAGGCAAGATTAGATTAGTGGCCAACCCATGCAAGATTATCGTTAATGATCACCTCAGTGCATCAGACAAAGTTGCTAGCAGTAATTTATGAAGGCTTTGTCAATATGCAATGCCTCTTCACGGATAATACATAACAGCCATAGCTGCAATGCCTCTGGCATCAAGGTAATAACATTTGTAAAGGGTCTTCCCAATACCATCACACTAATATCAGCTTTAAATATATTTTGGAAATTAATCCCAAATTTCAGGGTACTTTCCAGATTAAAAGGACTGAAGGAATGTGAAGACATCACCTGCTTCGAACACCGTTGCAATATTGCTTCACCTTCAAGACCTGCAGCAGCACCGGCAACGAATTAACAACCAGAGCACCTACATATGCACTGATAGATAACCACACACGGTGGACAATGAAACATAGGAGTCATCGGTGGCGTAGCTAGACCTTTGGCCGCCCATGGCGGCCCCTGCGTTTGCCGCCCCGCGGTGGTGGTATGAAAGAGAGGGGGTGAGGGGTGCTGGCGATTCCTGCAGCGGCCGCAGGTAAGAGCGGGGGGAAGGCTGCCTCCCCCAAAACTCGCACCGCCGCCCCTCCTTGCTACGCCACTGAGTCATGACATTTTCCAACTGAATGTCAAAAAACGTGAGGAAGGAAAGACGAGGAGACAAGCTTTCTTAAGCAACGGGCCGAGGATCTGAAGCAGCATCCCATCGCAGTTCAGGCTTGCCCCACCCCTCCTGCCATTCAGAAAAAAGCCTCCTTTCTTCACGGAGCACTGCATCAATTACCAAAACAGATACTCCAAGCTCCATGGACCTCAAAGGCCTCCAACAAAGATGTTCTCTCTCATGTCCAACCCTACACAAATGCATAAAATCAGGAACCATTCTGTTGCCCCTCACCTTTCGTTCTATATACAGTTCTCCATTGCCTCCCAGTTGAGCTTGCTCTATAATGGTACCAATGCAGAAGTGCATTCTTATGAACAAGGAAACAGACTTTTCGCAGCACAATATTTGATTCATTACAAACAAAAAATATGCTATAGTGCATGGATGGTAGTGTCTAGAAAATGTCCATCACTGATCATTATAGTGGCAGAAAATGTTGGAATGTGCCAATGAGGGCTTCCAAAATTTTCGGCAGAATGCATTCCCACACCGATAGCTTCACTACCGCCATAGTTCCAGTAGTGCTGAAATAATTTTCAGAGTAGGGGTACAGCCATGAGGGTTACATCAGTAAAGTCATGGGGATTGTGAATAAACAAGTATAGCAAATGAGGAGAGTGGGAGAGGTGTGGTATGTAGCCAGCGCTACATTTTGGAGTATATTGTTGCAAATATATTACTAAAACATAGTGTGATAGCACACTGTCATTTACAGACAGCAAATTTTCCATTGAAATAACCACAAAATGTGCACTGATGTGCAGTTTTACTGGTAAAATTATATAGTGCGCAAATGTTGGTAATGTGTGGAAATCGGGTTTCTGCAAATATTTATCATTTGCACACCACCAAGTAAAGTGTCTTAATTTGTTTTGAACTTATTCAAATCTTCATTTCCATCACTCTTCAGAATTACAAACAAATATGCTTCCCTAACTGCTGATATATTCTGAAATATTTGCAGAGTTAATTTAAAAGGTATTTAAATTTTGTTCGGTTAGAAAAAAACTGATGTCCTACAACCTTTCCTTTCACATCCCATATACCCTGCGAGATAGTTCACTTCAAAAAATCTTCTAACTTTGCAGTCAGAGAAAGAAAAGTAAACGCCACTCTCCATTTTAAAAGAATAAGCAGCAACTCGTCAGAAGATATAGTGTGGCCGTTGACCTCTGTCACAGCAAATGTAACAAGAGAAAAACACGTTTTAAAGGCTTCTTTACTGCTCTTTCACTTTCAGTGCTCCGGCATGGTTATTGGGGGGGGGGTTAGAAACACCCTCCTTACAGAGCCTACGTAGGCTTCTCGAGTTTTCTTTCCCTTAGACGTCATTCCGCGTCAAATGAGGTAAAAGTCTGCGACGAAGTGAAGGAGGGCCCTGGAATGCCTCCATATTTACACAAGACACAGTGGTTTACTGGGACTGATAAACCTGTTGTAATTCTAAAGGAGGATGGAACAAACTTTAGACTTAGAGGAATGCCCGAGCAGTCTTTCTCGAGCGTTCTACCACCGTTCTACTCTAATCCTGGCACGCGCAGGGCGCAGGTCCAGCTGAGACGGGGTGAGCACGTGATTAATGCTCATCACAGGCAGCCTGTGGGCTCTGCGCGGCTCACCAGGGGCGTGGGGGCAACCTCTATACTCCGAATTGTTACCTCCCTGGCAGAATTGAACATGAAGCTTTACAAGGTTATATAGTATCTGCTTTTGGGCTTTGCAAGGTCATTTAGTAACTGCTTTTATTACCAACTACTGTGCCAAACGGAGTCTCTCTTTTGTCATAAATGTGTATAACTCGTTGCTCCTAAGTAGACCCGCACCATTTTATTACCTTTAATTAAGAAAAAACCCACAAATAACACAACTGGAACAAAAATAAACAAAGACCCCTCATTACGGACTGGCCCGGTGTTTGGGTCAATGTTTATCATACCCTATACAAACAGATTCCACTGGGTCGGAAGCTATCAGGTTTAATACATAACTTGTGAGTTTGTCCCAGAATATGAAGATTTACAGACGGATTTTGGTGCTTAAAACACCAAAATCCGCATGTCCGGGTTATTGTCGGGCATTTTTCCTGAGAAGCATTAGGCTGGTTTGACCTTCCAAAATATATCAGGGAAGACTGCAGGAGTAAGGTGCTAGCGGCCAAACTCCGAATGCATGTATATATGTGTGGTAGCAACGTTGTAACATTAAAAACCTTTTCCATCGTAGCCATTTTCTTCATGAATGTTCCAATTTTACTTGTACATCCTAAAAATACAATACAACAATACTCTTATCTAATACCGAAAGAGCAAACTACATGCAGAAAACCCACTAGCATAGTTAATTTCTAGCTTATTTTGAAGCCTAATAATTATTTCTCTTACTTGCAGCATAAATGGAATTGCAAGATTCAGAATGAGCTTCTTCTTGGGGATTGAAATGAATCCTAGGCTTGTTTCCCATATTCCAGTCCTTATTGCAAACGTAACAGTTTCACTTTAGTTGTTTGTCTGCACTCCAATTTAAACTAGAGGTGTGCAAATTTGATTGCCCATTGAGTCACTAGTAATTGTCGCTCCATATACAAAAATGAAAGGCAACTCGGATATTATTCTCAAAACGTCTCACACGCCAAAAGATTACAGGTTGAACAAAGGCCATAGGACTATGATCAGTGATACCTCGAAAATGGTACTTAGCTATTTAATAATTCTCTCATTCATCCCCCCAGTGATGCACCTTGATTGACCTGTTCTTACACAGCCTCAACAAATTAAAATTAAGATAATTTTTTTTTTAATACTATATCTTCTCCTGCAAATGTGCTGCGGTGAATTGCAGGTGTTGGGGCCTTTTCTTTGGGCCTGGAGCCTCATGTATTATGGCAATATAACTGGGTAACCCAGTTACTATGTCCTCTGTACACTTAACTCTTCAAAGGTAGAAATGAATATCACTCAAAAGTTACTCCAGCTCTCAATCTCAATCTATTAGGAGCAGCGCATTTCCACTGTCTGATCCAGGGCCTTCACTAGAGTTTTTGCTGCTCTTGGCAGAAATGTCCAAATATACCTTCACATTACACCTATCCATCTTTTTGTACATGCATACACACAATCACGTGCTAAATGAAAGAGTTATTTAACAACTGAATTCTTCACTTAACTGAATTTACCACCTCTGCTTGTTTACATGTACTTTACCTGAGCAACAGGCACCCTAGCGAAAGTGCATCCAGACTGGAATGAAACGGTTGGCTGGAAATAAAGTGTTATGCTGCCCCATCCCTTCTGGTAACCCAGGCAAATGTCAGGTGAAATGGCTGGCTTGGGTTACATAACTTCTGTGCTAAGGGGTTCCAACATGGCTGTCCTGTTCTTGTGCACTCACCAGACATGTGCAAGGTTAACACGACTGAGCGCCTCCTGAAATAGCCTGTGAAGTTCCTGTCAAATAGTGCATGTCTCAAGATATCTTCTGACCATTGACAAGACTAGTCACTCAGGCCACGTATGGGGTGGTGACAAATGACATAGGTGAACACCTATCCTCTTACCCTTTCCACAGACATCATTTTCCTAGAGGCAAGTTGCAAATAATGCCATGTGCTTTTCTGGTTCAGACAGATACTGGCCCCCTTCATCCTCTCATAAGTACCACATGCGTACTACTAGGGATTTCCAAAATGGGCACCATAATTTTTTTTAGAAGAACATCATGATTCTCGCAAGCAGCATGTGCAGCAGTAGACTGTCTATTCTACACAACTGTTGTTTTTTGCATTATTCGTGAAGTACTTGAGGGGAAAGGATTTGAAACTTCCAAAGAAGTTGGCTACAAATGACCCATTCTCTGCAACAGATCAAGTCACACACTCCTCTGTGATTCCCACCTTTCCCCCTTCGCCCTGACCCGAGTCTTACACCTGCACACACTGTTGGGAGTACTGCACCTGCTCAGATGGTTTGTTGAAATCTGGTGATAATCTTAAGCCCTTTCTGCAAGTGCTACATGATGTCTAGTTGCCCCTGCAAGCTTGGATCTGCTCCTTTTCTGGTCATTGACTTGGAGGGTGGAAATACCTCACAGTGCAGTGATACATCATCTATACCCTGGGAACAGTCTTCCTCCAGACTGTAAACTCTGGCTTTGGGATGCTTCCTTGCCTCAGCTCATATGTACCGTAATAACGTCTCGGTAACTCCACTGACATCAGATGAGGTCCACACAATAACTGTTCGAATAAGCCCCGACAAGTGAGGAAGGGGTTCCTACTGAGGGAGAGCCCAGTGAGAGAACCAGAACGTTTATGTAATAAAGTTGCAACAGGTCTGAAGAGGACTCAACACACAGCACTAGTGAGGCTGCATAGTCCAGAAGGCTGGCTGTTGTGATGAAGAAGCTAACCTTTCGATTATGGTAGGTGTTCTTGTCTTTTACCCCCTGATGTACAGTCGCAAGTCCGTGGAGTTCTGAACATATCTACACATTGGTTGCGAGAAGAGAGCCAAAGAAACTTGTTACAAATGGCAGAAGAAATCAAGAAAATCTAAAACCTGATAACAGTCAACAAAATAATCCAAAACTAGTTTTGTAAAATTGTAATGGGTTTATCTCTTATCATGACATTCCTAGTGCAAATACAAATCAAACCAATGTGCTTTTCTTGAAGGGTGTGTTTGGTGCATCTGCCTGGACTTTTCTCGTCTGAATCTTTTGAGCACTCCTTTTAATATCCATACACATTTATTCTGACAGGAATCGGTCTCGTGATACTGAGTGTTGAGCAGACACAGTGGCTCTCAAATTCTTCTCCACTTTGAACAGAGTAGAAAGAGCTAGCATTGCTGATCACTAATAGCCAGCTTCCTGTCTCCATTGTCTGAAGCCTCAGTTGTGGTCTAGGCCCAGGTAGCTCTGGTCAATGAGCCGCAGTCAGAGAGGCATCCCCGTCTCACCAACTCACTGAGTTGGCAGGAGACAAAATGCTCCCCAAGTTCCTTTAGCCACCGTCAAGATCAGATCTTTGTCAATAAGTAATATCCCTACACAATCACCACTATCAACTGTACACAGATGACGGGCAGCTATGTATTCACATCGAGAAGGAGAATGATAGCCAGGGACACTAGAATTATATGATTCTGCAGCTGCGGCGTTTTCTGCATAATCACAGATTTTCCGCATTTGTAGATCAATCAGATCAAAAGTTCCTAAAAAAAAGTGAAGGCCCATTACAAAGGTTTACTGGTTATTTTTCATTTGTTTATTACTGTATTTGGTTGTTAAACAGGTACTAATGAGTTGAAATCAACCCTGACGCGTAATTTGGTTGTCTCCTGCCACATAATGCCAGTGGCCCTGATGATCCCTCAGTATTCTGAAACTTGCATAAGATCTGCCACCATTCTGACTTTGCTTGTGAACCTGGCTCTGGCTTGGCTCCAGTAGAAGGTATTAAGATCCAGGTCTTTTCTTTCACTTCCAGGTCACTTCAGAGCAGCAAATTATGCACTAATCTAGCAGGCAAACATTCAGCACCATCCCACTTGGAAAAAATTAGACCATATCCCAATACTTGTTAACACATATACTAGTCGGGGTGGAAAATTTGCTACTGCGTTTCATAGTTGATGAATAAAAAAAGAAAAACAACAACAACAAAGAGACAATTAGAAATGTTGCAAAATAAAGCACCCTTTGCAGTTTTCAAAAGGAAAGCCTGGGCCCGCCTCCGATAGGCCCAGTAGACTGCTCACTGGCTACCGATTCAAAAATACATTTATTTACTAAAAATTACCTTGAGGTGCAAGGATCTCAAGGTAATTCACTGTCAACTAAATATAGAAGCGCAGCTACAAAAAAGACAGCACTATGCTCCTCTAACAGCAAGATACCACACTGTCAATGCAGAACATGCCTATTTATAAAGTATTTAGGCTTTTTTGCAAGACAAAAACAAGCCTATCTGATCCTACAAAAGTGATGATGATAGTCGACAATCTTGTAATCCACAAGATGCTTACAACCAATGCTTGGCTAATGGTTCAATTTTATTATCGGAATCGATAAGAACTCTTGTCTTGGAATACAGATCATCCATGTACAATCACATTTCACTGTAGATGACACAGGCGAAAACTTAGACTGATTTTATGATCTACAATGATTTAGTCTTTTCCTTTGGGTTGGTAAATGGTTGGCATATCATGAAATTCAAACTGCTTGGTGGCAAAGGTGCTGCTAATTATACTGGTGAGGAGGCCTTTCAAGAATGAACATTGGGCCTCTCTACAGGCACTGACGGCAGTGATCTAGAGGCTGAATATAGCACAGTTAAGCTAAAACTGCCCATCTAAATCACTGGATGAACACAGACACTTGGGGACATTCAGGGCCGGACTGGCCATAGCGGGCACTGGGCATTTATCCGGTGGGCCAGAAGGGTAGGGGCTGTTTTTTGAATGGTACGGGCCGGTTTTGTTACTGGGGGCCTGTTTTGCAGCCATGCTGCAATATCAGCCCCCTGTAACAAAAGCGGTAGCAGTGCTTCTCACTAGCCCCCTGTTCCCCCCAGGCTGGTCCAACTTTACTGCCAGGGTAGGTTTGTGTTCCCATTCTGGCCCTGGGGACGAGTGTATGTGTGTATGTATTTGTATTTATATAGCGCAAACCGTAGCTAGAACAATGGAGCAGTGTTCAAGAATATGACCCAAGTGAGTTGAGTGGAAAGGGGCTGGCTAGAGTCGTATGTAGGAGTTATGGGGTTTCTTAGCAGGAAAGTGGTGGTTTTCAAAGACGCGAGTCTTCAGGTCATTTCTCATTTGAAGGAGGGTTTGGGCAGTTCTTAGGAATACAAGGAAGTTGTTTGTTCCAGATCCTAGGAATATGGATGGAGAAGGGCTGGTTTCAGGTCACTTATTTCGTGAACATTTTGTCTGCCGTGTGGGCACAGGCGCCATTAATCAGGGCCTAGTTGATGATGCCGGTGGTATTGAAGATGTTGTGCATGGGGAACCAATGGAGTTGCTTCAGTTGGTGATATCTTTGAATTTACCATTGACAACCTTCCCCTTCCTCGTATGCCTTGCTCTATTGCCTTTGGCAAGGGGCAACTTCAACTAGCTAGCGCTGGTCCATGAGAGCAAAAGCCAGAAACTAACAAAATCCTCTACCAGAATAGATGCCTCTGGTAATGGCGCAGTGCTTAATTTGAGCCGGTGGTTTCCGGTGCTCAGCACTGGCACTTAATCATCAGCACCGGCACTTTTCATGAGCACCAGTTAAGGACACATTCATTTTTGGTAGGCATGGGGAGATTAAGTGATTTGCCCAGAATCACAGGATGTTGAGCGGATGCTGAGACTCGAACCTGGTTCCCCAGCTCCGAAGTCGGCAGCTCTGGGCATTATGCCACATCCTCTCCCCACTTTCATGGTTAGTAGTTGGTTCCGTTTTAGGCGGCGCTAACAGGAGTAATGGGCTGGTGCAAGCTGCCTCCTGACGAGAGCCCCGGCGCTTATGTTTTTTTACAAATTAACCCCTGGACTGACGGCAGAGGAGACTCTTACTTTTCATATATGCCTGAATCTACCACCAGAGCAAAAGCCTGGGGAAACACTTTGTAGTATCATTTCCCCTTGGGTTCCAAAGTTTTACCGCATAAAACCCGTTATCAGTAGAAACAAGGTGGTAAATTCTGTAAGCGAATGTCGTAGCGATCACAAAGTAGGAATTTGAACAAATTATTTCGTTTTATTATTTTTGCTGATGTTAATGTGGATTTATTAAAAGTATCACAGTATAGGACATTGCAAGAAAATCTAATCAGTTGTGTGCTGGATTTCATTTGTACGAAAGAAACGCATGAACGAAGAGTGACATAATTTGATATCTTTGCTGTGAGGGAAATAATCCCCTTATCGGAGTGGCTTGTGCAGTTGTTGGTTGCTAGAATAGATAACAGACATTTAGTGCGCTTGGCATTACTCCATAACATTGAGATACAGAATGTATGCAGGCAGCATCTCAGGATTTTATTAAATGCAAGTCGGTGGCAGATGTATGGTGAGTAAATGCTTTGAGCCTGTACAATGGAGGTGATCTGATTCCCACAAGCTACAATTCCCCGTAAACTCATTCTAGTGTTTCCTAAAAATACAACAGAAATATGTCTTCACTGGCACTCTCAGGGCACTGGTACCTTGTGAGCTACTGGGGCCAGGGATACAAAGAATACAAACAAGCAAAGTCAATAGGTCTCGCCTATGCAAGAGCTACTGGCTTTGCCAATGTGATTTAGCCCTGTTGTACACCAGCGTGGCTGCTGTTCTGCATGGCTAACAGTTAGTGGCATAGAGGAGAGTGGCGTGGAGTGTCCTAGAGTGGAATAGCAAAGAGTGGAGTAGAGTGTTGTGGCAAAGAGTGTTGTGTAAGGGAGTGGCATAGAGTAGAGTTGGGTAGAGTGGAGCACAGTGGCGGTGAGTAGAGTAGAGTGCACTGGCGTAGAGTATAGTGGCATAGAGTGCAGTGGCATAGAATTCAGCAGCGTACAATGCAGCATTGTACAATGCAGTGGCGAGGATTAGAGTGGTGCATAGGAGAGTGCAGGGGTGTAGAGTGAAGTGCTGTAGAGTGGCACAGACTGCATTAGCATAGAGTGATACAGAGAAGAGTATAGTGCCGTAGAGTGCAATGGCATAGGGTGCAGTGACGTAGAGTGGAGTGCTGAAGAGTGCAGTGGCATACATTGTAGTGATGCAGAGTACAGTGGCAGAGTGCATTGGCATGGAATGCAGTAGTGAAGAGTAAAGTGGTGTAGAGTTCAGTGGCATAGAGTGCAGTGTGGCAGAAGAGATTGTCGTAGAGTGTAGTGGTATAGAGTGAATTGACAGAGTGCAGTGGAGTGAATTGGTAGAGTAGAGTTGGGGTTGAGTGGTGCAGAGTAGAGTGGAGTGCAGTGGCATACATTGTAGTGATGCAGAGTACAGTGGCAGAGTGCATTGGCATGGAATGCAGTAGTGAAGAGTAAAGTGGTGTAGAGTTCAGTGGCATAGAGTGCAGTGTGGCAGAAGAGATTGTCGTAGAGTGTAGTGGTATAGAGTGAATTGACAGAGTGCAGTGGAGTGAATTGGTAGAGTAGAGTTGGGGTTGAGTGGCGTAGAGTAGAGTGGACTGGTGTAGAGTGCATTGGAGTAGAGTGTTTAAAGGTATAGTGGCGCAGAGTGCAGATTGCAGCAGCAAAAAATTCAGTGGAGTACAATACAGCATTGTAGAATGCAGTGGTGTAGATTAGAGTGGTGCATAGTAGAGTGTAGTTAAACAGAGTGGAGTGGTACAGAGTGGAGTGGTACAGAGTGGAGTGGTACAGAGTAGAGTGGTACAGAGTAGAGTGGTACAGAGTAGAGTGGTACAGAGTAGAGTGGTACAGAGTAGAGTGGTACAGAGTAGAGTGGTACAGAGTACAGTGCTGCAGAAAAGAGTACAGTGGTGTAGAGTGGCATATAGTGGCGTTGAGTAGAGTGGCTTAGAGTCAGGTGGCGTAGAGTGGAATGCTGCAGAGTACAGTGGCATAAAGTGCAGTAGTGAAGAGAAGAGCGGCGTATAGTTCCGTGGTGGAGAGTGCAGTGTTGCAAAGCAGAGTGTTGTAGAGTAGAGCGGCATAGAGTGCACCGACAGAGTGCACCGACAGAGTGCAGGGACGTAGAGAGCAGGGACGTAGAGAGCAGGGACGTAGAGAGCAGGGACGCAGAGTAGAGTGCAGTGGCATAGAGTGCAGTGACATGGCGTCTGTTGCTATAGAGTGCCGTGCCATAGAGTGGAGTGGTACAGAGTAGAGTGCAGTGGCACAGAGTAAAATGTTTCAGAATAGAGTGAATTGGTGTAGAATATTGTGGTTCATGGTAGAGTGCAGTGGCATAGAATAGAGTGGCACAGATTGTAAATGCATAGAGTAAAGTGGTGTAGAGTGGAATGGTGCAAAGTAGATTAGAGTAGCATACAGTGGATTGGAATAGAGTGCGGGGTGTAGAATGGAGTGATACAGAGTAGAGCGCAGTGGCATAGAGTGGCCTACAGTGGAGTGGCAATGAGTGGAGTTGTACAGGGTAGAGTGGAGTGGCCTAGACTGGAGTGGTGTAGAGTGCAGCGGCGAAAAGTGCAGCGGCGGAGTGCAGTAGTGTAGAGTGGTGTAGAGTGCATTGGCATAGAGTAGAGTGGTGTAGAGTAGAGTACAGGTGTAGCGTGAAATGGCGTAGAGTGCAGCGGTGTGGTGCAGAGTGGAGTAAAGAGCAGTGGCGCAGAGTGCAGTGGAGTGGTGAGAAGTGGAGGGTGCTGAGTAGAGTGCAGTGTGTGGAGTGGTGCAGAATAGAGTGTAGTGGTGCAGAGTGACGTATGTATGCTGTGGTAGCACATTGCCATTACAGACAATACATTTTCAATTAAAATGACCATTACATTTGCACTGACATACAGTTTTACTAATACAACTATACAAAGCACAAACAATAGTGTGTGGAAATGGCATCACCTAGTGTATTGATTTGATATGATCATATTAAAGTATTTGTTCCCAACACACTTCAGAATTAACAAAAATTGTGCTTCTTTTATGCTTTCATATTTCTGATATATTCTGAAATACTTCCACAGGTCATTTAAATATTATGTGCTACAAAAAACCCCTTTCCTAACCCCAGTATCCAGCAAGATTGGCACATAAATCCTCTCACTTTGAAGTAAGAGAAAGAAAAGTAAACACCAAGATCCCTGTGGAGACAGTGTCTGACATTTGACCTCTGTCTTTGAATACACAGCAAATGTGACAAGATAAGAAACAGATTTACAGGGCTGTTTACACAAAGGAGCACTCGTGGAGGAATACAAGCAGAGATAGTGTGAAATGGCATTGCTCCTTGGGAGGAATAAACTCGAGCTGGACAGCCTAAAACAAATAAAGCTAGCAAATAGAAAGCCAGAAAATGTGAGTTACAAACCACAAAGTCAATGGTAAGCAACGGATGGTATGCCTTCCCAGGGAAGCATTCTGAATGTCCCCATGATGTCTTTAGCAAACCAGACAGCTGTGCTGTCTGGTAGGCTTCGACATAAAAAGTGATGGGTGGAATGCTTAAATTAATCTCAGACTCTTAATCACTCGAGGCTGCATCCCTATACATCGTTCTTTTGGCTACCATGCCACCTTTCATTAGACCCAGCCATATGCAAACCAGCCTTTATCCTGCTCCAATAGGAATAGTCAAGCCCAAACTGCCAAGGCAGGTCCTCTCTGAACCAGAACACAAGTACCTAGACTGGTTTAGCCTATTTGGGGTTCTTTTTTCGAGTGCAGCTTTGTTCCTGTGGTGCAGTAAGCAGGGAACCCACATCTGCTCAAACCCGTCATACTTGGGGTGCCACAATAAAGAATACAAAACAGTGAGGGATAAAATGCTTAAATTAATCACAGCCACTGGTCATTACTTGGGCTGCACCCCAGTCTATTGTTTGTTTGCCCACCATGCCATATGTAAATCAGCCTTGGGTTGCTTGTGTTCTGGTTCAGGGTTGACCTGGCTTGTCAGTTTCGGCTCGACAGTTCCTACTGGAGCAGGACAAGGTAGAATTCCATAGGGCTGAGCTGGCATGGGGGACAAAAAATAAATGGGTTGGAATACTACCACAAGCGATTTCAAGTGGGTAGACAATTTGCAAGCATTCCTCCCATCCTCTTTTGTGTGCTTGATGGGCTCAGGAAAATGGCAGGAATTTGGTCAGTTTGACTGGATAAGGGGAAGAATAAGGGGAGATGAAGCACCAATGATTTCCAGCCAGAGCAAGGTAGACAAGTGAGTACTCTGTACACATCAACGGGACCACGGGATATGCACCGTTTGACCCACCTGATTATGCCTACAGGACATTGTAGGGAAATGTTTTTTTTTGTTTCTTGGAACTAAGCAAACTAGCTCAGGACCCACAATGCAAAGAGGGAAATAAAAGCAAGACCTTTGCCAACTAGGTGCATATACACATGGCAGCGCTTCACCGAAGATTGTAGAGGGGCCCCATCATTTTGCATTATGCCACTGGTACACACCTCCCCAAACTTCACTGTCATATTATTTTCCTTATAATTTCTTTTATGTTGAATTGCCACAAACGGCTGGTAGTAGAAAATTAGAATGCATTTCACACCAGAGTTTAGGTCTCTGATCCTCCAAGGGTGTCTAGTCCCTTTGAAAGCACGCACAGCTACTCTTATTTAATGCAAATTATGCCCAATGCAGGTATTACTCCTATTTATGCCGCATATGCAACAAATGGAAATGAGTCATTGATCAATGCTGTCTATAGGTGCCCGAAACAGATTTATAGCGGTCAATAAGCTGATCTGCTGGAAGTAAAACATGTAGGAAGGTTTTAGAATGACCGCTCCATTCTTTAAAGGCCTTTTGAAATAATGCAATAATGTTTGAGTGAAAGAAAATCAATTTTCACTTGACGAAAACTGCCTTAGTAAACCTAATCTAGTGAAAGTAAACTATTTAAATACTATGGCCATAAACGTGTTTACATGATAATTTTGCAATAAAGATAAATGTTCTTGGCCAGGGTGGCGAGGACAGATGGGTGACAGAGTAAATTATCGATTCTCAACTCTTGCGACATGTATCAGTTCGTTTTTAATGACCAAAATATGAACCTAGTGTGATGAATTCAGAGTTGTGGTGGAGAATTCTCCCCTGGATGTCATCTCAGAAGCATATATTCTCATCCAGACCAAATCATTAATACACAGGGTGAACATTACCTACTAAAAAGTAATTCTTTAACAACAAATTAGAACATTGGAACTTTGAGAGCTCCACTGAAGACAATAGAGTGGCCCATGGCTTATAATGACTGGTATAAACCTTCTGCTCCAAACATTGTTAATGTTATGTTAACTGGGTTCTTGATAAAGCGCAATGACTCTACTCCGAAGGGACATCTCTGCATTCTGACAGGCAGGGGGTGACAAATGTAACTGATTAAAACAGCCACATTTTAAGATGTTTTTAAAACCAGAAAAACTGGGACATGCACAAATGAACAGAGGAGATTATTCCAGTGATGCAGGGTGAAGTAGGAAACTGCCCGGCCACCGTATCTTGGTTTACGCATGCCCGAGGCTGTAGAAGAAGTTGAATTTTAGATCTTAGGTTCCTATCAGGAAAGTATCCTGCAGATATTTTGGACCCGAGCCTGACAGAGATTTGTAGGTCAGGCAGAGAAGTTTGAACAACGCTCTCTTTCTGATGGGGAGCCAGTGGAGGGCTCTAAGCGTGGGAACTGACGGTGTTGGTGGAGGCAAGTTGCTAACCATGCGGGCAGTGGTGTTTTGAACCACCTGCATTTTAGATATAAGAGATTTATTTGAAGCGAGAAACAAGGCAATGCCATAATCCAAGCGTCTGATGATTAATGCCTGGGTGAGAGTGTTCCGGGAACTCAAAGGATGCCACTGAAAGATTTTCATAACAAGGCGCAGTATGCCAAAGCAGGTGTCGCAGGTGGAGGTAATCTGGTCTTTCACGGATAGAGTGTCATCTAAAAGTATACCCAGATTCCTGGCTGTTCTGCTGGGCACAGGGGCAAGGCCCAATTCAGCTGGGCATCTGTCGTCAGACCAATATAGCTGGGCTTTGCCAAACAGAAGAATCTCTGTTTTGCCCCCATTCAATTGAAGACAATTGAGGGACATCCAGATGGCAATTTTCCTCATGCAGGCGATAAATCACTGTTTGACGTTTTTAGTGTCGTGCCCAAACGAGATAACCAATTGGGTGTCGTCTGCATAAGAAAGTATTTCAAACCCGCAAGACTTGACCAACTGGGCTAGAGGGGCCACATAGATGCTGAAAAGCATGGGGCTTAAGGAGGAGCCCTGAAAGCCCCCCTTATCCAAGGGGACAGTTTTAGAGTGATCAGTGCCGATGGAGATTGTTTGGACCCTGTCTCTGAGAAAATGTTTGAACCAGTCAAGGGCGATGACCTGGATACCTATCTGGTAGAGACATTGTATCAAGATGGAATGAGAGAACGCTGCGGACAGGTCAAGCAGAACCAGCATTTCGAGGATTCCGGTATCAAGGGATAGCCTGTTGGTATCTACTACTGCAAGTAGGAAAGTTTTGGTACTGTGGGAAGGTCTGAAACCCGATTGATGAGCATCCAACAAACTATAGTTCTCCAAATAAGAGGAGAGCTGTTTGTTGATGTAGGTCTCCAGAAATTTACCCAACAGGGGGAGGAGAGATATGGAGCGACGATAGCTAGCCGGTTCGTTAGGATCTGCATTAGGTTTTTTCAAGCTAGGTGTAACATGTGCTGCTTTCCATAACTGTGGGAAGGCAGCTAGGGTCAGAGACAGGTTACACAGTGATGTGATAGTTGGTGCAAAAAGAGAGGAGAGAGTAGCAATGATATACAGGGGACAATGATCTAAAGGGGGTCCAGACTTTGCTTTGTGCAGCAAATCGAGCATCTGAGATTGAGAAATAGGCTCCAACCTTTCCAATAGTGCTGGGGCATTATTTCGAGGAGATTCAATTGTGTAGTTGTGAATTGAAGGATTAGCCACAGAGTGAAAACTACGGTAGATGTTGTCTATTTTAGATTGAAAATGGCTAGCTGAAGTGTCACAAAGAGTTTGTGAGGCAGGGATGACAGAGGAGAATGCTTGTGGTTTGACAAAGTCGTTTAGGATTTTTAAATAATTCCTTAGAGGAATTGCCTGCTTGCTTTATCTTGTCGACAATATAATGCCTGCATGCTGATCTTATTTTACAGTGGTAGGCACTTAGTGCTGATGTGTATATTTGGTTGTCAGTGCCAGTTTTTGAAGCCCTCCATTTATGTTCTAATCTTTTACAACTTGATTTGTCAGCTTTCAATTTCGCAGTATACCATGAAGCATTAGGTCTACATAATGCATAACATTCCAGTGTTTGTCTTTGTGTTTCCACCTTTTTGATTTAGAACATTCTACCCTCAGTGAGTGGAGTATTACAATAGCTTTATAGCCATTCTGCCTCGGGCAATACCAGTAGTTAAAGGCCCTGTCTCCAGTTCTAGGCCCTGGCAAGTGGCTCGGGTCTATAACTCGGGCTCGGGGCCTTTAGCAAACGGTATAGCCTTGGCAGCAGGCTATAAGGCTATAATATAACCTCAAGCCTAATTTGTTGACAGGGGATTGGTTATGAGACATAATTTTCTCCCACAGTGCAGTACCAGAAAAAACTAAGAAAACACAGTACAGGCGTGAATGCTTCTTTGGCAATTTTATATGTTATTGAATTAATTGAAAGGATTCTGTTATTTGAGCTTTGAGAATAGAAGGTTCAAAGCGCCTTACAATTAAACGCAACATCCCTTGATGTACAGTGTATTAAAATAAAAATCAAGAGCTGTGGAAAGATAGAGCCCACAATCAATAGAGCATCAATAAAGACCGCAGAAAAGTAAACAACCTGCTCTGGTCCCGTAGCTCAGTGAATAAAACCCTCACTGCTGAAGTGGTGGTGTACAGCCTGCAAGTCACAGCTCTGAATCACAACAGCGCCAGTCCAGATGTTCATCTATCCGGAGTAGATAAACGCGTATCACTTGATAATAGACTGCATAACGGTGATAGTGGTGTGCAAAAATAACGAAATAATTATCATTAATCATCGGAGAATTTTAATTTACAGCTAGAAGAGCAGGCACTGACAAAACCAACAGGTCTGGCCTTGGCAATCTCGTGCAATGTTTTTTTTTTTTATTGGAAGCACATGCCACATAAACAGAAAGAAGGATAAAAATATAGCATGCCACAGCATACGTGGTTGTATTATTGCAAAAAACATTTTACATTGAAAGGAAATTAGGCATTGCACATAATTTTAATAAAACATAATGGGTGTTTCCTAGCAGGTTGATGTACTTTGAACTGGTGTAATACCCTAGTGTAAATTTAATGCACTTCACAGGGAAATATTACCATTGGTGCAAAGGAAAGTTACAGTTGGTGTTGAATTACTTTAACTTGTAAACATAGTTTAGCCATACCAGGACGACTAAAAATAGCAAAAAAGAATATAGAAAGGAAAGAAGAAACCTTTGTCAATTGGAAGTATTGGTCTACTAGCACTTCTTTTTAGGCTGATGTGCACAAATGCAGGGACGGCTCCTCCATTAGGGCGGAGGAGCGTCGTCCCACTGCTTTCTCGCAGTGCGAGAAGCAGAAACATAAAATGGTATTTTAAATACCATTTTATGTTTCTCCTTCTCGCGCTGCGAGAGAGCAGAAGGCAGGGTATGCCTGGTTGGTGGCGGGCGGGAGGGTATGCCTGGTTGGGGGCGGGCGGGAGGGTCATGGAGGAGTGGCTTGCCCACTCTGAGTGCCCTGACTGTTTGGTCGGCCCTCAGGGGCCGACCAAACCAGTCATGCGCACTCTGGATTTTCCCTATGTAGGCTTCATGCAGTCTACATAGAGAAAATGGCCTCCCTACAGGCGCCCGGCTGGGCGCCGTCCGCACCAATCACAACGCTGCCATTGCAGCGTTGTGATTGGCTTAGGGGAGGGGAGGGAGGCTGCCTTCTTCCTGTTCCAGCAGCGGGACCCGGCCAGGAGGGGAGGCGGCGCGGGACCCGGTAAGTTAATTTTTTAAAAATTGATTTTTAAATCCCACCCCCGTGTGAACCCCAGTGCGAACACCCCCACCCGCGAGTCATGCGAGCTGCGGCTGCACAAATGATCAGGCTAAATGCCGTCACTCACTGTGCAAGAGAGCCAAAAGGTTGAAGTGGGCTGACCCATTGACCTGTAGCGGCCAGTTTCTGGGCAAAGTGGCTGGCGGAAAGGAAAGGGGGGACTGGGACGAACAACAAAAAAAAGAATAATAAAATAACTTACCTGTTCAACGCTCCGACGCTCCTCTCTGGCTCCGCCACCATGCACTGCAGGCACAGGCTCCCAGAATCCCCTAGGCCAATCCTGACGCTGCATGAAAGCAGCATGAGGGTTGGCCTGAGCGCCAATGATTTGCGCTCCCAGGGAGACTGGGAGCCTGCGCCTGCTGGCCTCTCCAACCCAGCAATGCAGCTGGGTTGGAGGGAGCTTCAGTGCACATGAGGGTTTGGCCGGCCTGAAACTGCCGGCCAAGCCACCATGTGCACTGACAACCAGTGCACCTACCACTAGCCCTCTGCATGTCATCCCCGTGGCCCTGCCCCCTAGGCAACACTACGGAGAAAAATAAAACGATAATAAACACAGGTTCATTATCGTTTTATTTTTCATTTTTTGGCTGATGACAAAGGGGAGGGGCAACGCTCCTCCACCATAGCGAAGGAGCCACCGCTGTCATTGACCCATACTGTATGCAGGGGCAGTGGAAGCAAAATGTGAATTACAGCTGAACAGGCAAATTGAAGAAGAGGACTGATCCAAAACCCCCCTATGTATGCATATATGTATGCATTTGTTACCTATGATTTGTTTTGATTACATGAGGCTTGCGAAACAGCTAAAGAAGACTTTAGGTCAGACCTAGAAATGATGTGCAGTAGTCATGGAACACTAGCAAATACTGCTTAAATCATTTCACAAATAGTCACCACAAAACTACTTACAATATGTATATCATTAGATCGTAACCCATAGCCCCCTTAAAATGACATAAGCATACCTGAAAATTAATTTTCATTCACAATGGAGGAACAGAAAATGTCAATATACTTTTTACGTCTTATCAGGGAAGGAAGCAAAAAGAAGAATAAGGCCCAAGGCCCTCATTAGGAGTGCCCTTTTAATTCAGATTTGGACAGAAAAAGAATTTTTCTGCCTAAATTGGAATTATGACACATAAGGTGTTATCTCATGCAGTAATGCCGCATGTAATACAAGGGACAAATAAACTCTCACAAAACTGGTCAAATATGTCCTTGCAAAAAGAGCGTTCGAGAAGGTAATGCAGAAATCTTTACAGTAACACTGGTTTCCATATGTTGTTCCCCACTCCAGATGTTAAACTCATAAGGGCCCTTAAAAGGTGGATTAATACGGAATAAAACATGCAAGGCTCTGCCTTAATCCAAATATATTCTTGCATATAAGATATTTTTTATGATTGGTTGATAAGTGTACTGCATGTGCTCCTAGTTAAAGTCTTTGGTCATGTTTTACTTCGTTAACATATAGCGCTTTAGGTAATACTACCCTTACACAACTGAATGGTGCTTATTTCATGAATGTCAGCGGTATAATATTATTGTGTACTATTTAGAGACTACTTACCTCAGTCTCAAAGTGATGCAATAAAAGCTGCCTCCATTACCCAAATCAATGGTACTCATCATATCGACCTAGAAAGGGTGAGAGGTAGAGCTGGGCCACTGGGATTCAATCCAGTAATCCTCAGCCCAAACACAGATCTAAGTAATGGATCTGCGAGTTTACTAATCTTCTCAAAGGTTGAGTCCGCGTCGCGATTTTAAAAATTGACAAGGGAGTAATAGGTGCCCCTTTGTGCCCATCAGGGGACCTCCTGCTCGACCCATGGTTTTTGTATATTTGTGAGGCAGCTGCATATCACTCACTTCAGACGTTTTTGTGGTGCCCAGGTCAAACATTTTATCAGAACCCTATATAGCACTAGCACCTGCGTCTAAGTAACAATAATAATAATTAAATATATACATGCCTCTTCAGTAATGAACAGGGCAGGCTTGATTCCTGATCCATAAATATATTTTACAGAACGAACGCTGGGCCGTAAAAAAGCTTTGGACCAGGGAATAATGCTCTTCTATAACTGCTTTCCGGTAGCCCTACCAGACACAGTTTATTTTCAAGGGCACCTCGCTAAATGTCTGAGCTGGAGGACGGCCTTAACGTTACACATCTGCACAGTGGCAGCCGCCACCTATTTAGGGTGGTGTGGTGGGTGGGACGGTAAGGGGAGTTTGGGTAATAAAATAAAACATAAAACAAAAACAATTTACCTGCAGCTCCGCTCTCGGCCGCCTCGTTTCTCCTCTCGCCTGGCCCGGATATGGATGGGCCTCAGGGCACAGCTCCACACCCAATCCAGATGCTGCTCTTATAGCATGAGAGCAGCGCCAGGATTGGTCTGAGTGGTCTAGTTTGCTGCTCAGACAGTGCCTTGGAGCATGTGGCTTTTTTCCAAACCTGCTGTGTAACACACCTGGGTTGGAGAAACATAAGTGCGCATGTCTGTTTGGCCTGCTTAGGACGGCCGGCCTAACAGACATGCACACTTATAAGTGCACACTACTCCTCCCTGTCATGCCCGGACCCGTCCTATACCTATTGTACGGCTCAGACAGTAATAATATTATGATAATAACATTGTGTTATTGTCATTTTATTTATCATCTGCTGGCTATGGGCAGTGGGGCGACGCTCCTCCGCCATACCGGGGGAGCCGCCCCTGCATCTGCACTTAGCTCTGTGAAGAGAGCATGAGCCCCCTCACCGCCTAATATACTGACTACCCTTCTGAAATGCTACTTTTTTTTTCCAAAATGATATAATGTTATGAGTTAAAAGGCAGCTAAGCAAACAAAATGATCTTTGGGTTATCTTTGAAATACCCTGGCTCCATCTACATGATCTGAAGAATGGCTGCTGCAATGAAAGGCATCGGATAATTGCAACTGAACTGCAAAAGCAGCTCAACCCAATGCCTGCTTTAATCATCGAAAACATTCTTCAGCCTTTCAATCCACCATGGACCTATCGTCTTTTTGCCAGATGACTGATAGGAAATGATGTGGAAGCTGAGATAAAAATCTCCCACAAGAATTACAAAGTCCTCAGGAGTGTTGTACTGATTAAACATCAGTGGGAGAACACAACTTCAAAAAGTGCTAAGTTATTATTCCATTTCACTGCTATTGCAGCAGAATGGATAAGATCTGCAGTCTACACAATCCTGATCAGAAGCACACAAAATTTGGAATAAAATTGATTTTTAATCTCATAATACCTCTGGCACATGCAAAACGGGTTCTTGTAAATCGGATGAAAATATTAACTAGACAATCATCTAACAATCTCAGATATGAGAAGAGGAAACTAATTAAATGTTGTAAAAAGATCTATGTGGCTTTACACAGCCTAGAGGCATGACTCTTGTTTTTGATTCATCACTAGGGTATAAATGAACCTGGTGAGAAAGCACATCTATGCCAAGTTGGTTAAAAGTTTAACTAAACAGGTGAAAAAAGTTCTGGAATCCGACGCATTGAAAATGTATTTTTGCAGGTCAGATGAAAAAGGGAGAGTCAGGGCTGGACTGGTCGTAACGGGCACTGGGCGTTTCCCCGGTGGGCCACTAGGGTGGGGGCTAGTTTTAGACCCCTGGTGGGCCGTTTTTTAGGTCTCGCCTGAGCCAGCGCTTAGCGCTGCGCTCGGCGAGAGTTTTAGTAAGCGGGTTTTGGAAGTGCAAACAGCAGTGGCTTTTGCTGGCGACCAGCTTGCGTTCACGATAGCGTGCACGCGCGCAACCGCCAGCTTTCAGCGCCCGATCAGGCGCCATCTGTCTTTCCTCTCACTGACTTGATTGCTTTCACGCTCCTCCGCCCCTCCCCTCCCCCGCGTCGCGCTGCTTTCACTTTCGCGCGCGGCCAATGCTTGTGTTGGTCTGCATTGGAGGGAGGCGATCGTGTTTTGTTTACTTAACTTCATTTCCCGTGTGCTTAATCTTTCCTCACAGGCGCCCCTTGTTTTTTTTTTACTTGGTTGCTTTTCTGTCCTGGACCCGGAGGCAAGATGGCGACTGAGTGACATCTCGCCGCGGAGCTCCGCCGCCGGACCCAGAGTTCTATGCCTAAACGCATCTGAGCCACTCCTTACATCCTCGTAGTTCACCTACGGAATAGAAGACAAGGAAAATCATGGAAAGAAGCACCCGGAATGTCTGGATATATCAAGCTGTATCTACTCTGCATGCTTGATTCCGGGAATGCACTCTCACCTCTCTGTAGCCCTGGGGCTTTGTATACGGATCGACCTTCCTGGATCTCCCTTGCCCTGCGTGATCCATTACTAGTGCTGCCTGGAAGGAACACATCGGCGAATTACAGCGGGACGGCTGACAGAAGGAAAATTTTACCGGGAACACGCAGTGTCTACGCGGGAAGTGAATACTGTTGGAAGATACTTTGTTGCAGTGGAAAGACCCGACAGAGCCGACAGCTTCGAAATCAAGTAAGAATGGCTGGCAAGGGTACCAAGACTCTGAAGGGGAAAACTGCGCAAATATGTGGCGTCTTAGCGAGTGTACCGCTACAAACTAGTACATTAATTACAGACACCAGGCAGAAAAAGATGGATACACGAGGTATTAAAAATAAAAGCAATGACAAGGGAGAGAAGGGAGAAAGTAAAGGGAGAAATGAGGGCGAAAATTGCACTGAGAGCATAGAAAATCCCAAGAGAACATTTGCAAAGACTAACAAAGAGCCGGATTACTCACAGCCTCTAATCACTAGCAGCTTTTGTGTACCAGGATCTAAGACTGTGACAGAATCTACAGTCAGCACAGATGGGGGAGAAGAGAAGAGCGATAGCCTACAGAGCAAACAGAAGGACTTAAAAACGCCCATAGATTTGGTGCATTCAAGTACACCCTATTCCACAACCCAGGCTAATAAAACAATAATGGAGGCGCATTCCACCCCATTATTGCAACATCAATATACAGATGGGGGCTACAACCAGGACAAAGAAGGGAAGAGCAGCAAGTCAGGTAATGATGGTAAAGAAACTGTAGAAATAATACAAGAAGCAATACAGTTACCTAAAACACCTGACAATCTTGAAAAATTCTACTCATTAACTGATGAGTCAGAAATCTCTGATATAAGCATTTCCCTATCAAGCGAAGAGGACGAGGCAAACTGGCATAGTAGTACAAACACAGACCCACAGAAGAGTAGGAATGGACAAAAGAAATTACGGAAAAAAAGAAGTGGGAGCCGCCAAAAAAGACAAGAGATCTCTGATAAAGGTAGCATCGCTGATTTGAGATGGGACTACACGGACACACAATTTGCAATTACTACAGATATAATGGATGCCTCAAGCAGCAACCAAACAATTATCAATAGTAACTGCACCAATAAAGAGGAGGAGGAAAGGGTAAAGTGCGAGTCTGCTCTTTCAACGGTGCTACATTCTATTAAAAGTTTCCAGGAAGAAGTTAAAGCAGATAACAGGAGATCACGTTTGGCCGCCAAAAAATTACAAGGGGCTGTTAGGAAGGTAGGCAAGACATGTGCAGATATTGCCGATCGGATGGCTTCCGTGGAAGTACGGACAGAGAATCTTGAGAAAGATGTAGCTGTGCTAAAAACCCAAGTAGATGAGCAGGAAAGTACAGTTAAAGACTTTATGTGGAAGATGGAAGCGCAGGAAAATAGACAACGGCGTAATAATCTCCGCTTTTAGGGATCCCGGAAGGTGTTGAGAAGGATGATCCTAGGGGATATATGGTCACACTTTTGAAGGGAGCTTTTCCAGAGCTACAATCCTGGGATTGGGATAAGGAAATACAGCGGGCACATAGGTTCCCGCTAACTCCTCCTAAACGCCTTTTAGCTACGCCTCAACATCCTCGTGCAATGCTGTTATTCTTTGGGAACTTTCTTCTACGTCAAGCTCTGTTTGATCTGGCAAGGCCTACGACAAGAAGAAACTTTGGGGGAATCACTTTTTTACTAGACCCGACTTTGCACATGCCACAGTCGAACGAAGATGGAGACTCAGACAGCTCTTTGCTCCCTTTCAAGAACTCGGAGCAGATGTGTATCTGCAGAACCCGGCCAGACTAAAAATTGTGCATAAAGGGACCACACGTAGTTTCAACTCAGAGATTCAAGCAAAAGCATATTTAGAGGAACTCACAGCGAAACGGGGGAGCCGGGAGTAGGGAACAGGGACTGGAAAGGGTATAGTCTATGACTTCGATTGCAACTTAGTAAATATTATTTAAACTTCACTAAAGTAGTAAGGAGGGCTTAACCTTTATCCTTGGCAATGTTGCATTAATTTTGTTCACATGAAAGGGGGTGGGCGGCGGGGATGCGGGGCTCTGATCCCTCAGATGTCATCTCCCTGGCTTTGGCAAAGCCAGGTAACCTCAGGTGTAGGTGGTGGGTGGGGGGTGGGTAAGGGTGGGGGGTTGAGGGTGGGGGAGGGTAAGGGGGAGGTTGGTCACAGACATGGGGAAGAATAGATGCAGCACGATTCCAGTTAAAGCATAGAATTTCCGCTATATACAATGAGTGAATTACGTATTGCCTCGGTAAATATTTGTGGCCTTAATGACCCTAAAAGAGAAGGAACACCGCAATTGGATTACGACTACTAAAAGCAGATGTAATATGTTTACAAGAGACACATATTGAAAACACACAGAGACATTTATTGGGAACACTTGGATATGTGCTGGTGGGGGCTACAAAACAGAATTCCCGCACGCGTGGAGTAGCAATACTGACCTCCAACCACTCTTTACAATTTAATCGGGTGTCGGCAGATCAGCAGGGGAGGTGGGTAATTACTGAATGTAGCTGGAATAATGGAAACCCAATGACTATTTGCTCCATATATGGGAGCAATGTAGATGACCCAACGGTAATCTATCAAGTTAGTAACGAATTAGCTACCTGGCCATTGCCACTCATACTTTGTGGAGATTTTAATATAAACTTGCCAGCAGATAAAAATTTTAAACAAGATACAGGCTGGGTATATAAGGGACGCAAGCCAAAGGTATTTAGTGCTCTGAAGGCACTATGCCAAGAACACGCACTTACAGATCTTTGGAACTGGCAGGATCCCACCAAATCTGGCTTTACCTATTATTCTTACCCGCATAATAAACATGTCAGAATAGATTATATACTAGCATCACACTCACTTTTACACAATTGCAAAATGGAAAAAAATCCTCGGATTTTAGCAGATCATAACCCATTAATAGTGGAAGTCAAGTGGGGTGGACACCGGGAGAGGACGATTCCTATCTGGACTTTTGAAAGGGCATTATTGTTTGATGAAGAATATTGTGCTTACATGCGAGGGTGGATACCTCAGTTTGTTAGAGAAAATGTAGGAAGTGCAGGAATTGAGGTTGTGTGGGACACGCTTAAAGCAGGTGTGAGGGGGAAACACTTAGGTACTCAATACAGCGGAATAAAAAGAGACAAAAAATATTGAATGACCAACTAGTGAGATTAGCCACTGCAGAAGAAGAACTGATCACAATAGTGCAAAATAGGGGGAATCATGAGGAAGCACAGGCAAAGGTTGCGGTAGCAAAATCAGCTGCAATGGAAACTATAGCAAAAAAAGCCGCCGATAAATTAACAGTATGGCGAGAGGAAGCCTATGAGTGCAGTGAACAAGTGGGCCACCATCTCGCAATAAGAGCCAGACAAAGGGCAACCCGGAATTTTATTACAGAAATCAGGGATCCTGAGCAAGGGTTAATCTCAGAGTCTGTAGGCATCCGTAAAACATTTTTTTCCTATTATCAAAAACTATATAACGAGGACGCAACACAAAATATGGCGGACATCGCTACATATCTCAATCAGATTCCCACAGAGCAACTCCCAGAGGAGGAACAGCAACAATTAGAAGAACCACCTCAATGGCTAGAGATGCTGTTATGCATTAATAGTCTTCCAAGTGGTAAGGCCACTGGCATGGATGGTATCCCTCTTGAATTTTATCAAAAATTCTCGGAACAATTGAAAGAATGTATGGAGTTGTTGGTTACGCATGTCTTTACAGGGGGCACACCCCCAGATTCATGGTCGCAGGCGAAAATTATAATTTTTCTTAAAAAAAATAAAAATCCGACAGACCCTGGCTCATATCGCCCCATTACCTTAATTAATGCCGATAGCAAGATCTATTCAAAAATCCTCGCAACAAGAATTGCCTCAGTAATCCATATGGTCATCTCTAACCAACAACATGGGTTTATACCTGGTCGAGGGACGACGGATCATATAAGACGGGTCATTACACTCCTTGATATAAAAAATATCTCAAAGGAGCCAATAGCGTTAATACTGTTGGACGCAGAGAAAGCCTTTGACAGGGTTTCCTGGACTTTTTATGGGAGACCCTGTCAAGGGTAGGAATCGGCAGCAGATTACTTAAAGCTCTTAAAATGCTTTATTATAAACCCACTGCAAGGGTTTTAGTCAATAGCGAGCTTACAGATTCCTTTCAGGTAACGAGAGGGACAAGGCAGGGATGCCCAAGCTCGCCGCTATTGTTTGCAATATATATCGATCCTTTTTGCGCCAACTGGAAAGAAATAATATTATCAGACCCATTATAACTCATGGATGGGAAACTAAAGTTTTGGCGTATGCAGATGACATTGCCTTAGTGACTCCCTGTCTTGAAATGGCCCTACGGGAAATTGAGGTAGAAGCAGCAAAGTTTGGCAAAATCTCTGGGTATTCACTTAATCGCAGCAAAACCCAAATTATCTGTAATGAAAATTTAACCTATATAGATGAGCGGATAGTACAGAAAGCTACATATTTGGGCATAGACATTACTGCAAATATAGACTACATTGTTAAGGAAAATATCGAACCATTAGTGTTAAAAATCAAGCCCGAACTAACCAGATTACATAACCTACACTTATCCATTATTGGTAGATGCAACATTATCAAAATGCTGTTTTTTCCTAAATTTTTGTATCTTCTGCGCGCAATCCCCTTAGAATTTAACAATGAGTACTTAAAAAAGATTGACGACCTGTTTTCAAGGTTTATCTGGGGGTACGCGAAGCCTAGAAGAGCATTTAAATTTCTTACATTACCCAAGGAGAGGGGCGGACTTGCCTTGCCAAATATTAGGCTATATTATTGGACCACCACAATATTGTATAACCTAGCCCTTATTCAGGATAAACCAAATGAAGAAAAGGCGAGAGAGACACCGACACCACTTGAACTAGCTATGGGGGCAGACGTTTGGGGATGGGCTTGGCGACATCTGAACGATAATCATTACAAGAAAGTTCGGTTCAAGACATTGCAAGTGGGATATAGGGTTATCAAGGCTGTACAGAAGCTTATTGGTTGGGGACGCTTGAATTTTTATACACCATTATATAATAATCCAATTCTTCCGACAATTTTTAAAGGTTCTATTATAAAAAGATGGAGGGAAGCCGGCCTGACTAAATTAGGTGACCTTTACTTTATATCAGGGATAGCTTCATTTGAGAATCTTAGAGAAAGGTATGGGTTAGATAGAAGAGACTTCTATAAATTTTTACAGGTACGGGATTTTCTGATCAAAAAGGGGTGGCCCGATAGGGTTTACTAATAGCGAGATCATAGATAAGCTTATAGGGAATAGAGATTTGACAATAGGGATGGTCTATAATCTTTTTAACACAGCAATGCAAGACGACATGGCAACCCATGCTATAAAATGGAATGTGGAAGCTGGCACCTCTGAAAATATGTTCTTTCATTCTTTAAAGCTAGCGCAGAATGTTTTAATACCAGCACGATTACAGGCGCAATACTATAAATCTTGCTTCTCGCTATATTACACCCCAAAGAAAATCTCTAAATGGGCAGTGGGGAAAGGGACCTGCTGTCCACGATGTGCTTTACACCAAGCTGATCTTAGCCATCTCTTTGCAACCTGTGGCGTGTTGGACAGCCTAAAACGAGATATCACTAGCTTCTTTATTGAAGCCTTAGGGATACCCTGCTCTCTCACCCTGACGTTAATTGGATTGGGGGTAGATCAGGGGCTACAGGGAAAACCTGGTGAAAAATTACTTTTTATAGGCATGGCTATCCTGCGTCTATGTTTAGCATCAGCCTGGCTGGACCCAAACCCGCCAGGGTTTCAGCAATGGCTTGCACGATTTCTAGCAAATTATAATCTGGAAAAGGCTGTTTATGCAAAAAAGGGAATACGTTCACACTCCAAAGGCCAAGAAATCTGGGCCCCTGTGACTAGCTGGTTGAGCAGGAACGAATAGATGAATATGTAATTTGTATATAAACTACATTAACTGGTAAAATATTAGTTGATGACCAAACCCCAAGTGGGAGTGGGGGTGGTGGATGGGAGTTTAGGGGAAGGGAAAGGGGGGGGGGGGGACGTGTATATACATATACATTAATGCACTCTACTGTCTGCATGTTTTGATGGCACTTATGATATCCAATAAGTATCAGGCATAATGTATGTACGACATAAACTAAAATGTATTGGATTTTGTTTTTGTGGTGCACTAACAATAATAAAAAATATTTAAAAAAAAAAAAAGGTTGCTTTTCTGTCCTGATGTTCTTTGCATTTTTAATTTGATAACTAGTTGCCAATTTTGTCTGCTGCCGACCAAATCCTAACATCACCACGGGCTGCTTCTAGTGGGATATCTGTGGTTGTTCAGAGCGCCCTTCCCGTTACGCTCCTTCCATGGTCCCTTACACGGATCCCGCTCAGTCTGTCCCGGGCCTCGTATAGATAGAGCGAGTAGAGTGACTTACATCCTGCAGGCAATCACTGTGGGGACGGCCCGTGACATGTGCGAAATGCGCGCCCCGCACACGTGTTATCCGCAGGCCCATTGTATTACAAGGCCAGACCCGCCAGTACACCCCCCCTCCACAAAGCTGTCTGCGAGTTTGGCACTGCACCGTAATCTATTGGAGTTCACATCTGTTCCAAGTTTATAATGCGCGAAATTTGAAGGTTGTCATTTACTTTGTCAATTCATTTATTCACTTTAGGATGAAGTCTGTCCCGGGCCTCGTATAGATAGAGCGAGTAGAGTGACTTACATCCTGCAGGCAATCACCGTGGGCCCGTGGGGACGGCCCGTGACATGTGCGAAATGCGCGCCCCGCACACGTGTTATCCGCAGGCCCATTGTATTACATGGCCAGACCCGCCAGTACACCCCCCCCCCTCCCCACCCCCCCTCAACAAAGCTGTCTGCGAGTTTGGCACTGCACTGTAATCTATTGGAGTTCACATCTGTTCCAAGTTTATAATGCGCGAAATTTGAAGGTTGTCATTTACTTTGTCAATTCATTTATTCACTTTAGGATGACAAGTAGTTATTTTTATCGCTTTTAAGCACGCCTAATATATTTCGTCCTATTAATAGGAAGTGCATTTATTATTAATTGTTTTTCTACTTCATTGCTGTACAATATGTGCACATTTATTTTACATTGATATTTTATCAGGGTCCTTTGCATGTATTGCCTTAATGCTTCATAAATTGAATATCGAACTCCTGTTTACCTTTACACCAGCAATGGGTACTTATTATTTATAGATCACAATTCCCACCCAAGCAGGCTTGCAATCTTAGTCTTGCATTGCCTTTTGATTTATTTGGGCAGCCACGGGAACCTAACGCATTATTGGCAGTCTATTAAGAGACTGGATGACTGGCATCTTTCTGTAGGTTTTCATGTTTACAATTTTTAATGAAACCGAGTACTTACACTAGTGTATTTTAAGTACTGCCTACACAATAGTTTTACATCCTTTCTTTTCCTCCTTTGTTCCCACCTTTCTCTCTCTTGCTGTAGTTCAAACTTTAATTATGAAAACTAAGTCCTGGTCCCCAGAAATAACTGCCGGAGCCTACCACCTGCAACAACCGGCACAATTAAGCACTTTGTCTAAGTGCAAATATTAATCCATCCTGACCACAATAATACGGCGGTCCACAACTCCCGTCTGTGCTACTGATGTGTCTTCTCAAATATGTCAACGCAACAAAGAAACTTGCGCAGCAGGTGCTTTCGTTCGATATTTCAGCTTTTACGCCCTAATACACAACCATCCTTATTTTAACAGCCACAACGTAAGGCAAGGGGTGTGCAGTAATAGCGTGTATTTTTTGTTGTTGCTTTGCAAGAAAATTATTATGTTTAAAGTGCATGGCTGATTTGTTTATTTTTATTTACCGCTTTTGTTTCTTCAAACTCTCGGTTCCTCAGGGGCACCCACTTACAAGGTCCCAAAGGCGAGACCTATTGGCTATGCCAATGCTTGTGTTACCGGGGGCCGGTTTTGCAGCCTAGCAGCAATATCGGCTCCCTGGATCAAAAGCGGCACAAAGCTTTCCACTAGCACGCCCCCGCCTCCCCCCTTCGTCGGGGCAGACGGAGTGCTTTGCCAGGGCCGGTTTCGGTACCCAGTCCGGCCCTGATGCTAAGTGTAATAGCTCAGCAACACACTCACAATCTTACCTCAGCCTAAAACTCAAGCTTACTCTAACATTGATTATGGGGAAGCCATATGCATACAACAAGACATTCCTAATCTTATGTCAACCTGAAGTTGAAGCTTTCTCTAACACTGATTTCTCGGAAAGCATATGCATCCAAGACATTCCTAATCTTATGTCAACCCGAAGTTGAAGCTCTCTCTTTAACACCAATTACTGGGAAGGCATAGGCATACAAAAAGATATTCATAATCTTACACATACTTAAAGCTAAAACTTTCTCTTTAACAATGATTATAAGGAAGGTATAATCATACAAAACATTCCCAATCTTATGTCAACCTAAAGTTATCATTAAAGACATTCATCATTTTACGTCAGCCTAAAATTAAAGCTTTCTCTTCAGTACAGATTATGGGGAAGGCATAGGCATACACTGAGATTTGAGGGAGCTATATATATCTTCACCTACAAAAATTGCAGATATGAAACAATGCAAAATATTTCTGATGGTGATGATATATTACTAACTCCCAAAAATGAGGGTTACAATTTATTCAAATTGAAAGGAGCCAATAATTAGAGGTCAAAACCAGCTTCCATCCGCAGAGGTCAACTCTGAGATTCTCGACTCGTCTCTAAATCTTGATCATCTTGTTGTTTGCAATCATGGGCAAATTCAGTTCACTGCAAATATTTCAATAGATTCCTGCACAATTTTATATCTATATCTTGATTGCTGTTCATATGAACCTGACCCAAAACGCTCATAGGCTACTGTGAATGGTCTGTAGAGCTTTACAGACCCCACCCCCCAAAGAAAGAAAGAAAATTCTTTATCTGGATGTTATTAGGGTTCATTCATATCTACTGGTAAATAATTTGAAGAGGCAATGATATCAAACCAGTTTCCCTTCCTATTTCTTATTTCATAAACATTTTCCACAGATGGGAATACTTTGACTGGCCATTTAAATCACAGGAGGTTACTGATGTCAAGCAAAACATTATCAAATTGCTTGCAAGTGAGCAGATCGGGTGTTTCAGCAGATGAAAGGAGTGGCTCTTCAATCTAAGCTTCCCTCTCTGGTGGTGATTCTGGTCCCAAATCTCTACAAATGCTGATGGAACATTGATTAATCTAGCCATGAAAAGCCAAGCTCCTTATGTTTAGATAAAGATTTACAGTAAAGTCAGTCGGGACTGTCCTAAAAATATAATAATACGGTGTTCTTTTCTGTGTATATGGGTTGTTCGCGATTCTGGAAATACCCCGATTGTGGACTTAAGTGCAATGGGTTAGGTGCATTTCTCTTTTGCTAAATGCTAGTCTCACAAACATTGAAGGTATTTCTTTGTTTCTTGTACTTCATAAAAAAATTACCCTAAATCTGCATCTATGATCCTTATTATCTTTACACAAATTCTACGTACGTGGAGTCTGCTGCCAGCCGTGCTTCACAACTTCCAACTACTCACGCCAAACAGAGAGCATAGTGTCTGCATATAGTCAGTGAAAACAAGATTCCTAATCAAATCAAAGATACCTTCTTAAATTGATGATCTGTGATGGGTGTGTGAATCTAAATGGAAAACAAACACAACCATTACCAATATCGAATAAGTAGTGTTGATTAAACATTATCATATAACCAGTGAGAGTGTAAAACCCAACGTAGAAAAGTACATTTGAGGAACAACTAAAAATATCCTGCAAACCAGTTACTGATTTCCACAAAGGCTTGGATTAAGAAGACTTCTCAGGCTAAACAAAAAGTGTTCCCTTATCTTGGTAGGAATGCATGGGAGCAATGCTTTGCTTGTAAGTGCAAGACAATACAGGTCAAAAATGAACTGAATTGTATTGCATAGATTGTTTCTGCTCAGGCTAGGGTGACCGTCTCACTCTGGTCATTACTAACACATTCTCCAGTCCGTCCTGCACTTTTCATCTACAAATCATTATTTTCAGCTGTAGCGGCTGGTATGGAATGGTGGCAGGGGAAGGTGGGAGTTAGAAAAAAAATAATAATAAAAAAATATATATATCTTACCTGCAGGTCCCCGATCGCCGCCGCCTCTCCTCTGACACAGGAACAGGAAGCACCGAGGCTTCCAAACTCCCATAGCCAATCACGACGCTGCTGATAGCAGCGTTGTGATTGGTCTGAGCGCTGAACCACGGCCTGGGCATGTTCTCCACCCAGGCTGTACAACACAGCCTGTGAAGAACATGCAAAGTGCACATGACGGTTTGGCTGGCCCAAGACGGCCAGCCAAACCGTCATGCTCACTTAAGGTGCAGCCACCACTCCTCCTCCCTCTGGGTCACGGAAGCCCCGCCCCAACCTGGCTTCAACTGCAAGCTCAATACAAACAAAAAAAATGATAATAACGGAACATTATTATCATTTTATTTTTTGTATTGAGCTTGCAGTTGAAGTAGTGGGGCGACGCACCTCTGCCTTAGCGGAAGAGCTGCCGCTGATTTTCAGGTGTGTTTGTCTAATTAGTTCAATGGAAGGAAAACAAAACTACTCCACTAAGAACAAATAAGGTCATTACACAAAAGTACAGGCCTGGAAACTGTGTCCAAGATAACCTGCAAGAAGATGTTCACCGGAGCTCATTCTCACCAACAGAGAGAAGATTGGGTGGATAGTTACCAAATAAAGCTGGAGGGATAAAACACATTTTAAAAACACTATCTACTTTGGTACTGTGTATTCAATGCCTTCCATATCTGAGAAAAAGGACACAGTGGCTGAGAAAGCCAAGTAAAGTCTAAAGCTCAGTCTCCAAGAAGACACAAGGGAATATGCAGTTGTGACCAATTCTTGCAAAGTTCGTTGTTCAAACAGCAGCAAAGTCAAATTTCTCAATAGACTCAACCTATCGTGGCACAGCGGGAAGCCACCCTGACATTGGGAGTCATCTTCTTCTAAGGTTACTCAGGATGCCTTGCACAGTTGTTCTTGGAAGTTTTCTTCATACGGCTATTACAAATGGTCCTGATATACACTGCTTACTGAGGAATCCATGGTGTTATAAATTATGCACACAAACTGAGAAATTGCTTGAGCTTTCTTGCTGCTTTCTTCCAAGAACTGGAGGAGGGAGCTTGTCCATGACCGAATCCTGCAAAAACACTCAAAACGTTTGAAATCGAGCTGGTAGAAGTTCTCTCTCCTCTGTACTAAAGGAAACTAATACACATTGATATGTGTTCACATCAGAATTACACCACTACAGACCTAAATGCCTAAATACGCACTAGCAGTTGCTGCCATTTATTCTGCCATGTGATCTGTACAGACAACCACTCTGCCATTTTTCTTCCAGTCCAACCCACTCTTTACAGTCCAGGACAGAGTACTGGCAAATTTTTCAGGTGTCTCCTCTGTCTGTGGTCTAAAGACCCTTGTGCAGTGCGGAGGCCGAAAGCACATCCTGCCAGTGTGGCGCCTCCATGGACCCGACTGCACTGGTGAATTAAAGACCGGGCCCCACCCTGCCCGTGCCTAAGTGTCACAGCCTGCAGGGTCATCTGTAGCACTTCTGGGGATGATTTATTGAGGAATATCAGGGAGCACGCCCCTTGCCCTAACTGGCTCCTGGGCTTTGCCCCACCAGAACACACCACTGCTGCGGCACTGGGGCGCTACACCTCATCTGCTTTGGGGGATGGCTGACTTTTTCAGGGAGCCGCTGGACCCAGCATTTGCAGCACCGTTTGGGCCCGCTAGCATGACATGTTTGGCCGCAGAGGCAGTCTAAACCCGGCTCCCTGAACTGAACTGTGCCGCTGTCTGCCACGGGCCCCTGGCAGCCTTTTACATCGTTTTCAGTGGAGCCTTAGCCATCCCCCTTGGCTATGTATCTTGCTTTATAATCTCCTGCACCAGGGGGACCTTTGAGTCTTCCTAAGCTGGTGCCTTCGTTCGTCCGCCAGGTTGACATCTCTGACAGGGCACTCCACACTTCTTGTGATCTAGATTGCTCCATCAATCATTGGCTGGATGCTTACACCCCACATATCTGTGCTTCTGGCCATCTGCCTGGAAAGGCACTTTCTACCAACAGGCCAAGCCAGGCCTAACAAACCCACACCTGCAGCGAGAGGACAGCCCCACTTTCCTACAAAGGGTGGACAGAATCCTTGAGAGGGGCACATTTGTCTACTATTGTGGTGGCATCTTGTTGAACCCCCAATTGCTTCCTTCCCCCTACTATTGCAGTCCAGGCCTCTGATATCATGTCATCCACTCAGGGAACCCAACTGACCCATGCCCCCACCACATCTACAGCCAAGGAACATCACCAGTCAGCACCACTCAGACCCACATCATCAACACTTTGATCTGCCACTTTCTTGGATGAATGGAACCTTGCAGAAATCAATGCAGTCCTCAAGAAGCCAACAGCCGACCCGAATCAACTGAGCAACGCCCGACCAGTCTCCCTGCTCTCCTATCCAGCCAGAGAGAAGGCCATCAACAAGCAACTTACAACCCACCTCGAACTTCACCATCTTCTATCCAACATTGAATCAGGATTCAGAAACAGCCCCAGAACTGAAACAGCACTCGTTGAGGCCACCAATGACATTCAAAACATCCTAGACCAAGGAGAAACAGCGTCCCTCATCCTGTTTGACCTCCCTGCGGCCTTCGACAGGGTCTCCCATAACACCCTCATCAGAAGACTCCACATGATTGGCATACATGGATCTGCTCTCAAATGGCTCTGTTCCTTTTTCACAGGGAGCACCCAAAGGGTCAGGCTGCCACCCTTCACATCAGAGACCAAGAAACTGATATGTGGTGTCTCACAGGGATCGTCCCTCAGGTCTACCCTTTTCAACATATACATGACACCGCTTGCCAACATCATCCGATCACAAGACATCACTGTCATCTCCTATGCTAATAACATCCGTCTTCTCCTCTCCATGACGGGCAAGACAACCACCACCAGGTCCCCCAGACCCAACTTGAACAACTGCATGACCATGGTAGCAGACTGGATGCAAACCAACTGCCTCAAGGTTAACTCTGACATGACGGACATACCGGTTTTAGGCAACAAGACCTCCCCATAAGATCTAGCTGGTGGGCGTTGTAGCTATGACCCACACTCACACTCACAGACCACGCAAGAAACTAGGCATTATCCTGGATGATAAGCTCAACATGACGGCTCAAGTCAATGCAGTGTGCACCTCCTGCTTCCATATCCTAAACATTCTGCAAAAGATCTTCAAATGGTTGCCTCAGAACACCAGATGGACTGTCACGCAAGCACTCATCACCAGCAGGCTGGACTATGGCAACACTCTCTATGCCAGGATCGCCGATCATCTCCTACACAGACTCCATACCATCCAGAACTCTACTGCAAGACTCAATCTCCCATGCCGCACCCATATCACACCGCACCTCAGGAAGCTTCACTGGCTCCCCATTCACAAGCGCAGCCAATTAAAACTTCTCATGCAAACATACAAAGCCCTTCATAACGCAGGACCAGAATAGCTGAACAGCCACATACACTACCACCAACCTACCAGACACCTTCTCTTTGCCTCACTCGCACACACTCCCCGCATCCGCAAAACCAAAACGGGAGGTTGCTCATTCTCCTACATCACACCCAAGACATGGAATGACCTCCCTCAACACATCAGAGCCGCCTCCTCACTTCTTGAGTTTTGCAAGAAACTGAAGTACTGTCTCATCATATAAGCGCCTTGGGACAACACACCTACGAACCTTAGCTCAAGCACCTGGAAAACCTCTCGGGTGATTAGAGCGCTATACAAATCAACATAACATAACATTAGGCAAGTCTTCTCATCAAATACTTTTTACAGTGGTTGTGAATAAATCTAAATCTGTGACTATGGCCCAGTCCTGACCAGAAGTGTCCTTGGAGACCATTTTAAAGAAATTACGATGGTGGTGTCGAAGCTTTGGTTGATGGTGTCCTCTATGTCCAGTCTGACAAAGGATGTTAAATCCCTATGGTCAGATCCAGGGGCTTCTCTCAATTGTCTGAAAGGGTTGGAAAGAAGAATTGATGTGGTGGAAACCTATATTGAACAAACAGTAAATTGGGGGCAAACCTTTGGTATCTGTGTCAGAAGGTGATAGACCTTGAGGATCGTGCCTGACGGGATTCTATGGGGTCCCAAAACAGTTTGATAAGGGTGATGTCAAGTGTCTTCCCACAGGTTTAAAACCTCACCTATTGGGCCTGACCTTCTCCCCTGAGCTGGAGTTGCAATGAGTGCACCACATCAAAAAAGGAAATCTCCTTCTGGTGACGCTGGGAAACCCCAACCCCTCACTGCATGTCTTTTCCGTCATGAACAGGTGTGACAGATTTTGACAGCAGTGCGTAAACATGGTCCATAGGATCTTGATGGTCACAAGATCCATAGCACTGTAGATTACTCCACAGACACTAATGCCAGGAGGTAGGGGTTTCTCTTCCTCAGACCTCAACTTCAGAAGTGGATCATCAAGTATGGCCTCTTTGACCCAGCAACAGTGTGGATCACGATGGATGGCATATCTAAGGACTACCCAGATGAATTGGGGCAATTCCTGGCGGGCCAGGGAGACCCACATATGGACACTTCCCCCACAATCACTAGCAGATACCCAATTACATCACCCCTTCCCCTCCCCCAGACATAATGATGACCTGCCATAGCTGGGTTTCAGAGAGCCTCTTCAGGAAACAGTCGGAATGAGACAAAGCGATTCAATCAGTACATGAACTTACGCACAAATTCCCTTTGCTCCTCTTCAGGTTTTTCTACCATCTGACCCTCTTTCCATTACAGGGGCCTTATGACTGTACTGTTGTTTGGTCCCTTTTTACCCTTCTAGGGTGTGTAGGGGGGATGGCGCACTGGAAACCATTCATGCCACTTTTGGATGGGAGGTTTCCTCCCTCTCTGTATTCAACTTAGAAGTCCTTCAACTGTTGCTGGCTTTAGAGCTTTTACGGGTGATCATTTTCTCCCCATTTTTTAACACAGATCTACTGTTGTCTCTTTTGGACACATACAAACAAATGATTAGGGCGCCCGTGCTAAGTCCTGCACCGCACCGACCTTTCCCCTACTACCTTTCCCTCCCCTTCCCCTTCCCATCCCCCTTGGGGGATTCATAAATCTGCTTCTGTCATCTGGGATAACCCCTCTCCCAATGCGATTCACTTGTACTGACAGACACCACTCGCAGTGGTTGCCTCACTGCTCGCATTACAATGACAACCCCTCCTCTCTCTATCATATCTCAGAATGTTAATGGCCTTACCTATTTTATTGAAAGGAAGAACGTTTTCTCATACCTGGCCTCCAATCACACCAAACAACGCACTCATACAAGAGGCCCTCTTTACCAGACATGAGACCGAGAAATTGAAAAGGATCTAGGTGGTGCAAGTTATAAATAGCTGTAGACCACTTCCACTGGATCCCATCGAACCTACTTTTCAGAATAATCCAAAGAAATGTGGGTAGTGATTCTGGTGCGGAAGACAGTCCCCTGCAAAATACGGCAAACCTTTGATAATGAGGACATTCGGTGGACAAACTATAATTTGGCTCTAGAGTGGTTTGAGTGGGCTCTGTTTATGCCCCTAATGGTGGCAAACTCTCATTTCTCCTTCTCCTCAACAGAATCTTGCCAGATGTGGGCATGACCTATACTGTTCTAGGGGGTGACTGTAACCTGCCCCTTTATTCGTTATTAGATGGAATGGGCCCAATCAACCGATCCGGTAATGATGATAGAGCAATCATTGGGGACATTGTTCAGGCTTATGGATTGGTGGACATATGGTACCTTCCCCACCAATTTGACATGGAATATATCCACGTCAGTGGTTCTCGCCTCACGCAGTCCTGTCTAGACTACTTCCTTCTTGCACACCCACCAGTCCTACTGACACTTAGTGGCAACATTCTGGGAGATTTGATCCTTGACCGGTCTGCCTGCACATTGACCTGCGCATAAGCACACCCCCTCAAAACTGTGGCGTCTGAATGTTTCCCATTATAAGAGGTCCCAAAAAAAAACTCACCTATGCACCTATCTCAAAGAAACTGAAGGATTGGTTGGGTCTCCACAAATACTCTAGGCAGCCGCTAAAGCCACCATCAGGGGTCAACTCATGCAAGGCTCAACCATAGCCAACAACAGGCAGCAGTGCTCGAGAGCACCATTACCTCCCTCAATCCTAATACACAACACGCCCAATGGTGCTCACGACGATTCTGCTCAAGAGAGCAAAAATGGAACTTAACGACCTTTACACCTCAAAAGCAGACTACATGCATTATAGGCTGACAGCCTGTCACTATGAGCATGATGAGAAAGTGGGGTGGCTCCCTCTGCAACCTGAGACAGAGGGAAGGGATGGAGTCTATTCCCAAAATTGAAGATAGTGCTGGCAGTCTAGTCTGGGAACTGCTGGGCATGAAGCAAACGTTTGTGTCCTACTACTGCTCATTGTACCTTACCAAACTGATTCGAGATAAACCCCGAGAGAATAGATTTTTTGTTTCCCTACAACTGCTTTGTCTTAATGACGCAGGTCAGCACCTCTTGGATGGGGAAATAAAAGGAGAAAAGTGCACTTGCCATCCCAAACCTTGCCTATAAAAAAGCCCTAGGGATTTGTGGCTACCCGAGAGAATTTTACAAGTGGGCTAAAGATGACCTCATAAACATCCTATACAACACCTTTAAAGAAGTGCACTGCTCTGGCAGCCTTGCAGCACTATCTAAAAGGGCTTTGATAGCAGTTCTAAGGTGTAAGGATCCGCTGTTATGTGGAAGTAATTGCCCAATCTCCCTGCTGAATGTAGATATCAAGATATTAGCAGGAATACTGGCTCCTCACACTTCCTGACTTGCATACTTCTTTACCAGCCCTCTTATCCATTATGGACAAATTTTCTGCACTGTCCGGGTTCAAAGTTAATTGGGACAAGAGTAAGGCGATTCCTATGCCCAAGGGAACAATGAAGACAGCTCTTCAGGGCTATCACTTCCAATGGCGACTAGACAAACTAAAATTTCTGAGTGTATACATTACACAGGGGTTGGTAAACAATGTCTCCTCCAATCTAGACCCCTTATTGTTGAGTCCCAAGTGGAAATCGAGAAGTGGTCTCTGTTGAATCTCTCTCTCTGGGTAGGCTGCAGGCTGTCAAGATGAAGGTCCATGACATCCCTCCTACAACTGATTGATAGTGACATAAAAGCTTGTGTGTGGGGTGGTATTCGCCTATTACATACTTCTAAGCGAATAGCACACTAAAAATATGGAGGCTTTAGGCTCTCCTGTGTAGAGCACTATTATACCGTACGTCACCTGTCATACGGCATATGTGTGGCCTAGAACAAAAGATACCCCGCTATGGGTTGCCATAGAACGCTCACTCATGTCTAGCGAATGTGGCTTCCAACTACTATACAGTCATAAGACGCGCATATGTTTCTCGTCCAAACCTGTCCTCTAAATCATGATGCAAACCGGGCTACATGCCCATAAACTGTTACAGTTTCACGCTGGACTGCTCGCCAAGGCACCGCTGTAGCATAATGCCAGTATTTGTATAAGGGGTTGGCCCATTCGTTGAAAGATTTGGGACCAAGCTAACCTTCACACGCTTGACCAACTTCTATTGCACATGGAGGTGAAACCTTTAGAGTCCCTACAGGAGGAGTACCATATCCCTCACACACAGCAGTGACAATATCTGAAATTAGTCTACTATTTTGCTGCCCTTCTGGGCCCCCCTTCCTTGGCAATTCAACAATATCTCAAGCAGTGGGGTCTATAAGAGGGTGATGTCGGGATTTTTTTTTTTTTAATACACTACATGGACTCAAAACCGGTCATCCTACATTTACAAACAAAATGACAATGTCTTTTGGGGATCACATGACATGAGAAGACATAACGAGACACATGGACAGGGGGGTGGAATCCAGCATGAAATTCACCCTTTTTAAATCCCTACAAGACTGATATTGAACCCCACATAAGCTAGTCACGATCGGGGCATTACAACACTCTTAACTGTTGGAGGTCTGAAAACCCAGGCTCTGATACATCTCACATCCTCTTCGACTGACCTGGTCTGCTCCATTACTGGTCACAGGTATACCATAATATAGGTACTGCGCTAAATCCTGCAGTGTCCATCCAGAAATGGCTAGTATTGCTACATGACGGACACCCCCACACTATTGACCCATGAAAGACGTTCACTGCCCTCGACAGTTGTTGAAGCCAAAATTTAGATCCTGAAGCATTGGAAGTCACCTTGAGTGCCCACCCATGATGAGTGGATCACAGAGATGTATACAGTAGCTTCGTATAAAAAAACTGATCTATAGGGTCCAAAATTCCCTAGATCTCTGTGAAAGTTCGCCTGGTAAAGCAGGAATCTAGATTCTATTTCGCCAGATTGTATCCCCGTAAATTATGTATGCTTCTAGGAGTGGGAAATCAAGGTTATCACTCTCGTCAGTTCCCTTCCCATTGTCTTTAAATGTTGCAGACACAATTAAGTTGGCCTCTGTTCCATTGGACAGCACCTGTCTAACAAAACAAAACTTGCACACAAAACTGCGAGTAGGAGAAAGGATGAGACCCTAGGAAAAGTTTGATGGAGTGGGAAAAGGATGATCTATTTAGCACAAGACAGAATATCAGATCTTATAATCCCTTGCTATGCAGTGTCAGACTCCAGTATAGGAGTAACAAAGAAAAGACTGTGGTGTGCCAAGCTTGGCACAAGTCTTCTGTAATACAGACAGACACGTGGTTACAGGAGCGAATGAAGCAAAGGTTTCTGGACTGGAAATGATTGGTACCAATTTCTACTTCAAACAAAACCTTTATTCATGTTGTGTAATCCCTAGGCCAGCATTGAGAACTGTGAAATACATGTCTTTGTATATGGATGTGGCATCACAACAACAGCAAATGATATTCCACTCCTGATTCCTGCTTAATTCAATGTCAGTGACGCCTTAGCTACCATCAATGCTTCCTCCTATGCCCAGAGAACTGCTATACCTTGGCGCAGTGGAGGGAAAATTGGCGTATGGTTGCAGGATCTCTTTCAAACGAAGCTATTAGCATGGGCATCTCCCATTCATAGTTAGGTCGAACCTGGACAGTGCATGTGCTGCTCTGCGAGGCATGCTGTATTGGAGTATGCACTTGAAGCCCCGCCCACTCTCTACCCATATTTGTCATTGGCTTGTGTCATTGTCCTTCGTAAATGCTGGCTTCTGAGTTGTAAATAGGGTTGTTAGTCCCTCCTTAGTACTGCCTTGTCTTCATTTGTAACCTCCCATGAGGACACCCTCTTTTACATGTGTTGTTGCTCGGTAGGCTTTAATTACAGCCTCCGAGCACTATTTCGTTCAGTGGTTTTCGCATGCCAGCTGTTGCAGGCATAATACGCTCGCTCCCAACATCTTTATTTTTTTGATCACACAGCAGGGCCACGCTGATAGTGGCGGCCGTGCCTTTGCTTACTTGCCATGCCAAACGCAGCTGCATTGTTTTTTTAACAATTGTTTTTTTTACATTGCTCCATGCCGCGCTTACACTTTAATATCGGCCGCGCCCCTTTCCTTAAATGAGCCGAGTCTAAGGAAAGGGGCGTGGCTGCCATTAAAGTGAAAGCGCAGCATGGGGCGTTTTTACAAAAAAAAGTATTTGTTTGTCAACTTCACAAACAAATGCTTTTTTTTGTAAAAGCGCCCCATACCGCGCTTTCCCTTTAATGGCGGCCATGCCCCTTTCTTTAGACATGGCTCGTCTAAAGAAAGGGGAGCAGCCAATAATAAAGTTAAAGCGCTGCATCGGTGTTTTTACTAACTACTATTTGTAATGCAATAGGTGTCTCATATATGGAATTCACGTAAATGCGAGTCCTATTGCATTGCAAATGCTTGTTTTTCTTTTGCAGTGGGACAAAACAGTTTGTACTATACTGGTCATAAGCACCAATGAGCTGGATGGAAGAAGGGGCACCAGATATTTATGAAGGGTGAGAACTCCACAAATGAGTGAGACAGGGTAGATGGAAGGCAATGCAAGGAGTTTACCATTTTTGTTTGGGAGGGTGTAGTATCCTGTCCATGTTAATGTTATGCCATTTTCACCTCCTGCTCAGCCAGTGTGTTTGTGCTTTGTGCTGCATGGAATGTTGGAGTGATGATGCGCTTCGGAATGTTGGGAGCCTGTGAGGTGAAGTGACAGTTGAGAATGGGCTGAGCAGCAGGCAGGCTGCTCCTGGTGGGGCTGTTCTTCAGAACCTGTAACCTACTACAATAAAACATCTTGAACTACATCCTACCTGCGTGGACCTCCTTACTACATTTATTTGGCGACGAGGATGGGATGAACCTACGTGAAACAAGCGGATCTAAACAAGCTACAGAACAGACAGTCAAATACAAGAAAAAGTACAAGATGAGGTATCCATAGGAAAGGAAAAGCTGCGTACAAGATACAAAGGTGTTCTACACAGAAAAACAAAGACGACAACTAGGAAGAAACAAGTTCTACACAGAAAAGAAAAGAAAACAACTAGACACAAGTAAGATCAAGCCCTACGCCTCTCAGCCCCACCAGTGTCCTCTCCATCGGACAGCCCTAGCAAGGCGTGCTGCGCTCATCTACATTACGTAATTTGGACTTTGGTGAAACATCCACTGCTTGTGCCTTCAAGCACATCAACTTACAGCCAGAAAATTCAATTTGGTCACGTATGTATTCTTTTAGCCAGAAACAGCGTGAGCCTTAGGACATTCATAAACATTTTGGTATTTGGCTACACTTTGCTGTCAAAAAGAATGGGAGTAATTTCTAAAGAAAAGTTCCATCACCAAAGGAATTCTACAACCATCTCTTGCCAAGCGACACATTGCTGGTATATTGTTTCTACATTTTGAGGTATGTTACTGGCTGCAAAATGCCTCTACGGTGTACTTGTATTTGAGTGGACATGTAGCTGCACAGAGGCATTATGAGGACATGTGTTGCATCGTTGTGGTGGAGCACGGAGTTGGTCTGTTAACCACGGTCTCACACTGAAGATGTCCAAGGAGCCACACCGGTCCCCGATTGCCGTGTTCAAGTATGCAATATGTTACACGTTCTCTCATTAGTGTTCATGTTCGATATGTTGCCACGGACCTGCTCTGTCTCTGTGGGGAATACTGTGACTGATTTCCCTCCTCTCTACAAGGAAGTTCTGGCACTTAACCTCTGCCTACGTTGTTATTTTTGACAGGTGCGGGACTTTGTCAGTGAGTCAGTTCCTGTCCATTATTGTTTCCCTCCTCTGAGACTTGGCCCGTTTAACCACTGCTTTGCAGTTTGCATTGAAAGACACTTAACGGTTTCAGCGTGCGCTCTCTTACCTTTGTTCTCGCCGCGTGAAACCTTCAGCGTCATCGTAGTTGCTAGGCAGTTTCTCTAGCTGCTCTAGAACGCTTTACAACATGTGTGTGCCAGGAGCCACTCGGCACCGCGCTGTGTACGTGCCGCCATGTTTTTTTAAAATAGAATCTTCTGCTGTAAGCCACTAAGCTGAATATATCTAAACCGACGATTGGTACAGTCACCGCATGCTGGAATCTCTCAATCTAAAGAAGATGTTTTAGGTCATCCCTGATTTCTATCGGGCATGCCAGAAGAATCTCGTGAGTGCCTATCAACCTGGGACTCCCTCGTTACATGATGTTGATATGCCTATTAATTGTGAGTTTCGTCTATTTCTCCCAATCACCATGCGCGCTACACGCATTAGCCCACGCCATGACGAAGTTTCTACTGCGGCGTCATTTACAGTTTGTTTGGGTTCTGATCAGTTCTACGTGAACCTGTCCTCGCGTCCACCATGCAAACGGGAACCTGTTCGACTAGAAATGGAATAGACTCACTGTTTTTGCCACAACAGCATAAACATTTGAGGTGGCAGTATTATCATTCAATAGATCTTGTGATACATCCACAAGAGTTTTTCTTCAACCTCTATTCTCCGGCATTTGGAACTGTTTTTGCTCCCTGAATTTACTCCTTGGGATTGTCTGGTGGTATTTGTTCACATAGTATGTTACGTTTTTAAAATGTTTATTCCTTCTAGGGTTCATCATTCATTTAGCATGTGTACACACCACTCTTCACATGTCACTCTTCCCTACCAGAATGATGACAATGGGTTACATCCCCATTTGCTTATGTTACGTTTATTTATGGGTTTTAGCCCCATTTGCCTAGTTCACATTTGTCTAAATGGGTTACAGCCCCATTTGCTTATAGAACATTTGCCTTCATGGGCTTCCTATGTCTACCCTCACACAGGGCATCGTTGTATGGGTTTGAGTGCTAACCATCCCTATGCCTTGGGATTGGTTATGGGTACAGTCCCACTTACAGTAGGTTACCTCCCTTATGTCTCGGGGTAGGTCATGGGTCTGTCCCATCTTCTCGTACATTGTTACCCTCACACAGGGTGTGTCTGTTTGGGGTCAGTCCCATTCACATTAGCTTACGCCCTTATGTCAGGGGTAGGTTATGGGTTTTACTCCCATCTTCTCTTACACTTTTTCCCTCACATAGGGTGTGTTTTATGTGTTATAGTCCCATTACTACATTTCACAGCATGTGGCCTCTACACGGGGGTTGACCTTACACAGGCTATCATTTTATGGGTCTCTGTCCCATTTGCTGTTATTTTCTCGCTATGTTATTCTTATACTATGTTACATTGTCGATGTGAAAACGCAACGTTATTCTTATATTATTATATTGTCAATTTGAAAATGGGGGGGGATGAGTTATACTCATTGTATTTGCTTCTCATCTTCTCTGTTTTCTCTCTTGTCCAGTTCTCCTCGTGATGTTATATTCTTTTCATCCTTGGTATCTGGACTACATTGGTTGTTAGTCTTCCTTGTCCCCAGCCTTTCCCTCATTGTAGCTTCATTCTATTTCTTCCTGGTCTAGGAGGAGATCCGTCCTTCTCTTCTTTGTGTGTCTGTGTGTAAGGCTGGTGTTTAGGTCGTGTCGTGCCTTGTCTTTCCTTCCTTCCTTGCTTACCTGCCTGGCCAGTGGGTGTGTTTGGGGGTAGTCTTTGGTGCGTCTGTCTTTCTGTTAACTTGTTGTTTCATTCGCCTCTTTACTGTTTTCTTCTCTTTTGTAATTCGTTGTTGGAGAGTATGGGTCATTTCCATTTGTGTATACCTACCCATTGCTTCCTCTTAGTTTTCCTCCACCTATCTCTGCGCTTGTTCCTATCTGGCCTCATCTTCTTTACTTCTTCTGTTGCTTCTGTGGATCTCTCTGTTATTCCTCTTTTGGGTTCTTATGGTTATATCACATTCAGGTATTGGACTATTGCTTCTGTTGTATAAGAAAGGGGGATATGTAGTATCCTGTCCATGTTAATGTTATGCCATTTTCACCTCCTGCTCAGCCAGTGTGTTTGTGCTGTGTGCTGCATGGAATGTTGGAGTGATGATGCGCTTCGGAATGTTGGGAGCCTGTGAGGTGAAGTGACAGTTGAGAATGGGCTGAGCAGCAGGCAGGCTGCTCCTGGTGGGGCTGTTCTTCAGAACCTGTAACCTACTACAATAAAACATCTTGAACTACATCCTACCTGCGTGGACCTCCTTACTACAGAGGGGTAGTTCATATGCGTCATTGAGAAGGTTGATGGAAGGTACCGGGATTAATGCTTTAGTTTTGAGGTAACTCGGAATGTGCTATGGGGGCTCATGGGGTATGGTGGGACCAAGGAAATCTTAAGGATTTTGGGGGGTCATGGGCCAAACGTATTTTGGGGGCCCCCGTTCGGAACAGCTTTGAATTTATGATCCAGTTTCAGCTCTTGTATGCCGTATTTGGCCTGGTCACTGACAGGGATACTGACTTGTGTTTTCAATGTTGTAACGCAGCAGCAGCTCACTAATATTACTGCAAATAATTTTTGTGACACCGTCCGATTTCTCATAGGTGAGGTCCTATTTTGATCTAAAAGAAACTCTTTCTATGGATGCTGCATGAAACGTAAGCAGAACATTTCTCTGCAAAATGTCGGTAATAGACTGTCACACATCACCCACACTAAAAATAAATTAAAGGAAAACTGTATTTAAAACAACCTGTTTAAGAATTATTCAAGGTCAACAGGGAAAAGGGAGCTTGGTTTGCATTGAATATGCTGCTCCTTGGGGCATTAGGGCTTTGAAGCCCCTCCTGGGTCAGAATAGGCGCCCTGCTTGTTCAAGATACAGGGATGAAAGTATTAATGCTCTGTGATAAGCCAGGAGAATTTAGATCAGTGCATGCCACTGTCAAGGTGTTTACCACCATGACCTGCTCTTTTGAGGCCTTCGAATACAAGACCACTTTACGGGCCACAACGTGTTCCCGCCTGCATTGAAAGCATCCCTGCCGTGAAGGGCCAATCCAGTCCCACATCTTTCCAAATATTAAGACACAAACTTTGTATAAAAGAATAAAACACTTCCCGTACTACCATCTTTGAGCTTGAGAATCTACAAGAGGAAACATAGAAAACATTACTTCGCATTAAAATACACTACTGTGGTCTATACACCGATGCCTTCTGCTAAAAACGGTTTATTATGTTCCCTCTCCATGGTAAATAGCGGTTACACCGAGGAATCAGATTAATTTGTATTCCGTTTAGCAAATGCCACAGTTTAATCACAATGCATCAAAGGTTAGCTTCTGCTCTACTCCTCCTGATTAAGATCAAAACCAATTTGGTATTTTCCCCAGAAAATACAGCATGACTTTTATCCTCGAAAATGTCAGGCTAAAAATCGTTCAGGTTTCCTTGGCAGAAATCTTGGCTTTATGAGCGGGAGCGCCACAGTTAATCTTCATACGGCTTGACATTCTATGCCCTTTGTCACTGGCAGTCCATATTGATTGCGAGGCTTGGACTCAAAAGCGTGACAGCAGCCGTCAATTTTAAAGGCATTTTCTGAGCCTACCATCATAACCCAAATCTGAAGGTTCACTAAAATGTACCCTCGTTATCAAGGCAACACCTCTCGCAACAGCATCACATTAGAAGACATGATGCGGTCGCGCAAGGATGCGGGGCGCTTTCCAAAACAACACTGTGAGAAGTAGAACTGCTCTAGTCACTACAAATTTTTTATTGTTGGCATTGATATACGAGATAAAATACCCCACCTGTATACTGTTAGAAAATTGCAAGTCAACTTGGAGTTGAAGGACTATATAGAGACATGTGACTGCAACAGAGTACCTTTATTAGGTCACAGAAGTCAGAGAGGACTTACAATACAGCATTATCGCTGCTGCGGCTGGGTGCCATACTCATCGTTAAAAGACCTCAACCTGATTTAGACACCCAAGGCACAGCTAAGTACAATCATGAAGGAGAAGGCCATTGTAAGTCCGTTTTTATATATATAGCGCAGCTACTCACCCTTACGGGTCTCAAGGCGCTGGGGGCCGTCGTGGAAATTAAGTGAGCTATTGCCCAGAGTCACACGGTGCTGAGCTGCCGCCGGAGCCGGGGATCGAACCGGGAACCCTGTGCTCCGAAGTCAGCTGCCCTGGCCGCTGCACCACACCTCTCCACTTATGACTGGTACAACTAGAAACAGAGGGGTAATGCTATTAAAGCAATCCTCCCAAAGTTCTCAACTAAACATGGCGAAACAACAAGAATAGCATAGAAATGTTGGAGCAGCACCAGACATTATTGGCTGTATGCCACCCCAATATCTTCAGTGAAGCTCCCAGCATTCCAATATTCTCCTATCCACTGATGCAGAATTAGGGGTGTTTTATGCACTATTCGCGAGGGTCCCCAGAATGACCAAGGCAACCTGGAAGCAACAAAGAACTCTGCATTCAGAATCCCCCACACACCCTTCCTATGGTGCCCAACCTGCAGACCTGGGAGGGGCAGGAGGCAGTGGTTCCAGGCTGAGTGAGGGTCTTAGGAATTAGTTTTTCTTGCCAACCAAACAATAATGAAGTAGATGTGGCTTAGTAGTGACATCTCTGCAATAGTCAGAGAGTAGCAGGAAACTCCTCTGCAGCCTGTCGTCTCATTTGGGAGCGTTGCTACTGCAAGTAGCTTTGATAGACCCCACATATTTGGTCATTGAATTTATCAGGGAAACAGAAGAGAAATGTAATTAAGATAGCTACGTTTTACATAAGCAAGTGGTTAATTATCATTCATGACAGTCTTGGATTCTGCGTTTACCTTGATAGATTCTTCCTTACTCGCCCCGATAATGTTCAGCGGGTCAATAGTTGCACAGCTTATTAAGTCAAAAACAGTATGTCAGTATTTAGCAACTGTTGCACTGCCAACCACTACACGCTCCAAAAAGGTCTTCCTCTGACATGGGAAGAGTTTAATTGAAATTTGGGAGCTTGATCAGTGCGACTTGTAGTTTGCTTGTCACTCCTGCCCGTTTATCTGGATAGGTTGATAGAACATTGATCATAATGACTAAATTCAATTAGTTTTAATTTTTTCTGTTTTTATGTACTTTATAGATTTCGAATTTTCTACCCTCTGCTAATTTATGTTTTGTTAATGGAACTGATGCATTTGTTGTCATTAGAACATATCACTTCCTTTCCTCAGCTAAAAGTTCCGCTCTGAGAGGATCTTTGCAATATGCCCTTCACACAGCATTAAAGTTGTAGCTAAACATCTAACATTGTTACAGGAATAAATCGCTCACCACACCTCGTCATAGTGCTTATTGCCTAATTTGTACATTTGTTTGGATCCATTGGCAGAAAACTGAGATATTTTGTCTCATGCTATATGCTCATGGATTGTATGCAATTTATAGATTCAAAGTGTTACATAGGTGCTGCTGTAAAATACCAATTTGGATTTCAGTGGCTCATATGCACAATTAGTACTGACGGGACATTTCTAGAAGGCTTAGACACGATCACTTAACATGTTGAAATCATTGAAATGTTGTGCCCTGTAACCTTGTATGGCAGGGGTTACTTTATTCCTTATAATACATGGCCTTACTGTGATCCTCATCACAAAATAGTTAAATCTTTGGTATGTGTCCCTTCCATGTGAAAATCACAGGATGTTTGCAAATATGAAGACCAAAATTAGACTCTCTAATGCAAAATTAAACACACCAAACAGCAATTAGATATTTGTTACAAAACTATATTAGATATTTGCTACAAAAATATATTAGAATCAGTTTAATACAAGTCAGATTTAAAAACACTCTAGCTCAGAATATCTTGAAACACGAAGAGGCATTCTATCTTTCCTATAATTACCTAAAGTGTAGAAAAAAACGTTGCTATAAATATCTCCTTTTTGCTTATCATTGATCATATACAAAAAGCATAGCAAAGAAAATTCATCTTTCATTTTTGTTTTTGAAACCACAGCTTTGATTATGCTCTGTGACCTGCCTTTCTCCTTGGCTGCTGGCTCTGGCAGCAGAATTGAGACATCAGAACTCAGCTATAATAAGATAATATAGTTGAGCAGCTATGTCATTTCTTTATTACAGACGACTAGGCTCATCCCAAGTCGCATCTAATAAGGAAATTAGAGACAGGCTTTTATACAGGGATTGCAGGCTTCCATGTATTATACTGTGTTATTCAATATTAGTGTAATAAAAAATACAACACAATTAGCTGGAACGGGACAATTGTTAGCACTTGAGGTATGTAAGAAAAATACTTTTAAATTCTTTCATAAGTGTGTGCTTGTGGGCGAGAGTGTTTATGTGAGAGTTTATGTGTGAGCATGTTTGCAGGTGTAAACCTGAGAGACCGTGTCAGGTAAGGAGTGAGATTAAGTGTCAGAAATATGAGCAAGTGAGAAAAAGACCAAAAGTGAGTCAAAGTGGATAAGTGACAATGAATGAGTGTGGAGGACTGTTCAAGAGTCCAAGTATGTGTGAGAATGATTAAGAGTGAGTCAGTGCTTCATTTGAGCTGGTGGTTTCCGGAGGGGGGCACCGGCACTCATTTTTGGGGACCGGCACTTATTTTTCCAGCATCAGATAGCTCCCAGAGAGCAAGAGAGGGAAAATAAACAAAGCAGAAAGATTGAGTAAGAGGAAGACTGAAAATCTGTCATAAAAGGAGAAAGCAAGAACCTGCCAGAGTGAGATAACGGGACAGGGAGTGTCTGGTAGTGGATTAAAGAGGCTTAAGGTGGATTCAAGACTCTGCAGCCTTGGTATTGGGCAAAATGTAATTGTCTTGGCCGTGGTTTCTAAGGAGAGCTTTGGGCACCGACACTAATTCTATTACAAATTAAGCACTGGCGTGTGTAAAAAAAACTGTGACCGTGGGTGAGTGAAAATGGGTACGAGTGAGTGAGTTCAAGTGAGAATGTGGTGTTATGGATGCAATTCTGCTGTTGGCCCAATCATACTGAAGGAAATTAATGCATTATAGACCCACCCATGGCAAAATACTGGTGTTGGCATACTGGAGACACTTCTTAGCATGACAGGCACCTGTGACAAGCTACTGACACTAGTATACTGGAGGTAATTCTTGGCTTAATTGGTAATCAAGGTAAAATACTGATGCTGGCATACTAGATGCAATCCTTGGCATATGTGGCACCGGTGGAGAAAAGCTTCGTAAATGGGGCAAAATGGCGGTGCTAGTACATTGGAGATAATTCTTGGTGTAAGAGGGGGACAACTGCGGCATAAGAAAGTGGAGCAACCATAAAAAAATGCTGATCCGGACATACTAGATACTTTTTGACATAAGGGTCACCCATGGTAAACAGACAGCATTAATGGCGAAATTCTGGCACAGGCATATTATATGTAATTTTTGGCACATGGAGCACCTACGTCAAAATGCTGACCCTGACACAATGGAAGCCATTTTTGATAAATTGGGGCACTCCTAGCACATTTTGAAAAAAATAGGTCAACACCTGAGCATGGTAAGGTTTCATTAGCTTGGCACACCTTGAAAGCACTTGAATATTTAATGAGAGCCCTTTCAGAGCCTATGTTTTTTTTTTTTTAGCAATTTAATGCTAAAATTGTGTTCTGAAATGCACTATTTGGCCCCATTTAAAAAAAAAAAAAAAAAACCTCCAACACAAGAGGTCTGGCTTACTCACTTTATTTGACATAATTCAGGGTAAGCATTAGACCTCATTACTTTCAAAGATCATGTCAGCACCTTAACATAGATGGGTATTTATAAATAGGCATTATAAATCAAGTCTTCTCTGCAACTCACATTTGTACCCTCTTCTTCCCTTCTTACCCTTTCTGACCATTGGGGTTTATTTTATCCCAAAACAGATATTGTGGATGTTTGTGAAAAAGAACCCCTGAAAATGACCCATGATCCTGAAATGACCTCATGATGGGCTCCATGTTCGATTCCCTAGCTTTAACACCACTTATTATTGGTGCAGCTTATTAATATGCGTATTCAGAATCATTTGTGCAATATTTGTTAGTACAGTCCCACATTTTTTGAAAACATATCTGAGAGACCAGAGAAGAAGACATTTCAATAGAAGTGTGATTCATCAGACTTTATTCACCTGATATAAATTTTGATTGTTTGCCTAGGCACATCAGAGCTTGTATTTCACTTTTTAAAATGGATTCTGCAGTGCTTTCCCCGTTCTGCGTCTTCAACATGTGCTAGGACCATTTTGTGTGAAAAAACAAGCCTTTCAAAGCAGTGAGAAAAAGTTTTAGCTGAGGAAAAGATGCGAGATGTATTTAAGGTAATAACTAATGCATCCGTTCCATAGGCGGACTAAATCACCCAAGGGCAGAAAATTCTAAATCTATAATGCACATCACAATTGAAAAAATGAAAATTGATTTAATTCACTAGTCATTACATAATGATAAATGTTCCATCAGCCAAACGTATTTGCTTTCTGTTTTGAATTCCCCTAAGAAAGTTTACAGACTGCCGTTTTCTGTTACCTTAAGTAAGGCGCATCTTCAAAGCATCACATAATTCTCTCATGAATATTCATCATCAAACAGAGCTTAAGCTGTAATCACTGTGAAGATCATGCAACAACGTCATTGGGAAAGTAGTCATCTGTGTCTATGCAGATGAATCATTTACAAGCTTCGATGAATTAGCCTAGAGTTGATTGCGCCCCTCCGCAGCACTGAGTGCTGGGACTGTAAGTAGGACATGGTTTCCCTCGTGAAACCATCATTATGCAGCGAGGAAACGGTCTGCCATCTGGTAAAGTCGTAATGCGATCAAAACATTTATTTCAATGAACATCATGATTCTGCCTCCACAAACATCAACACTGAGTCATCTTCCTTGGTGGAAGTATGTGTTTGTCTATGTTAAAACAGACTGAAAGCAAAACAAGAAAGAATATTTGGCTTAGATCGAGCTGTCGTGTTTGTTTTCGAGTTGATCGTGGAATGATGTATGGTGTTGTAGCATTTATATAGCACTTACTAATCCTATGTGGGGCTCTAAAGCGCTTCAGGGTCGGATTGGTAAGGCGGGCAATGGCCGAGGGGCCGGTATCGAAGTTCCAGCTGTGGGCTGCTTTTTTGGCAGCCTGTGGGGCCGACTTGGGCTGTGTCTGGTGAGTTCAGATGTCGCCTGCGGCCCAGTGGGGCCCTGAGTGGCCTTTCTGGAGGCAGATGGGTGTCCATTACCTCCCTTTTATCAACGGGCAGAGGTGTCACTCCCTTTCACTCGCTGGGCCGGCCAATTAATGTGTGCATACTGAGCGGGGGCAGAGGTCCTGAGCAGAAGTGGCCTCACTTGTTTTCAGGTGTTTATAAAACTTCGCCGAAGCAGTGTTTTGAGGAAAGGCAATATGCAAATGTGGGCCACTTTTTTTTTAGCGTGCCCGGGCTGATTTCTAATCCCAATCCAACCCTGGCGCTTGTCTACATAGGTAGCATGCTACATCCTGTAAGGTGTGTGGTGGGAAGTGTGCTGCATGTCTTAAGTGTTTCCACGTCGTTTGCGAGGACTACTGGTGCGTGGTTGTTGAGTTAAGGGACGACGCCGCGCATGGCAGTGGGATGGATGAAGAAGTCTGAGAGAGTGGAATGCAGTTTATGGTTTTCATTGAACTGGCAGCTTTACACTGCTCTGCCTGTCCCTTTTTAAGTCCAGCCTGGGCAGCGCATGCGCTGCTCTGCGAGGAATGCTGTGTTCAGGTAGGGACTTGAAGCTCCGCCCACTCTCCACCCATATTTTTCATTGACTTGTGTCATTGTCCTCTGTAAACTATGGCTGTTCATTGGTCAATAGGCTTAGTAGTCCCTCCTTAGTACCGCCTTGTCTCATTTTGTATCCTCCCATGGCGATACCCCATGTTGCGAGTGTTGTTACTCTGTAGGCTTTAATTGCAGCCTCCGAGCACTATTTTCTCAAGTAGCTTTGTCCTGCCTGCTTTTGCAGACAGGACACGCTCTCTCCTAACACTTATAAAAAATAATTTATAGCACAAACACATTTGCAATGCAATAGGTCTCGCATTTGCAAGAGTTTAAGCTATTGGCATTGTAAATGACAATGCCTTTTATTTATCTGTTTTAAAAACAACACATAAATAAAAGGCATTGCCATTTACAATGCCAATAGCTCAAACTCTCGTAAATGCGAGACCTATTGCATTGCAAATGCTTGTTGGTATTTCTTATTATTGTAGTACACATAGCTAGTTTCTGCACTGGGATGTTCAATCTGAGATATTTTGTTTAAAGTTTATGGTCTTGAGGAGGCACAGGGAGAGGGAGACATGGTGGAGCAACGAAATAGTACCAAAAGTCTATCTTCTTCAGTGAACACTAAAACAAAGTATTCATAAAGATACAACTGCAGCTTGATACCAGTAGCTTTGTTTAACCTTCATTCACATTCTACCAATTTTTTGTGGATCGTAGTCAGTATCAATTCTCTAATTCTCCAACGCTGGATTTGGGCACTGCCTTCATGCCCCCATAGTCAATGTAGGAGGGTAAGAATGGTGGGAAAAAGGAATACTGCGCAGAAATGGAGCTCTGGATGTCCCCCTAGACACAGGGACTGGGGGCTGGGAATGGAATATTGTAGAATAATGGAAAAGGAAATCTACAAAAGACGAAGGTGCCATAGGAAATTTGCTAAAATCTGGGAAGGATGGGTCTTGAATGCTGGTTGAGAGAGGGGCAAGGTGGGTGCACAAGTCCAGTACAGGTCTGTGGGGGTGCCAATTATTCATCTTAGCAGCCCTTGCACGTAATGTTTGGGACAACAGGAGGATCAAAGAGAGCCATCTTAGAGTGCCAATGATCATGAAGCACCATCGCGTAGAAGGAAAAGGGGGGCATTCACATGTACGTTAAGAAAGGCTCACATTATCTTTATATATTTCATAAAGGCAAGGCTAGCATTACGATTTAAAATAACAGATTTACGCAAATATAGAGCACTTTCCAGGAGACTTCCAACACCTTTGCAAATATAACATTCCAGTTGTTGGAAGGTAATCTGGGTCACTCTGCATCTACTAAATTTATATTTGCGCAGGAGGGGCAATAAAAAACTTCTAGTGAGGGGAAGGTAATATTTGGAAAGGAAAACGAAATGTAGCAGGGTCTGGGGGGGTACTGCTCATCACATGGGCAGATACAAATATCTGATGGGGAAAACTGTCCTAGCGGAAAACATAGTAACCATTTGATATACCGAACTTTGAAACGGGTTAACAGCATTCTTTCCCATGTGCCTTGCTCCAGGTTCAGGTAAGGTGCCATCTCCATAGTCGTTGGCACAAGGCAAAAATCTCTTACAGCAGGTTTCATGACTTCAAGGCCCTCCCTCTGTGCCTTTCTGTAGGAGAAGAAGCAATCCTTAACCCAACTTTATCTTGCTTAGTAATGCGCTCCGGGTGGTCGTAAATATAGGGAAAACCTAGTACAATTGAAGACCCTCTGATATATTTTATCCAAGGGATTTTCAACCCATTTGCACATGCGAGACAATCCAAAATTATTATCTGGTTTAGATAGGTTTCTTCGTTCACCCAAATTGAGCGACATAATAGTAGCGGGACAGGCTTTATAAATTCCTTCCACATATTCTAGGCCTAACTCTTGATGAGAGCAAAATGTGGAGTGGACAGGAGAACCCCAAGCATTTGTTTACAGACTCTATTTTCCTCTTTTTGCATATTGTGGACTTTCCTGTAGTTCCAGACCCCAGCGCAATAGGTCAATGTAGGGAGACACTTCCTCTTAAAGATAGTGCCCACAGCTCGCTTAAAGTGGTCAACCCTGTGTCTAATACTCGGGGCCCCGTTTCACACGTCATCAAACATCAGCCCAAGGTATGGGCACTGACTTTATTTTAATTTTTTTTTTTTTTTTTTTTTTAATCGGCCTTCCCTCAATGTGTATGCTTTGTGTTCTGGTATTTTTTGGGCCACGGGCCATGATATAGGTTTTGAAGAAGTTATTCTCGAGATCAAGCTCTTTCATAAATATCCTGGCCTGGTGGCTTAGTGGACTAATGCATCCCCTGTTGGGGGCCTGTGTTCGATGGTGCAGGGATGTTTAGGAAGGCACCATAGGTGTCCACCGGGGCCAAATGCGGAGGGCCAGGAGGGAAAGGGGGCCCTGCTAGGGGCCCCCGAAGTCAGATTCCAACAGCCAATCCATGTCGGAAAGGCCAACATGGATTGGCTGTCGGAAACCGACATCATAATCCCAACGGCGGAAACGCCGTCTTTAAGGGATTATGAGGCCTTTCTGACTGGCCGCCAGCTCTTTGAGCCCGTCGGAACCGCGTCGGATTCCCCAGCTGGTTTAAACTCCGACCGCCGTCATCATAATACGGCGGTCAGACTTTAAACCTACAATGTCTACCCAGCCTCCTAAAGGTGATGACTGGCCAGTCTTGGCCCGGTGTTCACTCAGGCACATGCCAGATCGCGCCCCATGCAGGCTTGATGCAAGGCGAGCTTTAGAGACCGTGGAAAATGGCCCGCCCCTCCAGGACGCATTGCAGCTGGGAGACGAAGTCCCACCCCAGCATAATCAGGTAAGTCAGTAATGCGGGCAGGGTACAGCTTCCGTGAGACTAACCATTTAAAAAAATCATAATGATTCCCTAAGTACGTCAAGCAATTCACAGGACTTCAAACAATGTATTGAATTCCCAGTTACTAGACATCTACTTTTCATCTCCTAAGGCAGTGGTTCCCAAACTGTGTGCCGTGGCTCCCTGGGGAGCCGTCAAACCTAGCCAGGGGAGCCGCGCACCAAGCGCTTTAATGCATTTAATGTTGAAGGGTCTGTTGGCTTCAGTTAAACTAATTACACTTAAACGCATGATGTTGATGATTTGTAAGTGACATGCCTAAAGCTGTAAACTTAGTGCTTAATTGATGGCATGTCGAGGATGATGACCTCCATATTTCCCTGGATCCCCACTTCCAACACTCCCAAAGTAAGCGGAAGATGCCTGATTAGTTTTGTTAGACTCGTTAATAGTTTTGTTTTTTTCCAAATGCAATTTACACCAATGCAAGTTATCAGGAAAGTACAGTTGTCCTGTCTATTAAACACACTAAGTATTATTAAGTATTGACATTTGTACTTGAATCATAGGTACTTCCAACACACATTTCTTTCAGTACACACACATTTACAGACAGGCCTGCTCTCTCCTTGAGTACAGGGAAGTAAAACACCATATACAGCATAATGCCAACATTTGGAAGCAAGAAAGAGGGACGCTTAAAAAAAAATCCCCCAAAAAAAAAAAATCAGAGGAATTTATTTTACTTGCATTGATATGGAGGCAATTTTAGGGAGGAGACAGCAAAAATAAAGCTGTATGTGGTTTAAAAAATCGTGAGTCACCCTGCTGAGACAGGTGTGTTGGCACGTATGACATGGGTAGAAATGGAAGTGCATGCAAATATTCTTCAAGTGCAGAAACACTTTGGCAATGGGGCCTACATGCATAGTGGTGCAATTTAGCAGTGTAAGTGGGATAAAAAGGTTTGAGAAGGTACTCTAAAAAAGGCAGGGGAAAAGAAGTGTAACTAGGAATATTTTATTAGAGGCGCCGCCTTAGTTATATGAAACACCCTGCGTATATGACTATAATACCTTCATCAGCTTCATCCCAATTATTTTCAGGGAGAAAAATGCAAGTACTCCCGAGGTCAGGCTTACCCACCCTCCAAAAAAAGTAACAGTGGGGAGCCACGGCAATGGCCAATGGGTCAAGAGAGCCGCGGGTCGAAAACGTTTGGGAACCACTGTCCTAAGGCGAATCCAGTAACGATAGCAGAAACCCAGAGGGAAGGGGTTTCCGGACAACAGACTGAGAGGTGAGACACGAGTGAACTAGATACATATATGCACATTGCTGTGGCTTGCTACCTTCTCTATACGAAGAATGATTGGTTCTAGCCATGCTTAGTTTGGAAGAACCCCTTGCTTAATGACGCTTGCTTTTTTCTTGAGAGGTGAATAGACCAGTTGGCACTGGGGAGCTGGTGGAACCTGCCAATATAAGACCATCAGGCATATCCACCTCTCCATTCTTTGGAAGGCCAACCTGAGAGTAGTCAGACCTCATTATATCCTCTGTTTTGTTCATCTCGACACTAGACAAAATAAAAAATCCAACAGACAGCCTTAAAACCACGTCATATGTTCCATTACTTCCGACCCCCACAGCTTGTTTAATGAAAGCCTGAGTCAACCTAACTTCAGTGACCAGCACGGTGCAACCAACATCTACGCCACATGCATTAAACATGAATAGTATTCGATCTTTACAACCAAGTAAAAAAAAAACTAATTTTCCGACAACCTTAGCTTTAAAATACAAAATAGGCCCAACATTTTGTCAAGCTTATCATTTTCATATACATGTTTCTTCAATCACGTACTACGTCACGACCAAGAGAGAACTGTGCTGTTACTTAACTGAATACACTGTGCTACCAAACGTTGAAAATAAATCAACGTATAGATAAAGACACTGTTTACAGTTGTTTTTAAATTGCAAATAGTAAAACAAGACTCGTAAAAACGTAGGGGCAGATTTACAAGAAAGTGACGCATCTGTAGAGATGCGTCACTTTCCCAGCGCCACCCTGAGAAACCCTTGGCCACCATGGATGCAACGTATTTACAATACAGCGCACCATGGCGCAAGGATTGACAGATGCGTCAGAAATTATGACGCATCTGTTGGGGCAAAAGTCACGCATAGCTGGAGTCATGTCATAAGCACAATGCAACTCCAGCAATGCATTTTGAGGCCTATTCCCACTACACTGCGTCACTCCTTATGCCTGCTTTAAGAAGGCGTAAGGTTTTGACGCAGTGGTGTCCTAGAAGTGACACAGTGAAATCTTGTAGATTTCACTGCGTCACTTTTACGAGGCTTTCCTCCGTGGGAACGCCCACCCTGCATACATTATACCTGACGCAGGCATAATGTGACGCAGGGCTTTACAACGTGACGCATCTCCCTAGATGTGTCACATTGTAAATTGGCCACATTTTTTACGCCGCAGCTGCGTCACAAACGTGACGCAACGGCGGCGCAAAAGTGTCGCAAGGGGCTTGTAAGTCTGCCCCATAGAGATAAATAATGTCACCTGGCGGTGGAAATAAATTAAACGGTGAAAGGAAAATGGTTATTCTTCGGACTCCCGACTCTCGAAGCCCCTGCAGAGCCGGACGCGTGTAAAGTTGTTTCAGCTGCATGTCTGCCTCTCAGCCCCCAACCAAGATCGGCGCTATTTAATGTCCGCACGCTAATTCGCACCGCAATTGGCCATGGGGTTTAATATCACCTTTTTCTTTAAACACATTTATACTGAGGGTAATAAAGAGGTTTTTAATTAAATACTTAAAGGGAAGTGTGCAATTACATTGCATACAGTATTTCCAACCGCTGTGGTCGCTCTTCCCGCTAAAGGCCCCGGTTTATGTGCTCTCATTCTCGTCGCTCACGCGGCGAGCGCTAATATGTATATAAGACACATTAAGCTCAGAGAAATTTTAAAAAAAGCATCAGTTAATGAAAGCGCGAACCGGTTCAATGTAGATTAAAAGGTCGTTACTGATTTATAACGTTCACGTTCCAGCACGCAATTACTTGGAAATGGGCCTGCACCGCACACCAAAGAATGCTTTTCACGATATGGAGTCTCTGCCGGAAGGCGTGATGAGGTCAGTGGCGTACGTAACCGAACGAGAGACCTAGGCCACTGGGATACAAACTCCCGCCCGAGTAAGCTCTCCTGCCCAGTAACTTGCGAGTTACATACAACTGCAGCACACCATATGATCCAGCCCAAACACAACAAAAAACCTGTCCTAAACCCATAAATCAGGAAGTTAGCCAGAAACCCGTTTTGTTTAGGCCTTTGTACAAAGAATATAAGAATTAAAATCTTGACAAAAGCAAAGGTAGACATATGAAATAACGTTATTTTATAAATACAAATAATTGTAGCAAAAGTGCCATTTTAGATGGAAGGAGGTAGTAGACAAAAGGGGGAGGACACAGGGGAGAATTCATCTCCCCGTTAGGCCTCATATGCACACCCTTTGATTTCTTCCCTCTAATGCTGCTCCTGGCTCGCTCTTCCTATCCTCTCACATTTGCCTCTACCTCTCCCATGCCACATGCCATAACGGAACCAACTGACACAGCTGGTAAGTCACTGGACTACTTCTCCACTCGTAACAGAGACCGATGACAAGCTGCTAATCCTGCAATCATGGCCGCACTATTCATTTTTCTTTCTTAACCTGTCAAAACTGCTGTGCCTACCAACTGTAGTAAAAGTATGACCATATACACCAATCACAACCACAACTTTAAAAACAAACACTAAGGAAACCTCCTTGACAATTTCAGATCCGGAAACCATGCTGAAAAATTGTACTATCATATTTCACCCACTCTGGACCCCTTTACTTCTTCTTAAACTAAAAATCAACATAAAACCCACTAAAATGGATTAACAATGATGTAGGTGATCTTAAATGCACAGGCCATAATCTCAAACTACAATGACAGAAATTAAGGATAGACAAAGATAAGATCCTTTGCAAGAGGCATGGAAGGATCCCTTATAAAGCCATCAAGAACATCAACAAGGCCTAATTTGCTCAACAATTCAATGAGACTACAAATCAAGCTCGGGAAATTTTCACCATCAACCAGGAGATGACCATGCAAAACTAATAGTGTCCAAGTCTGATGAGCACGTACACATTTGCATTGCTCAGGAAGAGGAAATAGGCCTGTCACAACTCACCACTCAGTGAGGCTACCTATAGTTCAAGAAGTGGTCAAAGGCAATGACATACAATGCACAGTAGAGGTCTCTCTGTCAAATGGCCAGATGCAGTAGGAAAACAGTTGGGACACTGCGGTCTGAACCAAGCGTGTTCCGACTACGCAAGCTCGACCATGCTTGCCTTAACCACGCATATGCAGTAACCACGCATATGCGTGGTTAAGGCAGTGGCGACCTTAGCCACACATACCCCTTTACCATTCATGCCTATACCATGAGATTTCGTGGTAAAGGCATGTGTGGTAAAGAAATGCGTGGTTAGGACGCATTTGTGGTTTGGGCTGCGTGGTAGAGGCACGCGTGGTTTAACCCTGCATGCGTCTATCTTACAACCGATGCAGTAACAAGGGTGCATGTGTTGTGTGCTAGGACCAGTGTGTATGTACCATGGGAGAGACTTCTCCCATATGAAAAAAGTTATATGGTATTTGGAGTGGCTGCTTCCTTTTGCTGCTTTGTGAATGCTATGCATCAACTGTGATCACTTGGTGATGCACAATGATCTTTGCAGTGGCTTTTGGGTGAAAATTGTTAATTGTCAGTGTGCCTTGTGTAACTGGCTTTCTGTTTCACTCTTAACTGCACAATGTGGTATGTACTCATTTACCTTACTTCTATTTTGACATGGCCTTGTTTGACAGTAACATTTGTGTGCCTAACATGCAGTCCTGGGGTAGTTGGTTGCTTGGTGGAGCTAAATGGTGGCAGGTGATTGCATGATGAGTTGGAGTGCATTGCGGTTGTGCCTGTGCTGAGGTCATGGGGTTGTGTTCCTTGGCACTTTCACCAATATTATTCTCCCCATGATGTTACTGGTGCCTGCTGTTTATGTGTCACCTGCCAACCCGTCTATCCTAAATTGGGCAGTGAAAAGAGAATGAGCAGTGTTCTAGTCTTTGGTGTGTTTCAGTTGTTGTACAGCTATGCCCATGCGTTACTACGTGATGTGTGCTTATCTGCGTGGCAAGCTTATCACTGCTGATGAATTGAAAATCTACCTTGTGGTTAAGCGACAAGTGGATACAATGCCTGAAGTTTACTAGCAACAAGGGGTTTGGCCCTAGGCGGCTGGACGGGGCCGTAGTGAACTAAGAAAAAAGGGGGGTGGGGGTGACCAAGCAGTCACATTCAAATGCTGCTAAACCAATTTAACAGACTAAAGGCCATCAATTCAATTGATATAGGCTTGAAGCATTTATTTGCTACTTCGTTCTGTACACTTTACTCCACATTTAATCATGGGTCAGGTAAGTGCAGATACGTTTCAGTCAAGAGCAAATTAGAGAAAATTATACATATTAAGGCAACAAATAAAACAAAGACATACAGACTTTGTGATGAAGTAATGTGATGTAACAAACAATACATAAAGCGTGATACATAACAACAATTATCTAAACATTATATCACCAGTCTTAGTTCACAAACGGAGCAGCTACTAGGACAACCTTTAGCATCCACATTGTGTAACAAATTCAAGAAGCTGCTACCCACGGGAAAATAGACATTAGGCCCAGTAGTGAGACAATTCAAATAACATTTCTACTGGGGAAACCAAATTAAAAGCGAAAGTCCCCGCGTTGTGTAATGCCGACGCGTTTCGATTCCCAAGGTGGTTTGTGGGATTCTCTTCAGGGCGTGGACTGGTTTATCTAAGAAACAAAAAGGGGGTATGAATTATACACGAGGAGGGACTCTAAACTTCCCAATTACTCAAGTTATGTGGTGATTTCTCAAAAGTACCTGATTGAATAGAGAAATAAATTTGCACGTTGCAGGCGAGAAGAGGCAGGTTAAAATGTGGATGGCACGATCTAAAATGAGAACGGATCCACCATCAGTCATGCACATGGTTTGGTAAATGCAAATATTTTGTAACTGGAGGAACAAGAAAAGGCACTTACTTGCGCCAGACGGGCAGTGCTTTTACAAAGGTATAAGAATGCTTGCTGTCGGTTAAATGGAAACCTAGTTGTACTTTGGTTTGACGACCTATAAACAGAAATGAGAGCTACATCAATAGAGTATCTAAATAGATACACTGTAGCTTTGTGGGATAAAGGCAACACTTACTTTTGCCATGCCAGCGATGTTTTCTTTGATGCAGCCAGTCTTGAATACTGTTTGCTGTTCCACCGGCAGCCAGTGTTGTTTCCTCATCAGGGGGGTGATGTGACAATTTCTGGGCTGTCGGTAGAATCGGGTTTTGTGCTAGTTGTAGTCTACGGTTGAGGTCCAGGTAGAGGGAATTCGCATAGTTGATCCTTGAGATAACTAATGCAATAATGACCTGGATAAGAGCTTTGATGGTGAGAAATGCCTACTTTTCTGATTTGGTGCAGTTGCGAAAGGCAGGATGAGGTGCCAGCCCCTCATTGGGGTTGCATAGACAGGCTCTTGTCTATGTGGACTCCGAGGCTCTTAAACGAGTTCTTGGGCTGGGTGAGGGGAGGGAGCGCCCATTCCGGCTGGCCAGAAGGAAAGATTTCCCAAGTCATGCCTGCTTCTGGTCACAACAATCTCTGTCTGTTTAATTTAAGATGGTTGCTGTTCATCCAGTCGCAGATGAATAACATTGTGTTTTGGAAGGTTTCTTTTGATTTTGGGGAGTTATCGATAAAGAGAAGTTGCATATCGTCCGCATAGTTGTAAATTCTTACATTCATTTTTTTTCAAGAAGTGCACTAGGGGACGTATGTACAGATTAAAAAGGTGGGTGGACAAAGAAGATCCTTGGGGAACTACAAAGGTTAGTTGAACCCTGGGAGAGCTGAACGCGGGAGAGGAGGACTGATCGAGATCAATCTTTCAAGAAAGAGCTAATCCAATCCAGCGCTGTACCCTGTAGGCCCGCGGCTCTGACGCAGTCCACCAATAGCTCATGGTTGACTGTGTCGAAGGCCGCTTAGAGCTAGAGAAGTACCAGTGCCTGAGTGGTGCCCCTGTCAGCTTCTTCCCACAGGTCATCCACAACTGAGAGGATGACCACTTCTGTAGAGTGGGCTGGCTGGAAGCCTGCTTGATGCCGATCGAGGAATTTGGTTTTGTCTAGGAAGGTGACAAAAGAAACAAGCATTTGCAATGCATAAGGTCTCGCATTGACACCAGTTTGAGCTTTTGACATTGTAAATGACAATGCCTTTTATTTTGGTTTTCATTTGTAAAACATAAATAAATGGCATTGTCATTTATAATGCCAATCGCTTGAATTCTCTTAAATACAAGATAATGCCTTTTATTATAACTAGGGAAGAACTGAGCATCCCATCAACTGCCAAGACCTTCTCAGTGTATGCTAGATAATTTAGATGCCTGGCAAATATATTTATGTTAGCATTACAAGAAACCTGATCATTACAGGAAAACGTAAATACACCTTTGCAAAAAATTTCCGACATAAAAAGTGAAAGAGTATTTGTTTCAAGATTGAGCGTTTTATGTCTTGAGATTACCAATGAAACGTAATTAGAGAGGGGATAATCCGCAAGTGAAATAGTAAACATGTCCTATGTTTCCTCTGTACCAAGGGAAATGAGAGGTAGATATGACTTTTCCAAGGCATGTACATACATATATATCTATATATATGCAAGACTTTCCTGTGCAACAAATTACTTCACTAACATACCTTTTGTACAAGGTTAGTTAATATCTGTGCACAAAAACAGCATGCATGATCAAAAAAGAATTTAAATCTTAAATAATTGTAGATATGAACATGTATTTGTAGTATACATGAAATGGCTTGCATTACTTGACCTCAGGTCCAAATGGGAGTCCACTTTAATTAACTATATGTCGAACTATATTGGCTACAACGTTATATTTCATGTACCAAAATAAATATGATTAAAGTCCAACAGAATGAGCAAAAAAAACAAACCTAAAAAAAAAAAAAGGGACCATTAAATAACTACACACCATACCACTGGTAGCACGAAGATAACCAAATCCATTTGACAAAACCGGGAGCACCACTGTGCTTCCATTGCATTATACTACTGATAAAAAAGGCTCACAGTTTTCCGTTTTTACTTACTTTTACAGATGCAGACAGAAAGCCATCTATTTTCCTCTCGGTGTTCATTTTTAAATATGGATAAATACGTAAAATAGGTTTTCAATTGCATGAGTCTCACTACTGTCAATCATGAATGCTAAGTTAATAGCTGTGCAGGTTTACAGGCAGGGGAGTTAGAAACATGAAAAAGATTTCCTAATGAAGCTTATATAAAAGCAGCATTACAGATGTTTAAGCTGTTCTTCAATGCATATGCTTTCAAATTGTATTGCATTGCCTGTAAATGGCTAAAACCTAATTGGACATTCAAACATGAAAATATCGCAAGACGCAATGAAACTACAAATTAAATATTCCCAAGAACGCATGCTGAGTTGGAGTATATTCGCAAAGTACTATTTTTTGTAAACCTAACTTTTTCGGAACTCTAAATCTACCGTGCGTCTAGTGAAATGATGGCCCCCGGGGAAAGCAGGACGCAGTCTAGTCTTTCCCCAGGGGTTTTCGCGCCGGAAAGGAAAGGCTGAGGGGAAGGGGAGGGTGTAAGAGGGGGGTATAAGGGAGAAGGAGGGGAAGGAGACTTCCTCTTCCTGTCTTCCCAGCGCCAGTGGGAGGGTAGGAAAATATTTGGAGAGCGTAGGTTAGGAGGTAGGAACGGCGGGTTTTCTTTACTGGGGAAGAAAGGGTTACGGGGCGGGGGACGCGGGCGGGAGTGGTTTCGTCCTCCCAGTTTGTTGGTCGGCGGCTGGGGGCCGGGTGCAGGGAGCCAGGCGTCATGGCCGGGGCCGATGCAGAGGCGTTCCGGGAGGCCCTGCGCGTGCTCAGCAGGGCCGGTCGGGAGGACCTCCTGCGACCGGGGGTCCTTGGCGAGGCTTGGGTGGGGCTGACGCGGACCCCCCGGTCCGCGTCAGCTGGTGTAGCAGCAGCAGTGGTGGCATGTCTGGAGGAGACACCACCGCGAGGGCCTCTGGCTCTTGGGAGGGGGCGGGCCCCTGTAAAAGGCGAGAATGGGAAGCGGGGAGGCAGGAGAAAGAGCCTGCCTGCACGCCTTGAGCCTTCTGTGACTGGGAGGGGGGTGGAGTGTGAGGACAGGCCGGGGGGCTTGCAGCAGTCTCTCCCCTATGGAGTAGGGGGCACCACCGCTGCCATGGGGGTTTGTGGGCAGTTTGAGCCGGCCAGCAGGGAAGGGGGGGCCCAGTTTGGGGGTGGGCGAGGTATCAATGACCGGGAGGAGGCGGGAGAGGGGGTGGGGTCACAGGACCTTTTCTCCCCTTATTTTGGGGGGGCCCAGGAAACTGTGGAGTGGGGGGGTACACCCCTTGACCTATCACAGAGGGCGGGGCGGGGGGCCCCCAGTCGGGGAGGGGGCCTGCGGTGCTCGTGGAGGGGGAGGCCGGGGCGGGAGCAGGGGCCGGGCAGGCCACCCAGCATAAGGGGGAGGGAGTGGGCAAGGGACTGGGTGGACAGCCCCGGTTTGAGGGTGAGCGCAGATGGGGCCTTATGTCACTGGAGGACAAGATCAGGGATCAGCGGCGCCTCCAGGAGACGGAGGCGCAGTGGGCGGAATTGTGCGCTCTTCGGGAACAAAGGGGGGGAGTGGACAGGGCGGAGGGGCCCCCCACTCCCACGTCTGAGGAGGAAGCTTGGGCAGACAGGATGGAGCAGGAGGCCCCAAAAGGGGGCAAGTGGGTGTGGGAGGAGGAGGTTAGGGCCCCCCAGACGGGGGTAGGGACGGTCAGGACGGCTGTGAGGCCCGGTGGCGCTGGGGCCCCCTCAGGTTGGAGCAGCCTGGGGGGTGGGGGGTACAGCCGGCGGCAGTCGGCAAGAAGGGTGGGGTTTTGGCGGGGCGCAAGACGGCCCCGAGACGCCGGCCGGAAGCAGTAGGGGGGTCCGCGGCGGCCTTCCCTCCACCGAGGGAGCGGGCTACGGCGTCTGGAGCCGGAGAGAGTGTGGTGATGCGGCCCATATGTGGAAAAGGTGTAAAACGAGTGGGGAGAGAGGTGTTGTGGATGCCTGGGGAGGAGGACGGTGAGCTGATACTGGACTATGGGGATGAAAGTGATGAGCTGGAAGAAGGAGAGTTGAGAGATGAGGATGACAGGTCAGCTGGGGTGCTTGGGGGGCCCAGGGCAACGACATCTGCTAGTATTTTGCAGGCACCGGCAGCAGCACGAACCAAGTCACGAATGGACAACCCGAAACGGAATGCGGCGAGAGACAAAGAAAGAGAGACACAGACCACCTTGTCAGGTGAGAATACTTGGTGGGCTGCCTGGGACGGCGGGCCAAAAGGGGGTAGGAAGAAAACCTGCCGGTCGGTAGGTGTGGGCGAGGGTTCTGTTCGGGAGCCAAAGGGACTGACCCACGGTGTGGGGGACCTTGTGGGGGAGAAAGGGGATGCTGGGGCGAAAAAGGCGGCCAGTGTCCAGACGGACAAGACTGATGTTTTAGAGGGCAAAGACGGAAAAGGGGAGGACAAACTTCAGAAGAAGCTGCCTTATATGGGGCTGGCAATGCCGCTGGGGTCCCACTTGTCTGAGAAAACGAGGGGCAGAATATGGAGGCACGAGTATGTGGATGTCTTTAAGCTCCTCCATAGGGAAATACAGGCTAAAGAGGGTTCAAAAGAGGAGGAGTGGGAACTTACGCGGAGGCCTCGCGTGCCAGTGAACATGGAAAACTGGACATCGGCCTTTTTGATATATGCTAGCATTTATTGCGAAAAGCATCAGGGCAGGGCCATAGCGCTTTTGAAGTATATGGACATAATTAGGAAAGCGCAGATGCACTTTGGGGATTTCGCGTGGCTGAGCTACGACGAGGAGTTTCGGGCCAGGATTGGCGCAAACCCGGAGAAACCCAGGGAAGTAGACCAAGAATTGTGGATGCAGTGGATGTCCTCAACACAGTCGTCGGCATCGACCAACACGGCGAGTGGTTTGCCAGTGACCTACCAGACATTTCAGGCGCGTCCCGCTCAGACTGGGGCGGGGGGTGGACAGCCCAACACAGCTACCGCAGGGGGGGGGTACCCAAAAGCCGGGGGAAACAACACGGGAGCGTGTTGGAACTACAACAAGGGATACTGCTCGCGGTATCCGTGTAAGTTTAAGCACGAGTGCTCCAAGTGTGGAGGCAAGCATGCCCTCACGCAATGCTTCACGTTGGCTACACCTTCGGAGCAATGGCGAGCCACGAGGGGACGGGGGGCGGCTGGACAGAAAGGCGCCTACTCCGGTTCGCATTGAGGCCATGGGCCCGTGGCACTCGATCTACCCAGACCAGGAGGCCGCACTGAGGTTGCATTGGGGGTTTACGGAGGGTTTCCGGGTGGGGTACCAGGGACCTAGGGAACGCCGGTGGGCGGATAATTTGAAATCAGCCAAGGAGTTACCGGAGGTCGTAGCAGCCAAATTGGAAAAAGAGGTCGCGGAGGGTAGGATAGCGGGCCCGTTTGTCGACTGGCCGATAGAGGCGCTGATTATTTCACCGCTGGGAGTGGTCCCCAAGAAGGAGCCCGGAGAGTACAGGATGATTCATCACCTGTCCTGGCTGGAAGGGAGGTCCGTTAATGACTTCATTGCGGAGGAGGACTCCAGGGTGATTTACGCTTCAGTGGACGATGCGATCCGCCTTGTCCAGAGGTATGGACAGGGAGCGGAACTGGCCAAATGCGACGTGAAGTCGGCTTTCCGTTTGCTGCCCATACACCCGGCGGATTTCCCGTTACTGGGGATGCAGTTCGGGGGGGCCATTTTCGTGGACAAAGTCTTACCCATGGGCTGCGCGATTTCATGCGCCCTGTTCGAAACGTTCAGCACATTCTTGCAATGGGCATTCCAGAAGATCAGTGGCCATCAAGGGGTGTCGCATTATCTTGACGACTTTCTTTTCCTGGGACAGGGAGGGTCAGGTGAGTGCGGATGGGCACTGGCACAGTTTTAGGACATGGCACGGCACTTTGGGGTCCCATTGGCGCCTGAGAAAACAGCTGGGCCCAGCTGTCAACTGACATTCTTGGGCATTGAGTTGGATTCGGTCCAGTGGACGGCCAGGTTACCGGCTGAGAAAGTGGGGGACATTCAGGCTTGCCTACTGGGGGTGATGGGAGAGAAGAAGATTGACCTGAGGACAGTGCAACGGCTGTTGAACTTTGCGTGCAGGGTGGTGAGAGCGGGTGGGACCTTTTGCAGGCGCCTAGGCATGGCCATGTCTGGGGCAGTGCTCCCACATCACAGAGTGAGAATTTCAATGGGAGTGCGGGCGGACCTGAGAATTTGGCAGACATTCTTGACTGATTTCAATGGGGTTTCACTGGATTTCGTGGAGGACAGATTGATTTGGCAAGTGCAAGTTTTCACGGATGCGGCAGGAGCGTCAGGTTTTGGGGTGTTCTGGGACGGGAGATGGTGCGCAGAGAAATGGCCGGCTCACTGGCTGACGCAGGGGAGGAGTATTGCGTTTCTAGAGTTTTTCCCGCTGTTAGTGGGATTGGCAGTGTGGGGCTCTGAATTCAAGAACCGTTCCGTGTTGTTTCAGGTAGATAACATGACAGTGGTTGAACTGGTCAACAGGCAGAGAGCGAGAGACTTGAGGGTGCTGAGATTGTTGAGATACTTTATGTTGCAGTGCCTACAGTTGAATGTGGTTTTTCGGGCGAAGCACGTGCCGGGAGCGAGTAATGACATTGCGGATGCATTGTCTCATTCGCAGTGGAGCCGTTTTCGCCGCATGGCGTCTGGAGCCGAGGTTCAGAAGACGCAGCTGCCGGACGGCATCTGGGCCTGGGGGGAGTGAGAGTCTGCAGGCTAGTGGAGAAGTCGATAGCGGAGTCAACGCGGCGCAGTTACAGATTGGCCTGGGCAGAGTTCGGAGTCTTTATGGGATGGACCAGCGATGGACCAGCAAGACAGAGCGGTTGTCCCGTCAGGACACAGAGCAGGGAGTGATTCGTTTTGTTTTACATTGTACGGAGAAGGGGTGGTCGCATACGACGATTGCAGGGAAACTGGCGGGGATCTCCATGATAAAAGTACCGACAATGTTGAAAAATGTCGATTGACTGAAATAAACTAAAGTCAACAGTGAAACTAACCAGATATATGCCTTTTAGTTTTCTAAAATGGTCAGACCATTTTCTACTACGGCTTTTTAATTGAACCGCCGGTGGCTCTATCAAAACTTTTGGAGGTTTTGTTTTAATATAAAGATCAATAATCTCCATAGCGTTTTTGTTCGGATAAATATTGACTCCCGACCAAAGGATTTTAAGCTATTGAGGGCTTCTGAGACGACTTGATTGCTGGGTCTCACAATAATATCGATAGACTAATGTGAAAAACTTTGTCATGAAGAAGGTGAAGAAATTACTGTTCACCAAAACGCCGCGTCGACCCTTCATAATAAGTTTTCTTCTTTTTAACATGTGTAATAAAAATATTTAAGTGAATATGTACTGCTATTTCTCTGCGAGAAGATGTTTTTAATCGATTGAGAAATTGAATGGTTCTTTTTTTGGTTTTTTGGTAACTCTGTTTTAATGAAAATAAATATTTCTTTATATCTTGGAATCTCCTCACTGTCTTTTGATAGAATACCTCACAGTAGATAATTGAGGCGTTGTGACACTGTATTGAAAAAGTGCTGTATGTCAGTAACTAGATATAACACATGATCCATACTGTGGCAAGCTCTTACATATGGAGAATTGTGCTTATAGTACAGTTCCTTGAAAAGGGACAATTTTGTGGTTTGTCTAGGAAGGAACATACGCATCTGGCCACATGTGCCTCTAGCACCTTTGCTAAATAAGGTAGCAGTGATATAGGGCGATAATTTTTCAAGGTGAGTGGATCATCGCCAGCTTTATTTAGCAGTAGAACCACTGTTGCCTGCTTAAATGAACTGGGGATGATGCCTTGGCTCAAAGACTGGTTAAGGAAGGATATTGGCAGGTCAGGGAGGAGAGAAAAGACTTTTTTAGGACCTTCAGAGGGCAGGTATCCTACGGGGAGCCTGATTTCACTTTGGTTAGCAGGTCCATGAGGCGCACGATGCTGATAGCGGGTAGCACAGACATTGTGGTTGGGTAGCTGTCTTCAATAGGTGTCGCCAAGGGGAGAGAAGTTGTGGGAATGCGATCTTTTTGACATGTACTCCTGCATGTGTGTGCTTGTACAATTTGCTTTTGTTTGTCATTCAGGTTTATTACTCCTGCCCCCCATGCATAATGCAATGTGGGATTCCTGTCGGATGTTGCACATTTGCCACTCAATCTTGTCTTGGCAACTGCACACTGCGTGAATGTGTGTGGTTCTACCCCATTTTCTATGCTATATTCACCAGATTCTTATTTCTGGTAGAAGGCTCTGTTTCACGGATCTGTGTGTGTTTAGAACCATGCCTCAAATGCATGAGCATATGTCAGACATGGAACATAGATGCCCAGTCACACTTTCTGTGCTTATGTCACTCTGCTGCAGCGAATGAGTGATGGAAACACAGAACACAAGGTCTAGCATGTACATGCATGGTCTCCTATAAAACTATTTCTTATGTGTTGTGTAGACGCAGCATTGTGCATGCTTGTGCGCAAGGCCCATAGCAGGTTTTCAGTAGCAGAAGGCAACATCAAATCAGCATTCCCAATATTTCTCTTGCAGTCTGTGCACAAGCAACTTGAGATCCATAAATACAGATGAAAGGTCACATGTACCTGGAGGCAAGCATTTTTATTGCTTGTTGCTAGAGATCGACATTTTGAAATGAAGATACAGTAATGAACTACAGGAGGGTAATAAGATTTACATTTATGTTATAAAGATTCCATGTATTTTTAGGTCTCACCTACACAGTGCGTGCGCTGTGCTGAAAGACGATTTGTTTATAATTCAGTGGCTTACAACTCGCCCGCAGCATCTTTCGATTGCTTAAATCCCCCAGGCTTCCCTTCCTTTCTTGTGTTAGCTCCTTCCTCGTCTCCCTTGAGCATGGACCAAGTACATGTGTTCTTCATCTTCTTTGTGCGTCCTTACCTTTTTGCAACTGTTTTTTCTAAAAAGCATTTCAGTATTATTACTGGGCGTACAATGTGCTTTCAAACTTTTAACAAAGGCATGTGGCTTCTTATTTATGTTACCCTCACCCTATCTACCATCTATATCTTTGCTTTAGTTACTTACACCCACACTGTACTACTCTATGTCACTCCACTCAATGCGACTCCACTCTATGCCACTCCACTCTATGCCACTCTACGCCATGCACCACTCTACACAATGCACTATATGCCACTCCACTCTATGTCACTACTCACATTGCCACTCTATGGTCCTCTACTTTATGCAACTCTACAGCGCTCCACTCTATGCCATGCCACTCCAATATATGCCACACTACACCACTCTACTCCACTCTATGCCACCCCACTACTCCACTCTACTCTACGCCACTTTACTGTACTCCATGCCACTCTACTTCACGCCACTCTACTCCACCCCACTCTATGCCACTTTACTCTACACTACTATACTCCATGCCCTGCCAGCCTACTCGAAGTCACTCTATGCCACTCCATTCTTCTCCACTCCACCTCACTCTATGCCACTCCATGCTACACCACTCTAGTCCAAGCCACTCCATTTTATACCAATCTACTATACGCCACTCTATGCCACGCCACTCTACGTCATCCTGCTCTACGCCATTCTGCTCTGTGACCCTCCACTCTATGCCACTATACTCCCTTTTGTTCTACACCACTCCTATACACCACACTACAAACTTTTAGCCATACTGAACAGCAGTCACGCTGCTGTACAACATGGGTAAAAGACACTGGCAAAGCCAATAGCTCTCAAATAAGTCAATACCTATTGGCTTTGCAATGCATGCTTACTAAATGTATTACTGTGTTGTACTGATACTATATGTATTAAGCAACACTGAAAACATTTAACTGCATTAACTGTATTTTGCTAAGAACTGCACCCGTGGTGTTTTACATATTGTGATTATATTTAGTCCATTAAAATTATATTTTGAAATAATAATATAAGCAATCGAGGGACGTTTCATTTGCTTGTGAATGTGGGGCCAAGCACTTCAACAGCCAGTTGGGAAGTATCCACGCACAATGTTGCAAGGTTAGGTGCAGGAAACCATAGGCATACTCGCATAAGAGAATCTGCCAGGAGTCTTAAAGGTTTGAGAACATGTGGTCTTTGAATCACACACAAATTTATGGAGATTTGAGTTTGATTCCCCCTACAATATTTTTGAACTCCAAAACTGTGTCTAATTCTTTAAACCGATTTTTGTTCCACTGAATATCCGTTTCTCCACCACATTCATTGCCCACCTGCACATACTTGCAGCTGATCTCTGATCACTCTTCAGGATCTCATTGACATTTGGCTGCACCATCCCACCTTGTGTGTTAACATCCATTGTCAAGTACAACTTAAAAAAAAAGCACAATTTTGATGATCACCAGTTTGGATTTTGTCAAAATAGGACTATGCACTTAAACAACCATGTGTCTATGGCTAGCTGGACATAAGACACAAAAGACGACCTGCCACTTTCGTATTGCAGGACTATCAGCAGATTTCAACACTTATGACGCAACTATCAGATCCTACTGGACAAGGTATCCGATATTTCCAGTATTATATACACTGCCTTTGGTGACAAACTTTCTTCACACACTGCCACAGCATCACCAAACTGTAGTGCATCCTATTTTCCAGCTCCCTCATTAAATGGGGAGTGGCCTATGGCTCTATATTACCACCTCCACTTTTTAATGTCTACTTCAAACACCTCTCTAACCTGATCAAGTTACCAGATCCAATTCCAAACGTAAGCAGCTGACTTACAGCTGTACGTCAAATCTCATATCAGAAACTTTGTTCTCCTTTGAGTTGAAGACGGCCTCACTTCTAACAAGTCATGAATAAGAACCAACTGGGAGTGCCTTAATGGCTCTAAATAAATTCAACATCCTCCTTCCAATAACCTTTCTTCTCTTCCATATCTGTGACGGTTCACTGTTCCCTTCAGCAAAGGCTTAAACCTTTGAACCACATTCAACCTCAGACTTTCCCATGCCTTCTAGATCACCAAGGTCACCAGGCGCCCACTGCCAATCAAAGCACCAAAGAGAGCTCTTCCCTTTCTCAGTTTTCCGCAACAACATCTAATATCTGCCCACTTTTTGGTGATCTGGACTACACAGTTTCTTATTCACTGAGGTGGCTAAATTAAGCATCAACAAACATCAGAATATTCAAAATCGCACAGCTCACGCTGTGTTCACCTGCTCTTACGAGCACCATATACACTTGCTCCAGAAAGTTCACGCTCTATACCTCCCGAGCCAGGAACCTCTTTTCTAGGCCTTATGCTTCTGAAAAGATTTGTAACCTGCTTCTTTTTAAAGACAGACACTCACCCAGCCGTGGCCCCTGCAGGAAAGAGCGGTGGGGCCGGCGGGGGGGGGGGGGGGATTTTGAGAGACGAGCACAAGGAAAAATTAAATAAATAATTAATTTTCCCTCGTGGTCGTCACTCGAAATCCCCCCCAGCCGGCCCCACCGCTCTTACCTGCAGCGGCCGCGGCTGCACTTACCTTCTGACCAGACCCCCGAATCTATGTGATGCACACTCATTTAAACAGTGTTAAATCTTTTCTCTAGCTTCCCCATCTTCAAAAATGCCATGATGCTATGTAGCTGGCATGCTGGTACTACAACAAAAAGAAACAAATATTGCAGAGGAGATGGTTGTCAAGACATGCCTATTGGAAACATTCTAGTTGTGAACAATTAAGATCCCCGTGACTTGTAAAAGATTAAAAAATGCCTTATGGGCACGACACCCAGAGGTGAATTTATATGAAATATGAGTGAATTAGGAAAGCTGGAATAATTGTTAGAAGTAGTAGTTTAGGTTTACAAGTACTAAAGTGCAAAGCCCTTAACATAGAGCACCATTATAGAAAAACACGTGATGAGACTGCCAAGACAGCAGGCTGCTCAGGGTTCAAATATACTCAGAGAAAAAGAGAAGTATGCAGAGTAATAACATAGTAAAACCTATATTGCAATTATATGATGGGCGGATGGAGAGTACCTAAAAAAGGAAAAAAAAGAGAATAAAGGTGAGTTTACCGTCTTATCAGGGGGAAGAGATGTGTCCTAGTAGCCAGAGATGCTGACTTTGGAGCTGGGGAACCAGGTTCGAATCACGGCCTCGACTCAACATCTTGTGATTCTGGATAAATCAAGGCTCATATGTACAAAATTAAAAAATTTAATTTCCTAAATAGCGAATCCTAAGAAATTGCTATTTAGGAAATGCAAATGGGAATGGACGAAATTTGCGCTTTCCAAACAGCGATTCTAGTGGAGTCGCAATCGCTATTAGGAAATTGCCAATTTGGAAATGCAAAACCATTTGTACCTAGGAGCCTGAGGCCCATAGGTGCAAATGGTTTTGTATTTCCAAATTTGCGATATCCTAACAGGAAATCACAAATTTAGAACAGTAAAACCATTCGTACCTATGGGCCTAAGGCCCCCCTTATATCGAAAGGAAAAAAATATGGTGCTCGTGTAAAGTGTTCCAATGCCCTCGGGGCAAGGGAGCGCTCTATGGCACTGCAAAAAATACATTTTGGGTGCCTTTTCTAAAATGGCACCTGGTTACAATCGGATTTGATTTGATGGTAATAGCATTTCCTAAATGCCTATTCTGCATTTAGGAAATACTATGCACATGCGGTTAGGAATTCGCAAATAGCAAATCCCTATTTGAGATTTCCTATTTTAGGAATCACCTTTTGCGATTTTCTACTGGGTAGAAATCACATTTTGTGACTCGTTTCTACCTTTTGTACATAAGGTATGGCTATTTAGCATTTCTTAAATGGCCAAAATAGGGATTTGGTCCGTTAAGAAATGCTAAATAGCTTCGTACATAGTGGCCTAAGTCTCTCGGTGCCTAAAAAAAATAAAATTATAAGAGTTTTTTTTTAACTTGCATGGTTTGCTTGTAAATTGCACCTTTCCTCAGGCCAAGTTCGAGCTAGATAAAACTGAAAAAAGTTAATAACGGTCAGTGGAGGACAATATTTCTCTACTTCTTGCACAAAAGACATCTTGTGCAAGAGACCGATTGCCTAGAGGTCTCTGGAGGAAATGCTCAAACTAGTTGGATGCAATCCTCTGCCCAGAATACGGGAGTGCATTTTCAATTGGAGAACATATCTTGACCCTAGTTCCTTTTAGGTTAACTCTTTGTTAACTATGGTGAAATATGCTGAATTGGCTTACCTAAGAGTTATTTTGGATTTGGGTGCAAAAACATGCGTTAAATTACAAGTGTGGACAATAAAATAATATTAAAGGCACGTAAAACCAGAAACGAAATGCAAAGAGAGCCTTGAAGAACAGAACTAGCTCCTCTTTGCATGGCCCTACAGGATCCTACCAATGCTCTAAAGGGGTTATCCGGTGAGGGATGTCACGGTACATCCCAAAGCTCCAGCACACACCACCAAACCAAGCAACATTCTAGAGTGCCAATTGTTAGTGTTGCAAGATTGATTAAAAAGACTGGCTTCCTTCTCACGGGATGGCTCCTTTAAACCAGGAGAACTGGCATATGTTTTTATTAAAGGAGTGGGTTTGGGTAATACAACCTGGTCTTTAACACTAAGAATGGTTTTTCACGCAGGCAACTAGCGATGTACCCTAGCAAATCAAAAAAGATTTATCGATTAAATAGCTGCCTGTGCGGGGTTTACAATAAGAGTTGTGTGTTGGTGCTCTTGCTTTTGTGTTTGTTTACCAGCTGATCTAGCTAAAGGGCGTACTTTCCCAACAAATATTGGAGGAGTGCATATAATATTAGATCTTAAGCCTGATAGTGTCCCAAGCAGGTCTAAAAAGTATGTTGATGATTTTGAGAGAACACTGTAAAGTGAATAGCACACTTGGAGATATAGTGTGATAAATTAATGAACAAGAAATTTTGGGGCAACTCGCTTGAGTCGTGGTGTTTAGACTACAGAAAGCTTGAGCTGGACTCAGAGTCTTTGTATATGGGTATCCCTAAATAAATAAAGTCTACATTAGCCTAGTAGAGGAACATGAGACTGCTGTACATACTCATGTTCGGGCAGGAATAGGATAAAGCTGGGATTAGCGATGGGGCTATGAGGGTTAGAGTTGATGTTAGATTTGGGAAAACAGTTAGGGTCTGAGCTACAGTGAGAGACAGTGCAAGTTAACATTAAGGTAAGAGTCAGTGTAGTAAAAGAATTAGGGTTTGTAGAGGTGAAGGAAATTTCTAAACATCTTAGGCAGGTAAGTATTAATAAAAGGAGATTGGTTATGGCAGTGGATTTAAATTCAATTGTAAGATTCAATTTTCTGACTTTCTTCATCCAGGATTCTTAATAGTGGTGTTTTTCAATAGTAGTATTCTCTGTTGAAAGATAGGTCCTTATTAAACGACCCTGAATAATTTCAATAAAACATATATTGAACCTGTGGTGGCCATCGTGAAAAAGAAATTAGATTACCTATTTTTTGTTCTAAGCTGGGTAGAAGTTGGTCCTAAAGTTTGTAGAAAGTTCAGCGACAGATCCTTTCCACTCAGAAAGACAGTAATTCAAGAAGTGGACTTCTTTTAAGCATTTGATGTGGATTGGATAGTCCGGCAATGAACACTGCTGTATTCTGCTCAGGGACAAACTAACTGAGATTTTGACTGCCTTCTTCTTGCTGATGTTCTGTCAGTTTAAGCTCCCTGTCTGTCAATGCTCACAGCCTCTGGCACGCGTGTGAAAAAACATTTGCTGCATGCCTGCTGACAGGACTGTATTTTTAATATTTCGGTTTGCCGAAAGTATGGCAAGGCTCACAATCAAACACCTTCCCCAAATATTTGGTTGCGAAAGTTATTTGGGGGTATTTCAGTACCACTCTCCTCGGTTATTTGTGGTATTTCTATGCCCCTTCTCCACCTTTTAGCAAAGGCATAGAAACACAGTCACTCCCGGGAGGCAAAGACGGGTGCAGTGGCGTAACAAAACTGGAGTGGGCCCCCCTGCAAAGTACATGGGGGGGTCCCCATGCTCCGGACCCAGTCAGAAGCTCTCAGGACAGAGCCAGAGGCAGCTCCCTGGAGCTCAGGGCCCCTGCGCAGCGAGGACCAATGTTACACCAGTGGATAGGCGGAGAGCTTGGATGGATAGAACTACAGTCTTTCTTTACTCGGCATACCTGGCTTTTGATGTGTCTTAGATCTTACACTTGAGTTCTATGGGTGGTGTTTTTTGCCTAAATTGATTTCATATTTTGACTGGCTACATCCTTGAGCCATTCCTTCTCGACTTATGCTCCATGTTGATTTTACAGCTGAAGGGCTCTTAATTTGATAGTGAGTATTGATAATGGTCCCTGCGGTGGTGTCTCAAAAGAGTCAACTGCCCATGTACTAATGATTGGATTTCTGTTACAGCTCTTAGACAGAGCATACATTACATTTTTTGTCCTGCTCGGGCTTCCTAATGCATTCAGCATTTTTACAGTGCATTCTGTAACCCTAGAACTTTATCACTTACACAAACCACATTGTGGTATTTGGTTACAGTTACATTGTCCTAACATTCTGACCTAATGAACATACTGAAAAGCAATCCCTGCAATCCCACTGTGTATAATACATAATTTGATTGCACTGCATACTTCCAAGCATGCTGTTAAATTCTTTTTTTTTCTCGGCTTAAATTGGTCAAATTATACGCTGGCTAAACTGCATCAATGCTCTTTAATGTATATCATAAACAGATTGTGGTGATTCATTCGGAGAGTACCATTTTTTGTTTGTGCATTAGGCAGTGCGACCATCAAGAAATTGAAACGGTTCCTCCTGGGAAGCAAATTCAGAAGTTCATTTCAAATGCTTATCTGGCATCTGGATGGTGGCAATGCCCTTCTCTATGGCCCCCCTTAAAGGTATCGTGCATATTGCATCGCGCTTCACCCAGGGTCTGGAGGAATATGATCACATCAAGCCCTCCTGATCAATCAATCAATCAAGGATTTATAAAGCACGGCATATCACCCGTGAGGGTCTCAAGGCGGTGGAGTTGCTAACTGCTTTGTGGTGATCTGTTCAGTCAAACAGCCAGTCTTTAGTCCTTGCCTGAGTTGCTGTGGTAATGGGGCAGTCCTGAGGTGCAGGGGAAGATCGTTCCAAGCTTTGGCCACCAGGCGTGAGGAGGAGCATCCTCTGCTGTTACCTCAGCATATCCGGGCGGTGTCTGCAAGGAAGAGGGAGGCGGATCGTAGGTGTCTGGTCAGTTGGTGGAAGGTCAGGAGTTTGTTGATGTATGCTGGTTCTTTGTTGTGCAGGGCTTTGTATGCGTGGGTCAGCCTCTTGAGCTGGCATCTCTTCTGGATCAGAAGCCAGTGTAGCTTCTTGAGGTGGGGTGTGATATGGGTCCATCTGGGGAGGTCAAGAAGTAGTCTTGCAGCCGAGTTTTGTATTGTCTGTAGTCTCTTCAAGAGGCATGCGATGACTTCTACATAGATTGTGTTGCTGTAGTCCAGCCTGCTAGTGAATAGGGCCTGTGCGACGGCCTTTCTGGTGTTGACTGGGAGTCACCTGAAGATCTTGCGGAACATGCGTAGGGTGTGAAAGCAGGCAGGTGAGACTGCATTTACTTGTTTCTTCATAGATAGCTTGCTGTCCAAGATTATGCAGAGGTAGTGGGCATCGTCTGTCGGGCGGGGGATGGGCCGAGTTCAGCAGGCCATCATGCATCGTTTCATGGTGAGGTGTTGTTCCCAAGGATGAGGACTTCTGTCTTGTCTGTGTTGAGCTTGAGACAGTTGTCCTTCATCCAGTCAGTAATGGTCATCATGCATCTGTGGAAGTTGGCTCTGGTGGTGGAGGGGTCTTTTGACAGTAAGCGGATGAGCTGGGTGTTGTTGGCGCAGGAGATGATGTTGAGTCTGTGCGATCTGACAGTGTTGGTTAGGGGGGGTCATGTACATGTTGAAGAGGGTGGGGTTGAGGGATGATCCTTGGGGGATGCCACAGAATATCTTCTTGGGTTCCAAGGTGAATGGTGGAAGATGGATTCTGTGGGTTCTTCCAGTGAGGTATGGGGCGATCCATTTGAGGGCATCTCCCTGGATTCTGATGTGGTGGAATCTGTTGATCAAGATGTGATAGGAAATGGTGTCAAAGGCCGTTGACAGGTCCAGGAGGATGAGAGCTGCTGTTTCGCCGCGGTCGAGGATGGTCCTGATGTTGTTAGTGGCTGATCAAGGATGTCTCGGTGCTGTGGTTGGCTCGGAATCTGGATTGAGAGGAGTCCAGGAGGTTGTTGTGTTCCAGGTGTTCGGTGAGCTGCTGGTTGATTGCCTTCAAGAATCTTCCCTGGAAAGGGGAGCAGGGAGATGGGCCGGTATTTCTTCGGTTCTGCTGGATCAGCGGATGATTTCTTTAGGAGGGGCCTCATTTCAGCATGTTTCCAGTCTTCAGGGAAGAAGGCTGAAGTGATCATGACTTTCTTGAGCTGGTCGCCAATCATCTTGCTCCAGAGGTTGAAGATATGGTGGGTACAGGGGTACGTGGGTGCTCCTGAGTGCACGGAGTTCATAATGGAGATAGTGGCTTGAGTTGTGAGAGGGTGCCAATGGGTGAGCAGGTGTTTGGGGTTCATGTTCCTGGGTGTGAGCAACCTGATGCTGTCGGTGATGGTGGGTAGAGTTTGAGGTTTTCATAGATGAATGAGATCATGCCATGGAAGAAGTCCGCCAGGGTGTCGCAGAATTCGCGACAGCTTTGGGGTTGGAGAACTCCTTTATGATGGCGCAGAGCTCCTTGCTGCAGTTTGTGCTGGCTACAATGCCGTCTGCTAGGGCATTCTTCTTTGTTTCTTTCAGGAGGCGGTGGTACTGGTTTAGTGCTGTCTTGATGGTGGTATGGTCGACTGTTTATTTGCTGGTGCGCCACATCCTTTCTAGTTGCTGGCAGTTGCATTTGGCTGGCTCTTCTGGCAGGTCCTTTAGATTTAGCTGGCTTGGCTGGGCGATTATGTCGGCGCATTCTGTGATCCACTGAGAGAAGATCTTTGTAGCCTGTTCTGGGTTGGATGTTGTATCTGGGAGGTGGGAGATGAGAGCATTATTCCACTGGTCTTCTGATATCTTTTTCTAGTTTCTGTGCATGGAGCTGTGGGGCATGGTGCCAGTGTTGGTAGGTGCTGAGAGGAAGAAGTGGACGCTGTATTGGTCGGTCCAGGTGAGCTGTGAGATGTGGTTGTACTTGACTGTCACTGGACGTGAAAATGGGGCAGAGCGCGTGCCCTGCGATGTGGATAGGATCGGTGACAAGTTTCTTGAGACAGATGTTGCTCATGCTTTCGAGGAAGTTGGTTGTGTAGGTGTCGCTGAGGTTGTCGAGGTGAGATCCCTAGGAAGATGTAGAGCTTGGAGTCAATGGCGATCGGGGCGATGGAGCAAGGGATGGCGTTGCAGAAGCTGGGGCGTGGTCCTAGTGGTCTGTAGGAAAGGGTGCCTCTGATGGTGCTTTTTCCATCTTGGTGGAGTTGGTAGTTGAAAGTTGAGATGCTCCATTATCGGGCTCGGGTTGTCTGAGGAAATCATGCAGCGGATGGTGGGCTTGTTGATGATGGCAATTCCACCTTTGTGTTTGTTGGTTCTGTCCCTGTGGGTTATCTTGTAGCCTTCGAGGATGGCAATGTAGTGCTGAGGCGGTGTTCAGCCAAGTCTCCGTGATGAAGAGGACATCCGGGGTGAGGGATAAGATCGTCTTCCAGATCTCTGTTCCATGTTTGCCGTGCCATTGTGCATCGAGTAGAATGCACTGGAGTTTTGCCATGGCAGTCTCAGCCGGTGTGGAGGACGCAGTTATGTTTGCAATGTCTCCGGCATTGTTAGTTACTACAGTGTTGCAGGTGAAGTGGCAGTGCTGGCAGGAGAACGGTCCTCTGGGGGTGCATGGAGATGTGAGGCAGCAGTTGTTGTCCATGTACCCGGGATCCAGGGCTCAGAGTTCTGCAGTGGTGTAGCTGCGCAGGGTGGAAGAACCAGGGCTCCTGGCGCTAAGCGTGGTCCGGGTGCAGACAGGTTTGCCTTTGACGCGCCTTCAGCACACCGGCGGCACTGCTGCGTTGCGGCCTCTATTAAGTGGGTCCTAAGAGGGGGGGGCGAGGCACTGGCTGGTGGGAAGTGGGGAGCAACGGGGTGAAGGAGGGGGCAGAAAAGGAGTGAGCAGCTCCTAACGGCGTTGGCAGAAGAAGACACAATAGGGCAACTAAAACCTAAGAGGCTATCAGGCAACACAGAACACAAAACTGATGATACCCAGCAAAACGAGGCAGTAAAAGAAAACCTGAACTAGAAATCTGAAGAGAACAGAAGGAGCACTGAGGCAAAGAAAAACTATGAGACTGTCAGGCAACACAAGCAGGTAGGAACAAGGAAATTACTGGCAAACCGTGGCTGTAGGCAGTGTCAGAGAGATCTGCTGTGGGCGGGGCTGATCAGGAATCGTATTTCAATTCCATAGACTCCCGCGGCTGGCCCGTACCATCTTCAAAACCAGCTGCATCATCTACAAAGCCATCACGAACAGCACTGCTTCCTACCTGATTGACAACCTCACTATTTCTGGAGGCTTTTGACACGCCTGAAGACAGGTCACCATCAGACTGGAGACAAAGTAGTATAAAAAAGAAAAAAACAGGCTTTTCTCATCTTTGCACTCAAGAACTAGAATGACCACCCAGTATTTATAAGTACTGCCCCAACCCTGCTCGACCCCTTAAAAATAATTCTACATCTTGACAAATTAACAGTTCACTTGCTCTCTTAGAATTTAGTGACACCTACAATCACTTGCGATCTCCATCTTTTCCTTGGACTGTGTGGGGTCCTATACAGCTTTTTGGCTAGGTCTGCACTGTACAAACGCAGCATAAATACATAAACAAATCAGTAAATATTTTATCTTTGAATACACGAGAAAGTAAATAGTCATTCTTCCTTTTACAACAAAAAGAACTAGTGTGGAATTGATGGATGTATTAATTCTGCCTCCGGTTAAGATAATTTAATTCCTTCTGCTACTTTCGTTGAAGACACTATTCAACAATTGATAGATTCCCAATTGGGCTAAAATATTGCCACGAATAGCCCAGTAAATCTTAAACGGTCACAAAGTAGGCATGGAGCAAAGTTCCAAACAAAGCGTAGAATGATATTGCATCTACCTTTCAACGCGGTATAATGTGCTTTAAAGAACTGAAGGCAACAATCTTTCACTGATTTGGGGTAGGTGATGTAATAATTCAAAACAAATCTTACTGCACTTTAATGACGATTGAACAGTACTGTGTTTTTGTGATCAAGGAGAAAAACCTAGGCAGGGGGAATTAAATATGTGCAGTATGACAAGGGTCCTATTTTAGAATTGGGTATTGCGAACCATCCACCAAAAAGTGGTGGATATGCAGCCTGTCATATTTAAAGTGCTGTTGACATTGATGCACTTTTTGGAAGATGTCCTGTATCACCCAAAAGGGATAAGGCCAAACGTCTCGGTCCACAAATATGCCTGGGCAAATTAAAATAGTGTGGGATAACATAACATATATCCATAAAGTGCAAATTCCCCCCCCCCCACCTCCCATGGGGAATCTTGGCATTGAATAACAGATATTTATTATTCCCCATCTCAATGGTTCTCGTTTTATCGATCTTGGAAGGATGAAATTCTAAGTGGACCTGCCAGGATTTGAACCAGCAACCATGAGTTAAAAACACACATCCCTAAAGTGGATGCATTAGCCCACGGAGTCCATGGGCTGGTTCTGAGAGGGAGATAGTCCCTGACCAAGGCCTACCAACCCCTGTTCCCTATCATCTTTCCAGGACCCTAGTCGTGAATGTTTTATGACTCTCTACTGGGTGTTATTTAGATTAGGGCAGTGGTCCCCAAACGTTTTTGACCCGCGGCTCCCTTGACCCATTGGCCATTGCCCGTGGCTCCCCACTGTTACTTTTTTTGGAGGGTGGGTAAGCCCGGCCTCGGGAGTACTTGAATTTTTCTCCCTGAAAATAATTGGGATGAAGCTGATGAAGGTATTATAATCATATACGCAGGGTGTTTCGTATAACTAAGGCGGCACCTCTAATAAAATATTCCTAGTTACACTTCTTTGCCCATGTCTTTTTTATAGTACCTTCTCAAACTTTTTTATCCCACTTACAGTGCTAAATCGCACCACTATGCATGTAGGCCCCATTGCCAAAGTGTTTCTGTGCTTGAAGAATATTTGCATGCACTTCCATTTCTACCCATGTCATACGTGCCAACACACCTGTCTCAGCAGGGTGACTCATGATTTTTTAAACCACATACAGCTTTATTTTTTGCTGTCTCCTCCCCAAAATTGCCTCCAAATCAATGCAAGTAAAATGATTTTTTTCCGTTTGATTTTTTTTTAAAACATCCCTCTTTCTTGCTTCCAAATGTTGGCATTATGCTGTATATGGTGTTTTACTTCCCTGTACTCAAGGAGAGCGCGCAGGCCTGTCTGGAAATGTGTGTGTATTGAAAGAAATGTGTGATGGAAGTACCTATGATTCAAGCACAAATGTCAATACTTAATAATACTTAGTGTGTTTAATAGACAGGACAACTGTACTTTCCTGATAACTTGCATTGGTGTAAATTGCATTTGGAAAAAAACAAAACTATTAACTAGTATAACAAAACTAATCAGGCATCTTCCGCTTACTTTGGGAGTGTTGGAAGTGGGGATCTAGTGAAATATGGAGGTCATCTCCCTCGACATCTCCCTCGACATGCCATCAATTAAGCACTACATTTACAGCTTTAGGCATGTCACTTACAAATCATCGACATCATGCGTTTAAGTGTAATTAGTTTAACTGAAGCCAACAGACCCTTCAACATTAAATGCATTAAAGCGCTAGGTGCGTGGCTCCCCTGGCTAGGTATGACTGCTCCCCAGGGAGCCACGGCGCACAGTTTGGGAACCACTGGATTAGGGCATAAAAATGTTTTGTTTTTTTCATGCCTCCATTTTGAAAACTCAATGTTTTGTAGATATTAATGGCAGTCAATTTGTACCAAAAGCTATGGATTTAGTACTTAGGTGAAGTACTTCAGAAAATTTCTTGCTGAGATGATTGACAACTTTATGCATGTTTGCCTTTCATGAACTGAAATCTGGTTTACTCTATGCTGCAGGAAAAATAATGTAGGTTTTCTAGGCCGGATTCATTTGCGAGCAATCTCAGAAAAATCAGAAAAGCACTAAATAGACAATGGCAAAGTGAAATTCCAGTGGCGTAAGGCAGAATGATGGGGTCCACTGCAGAATGTTGTGAGGGGACCCAGAGTCACCCTAGCTCACAGTTAGTCATGAAGCATGTGCTGAATGCTCCTACCTCACAAAAAAAGGGACCTGGACGCATCCCTCTTTAATACCTATAAATATATCAATGTAAAAGTTAGTAAATAAGCCACTAACATGCGCATATGTACCCTGGGAGAAAAATCCATTCATGAAAGTTTCAGGTGCAAAGTCTATTTCCACCTTCTTTAACCAGCAGAAAAGATGTTCACACTCAGTCTATATTCTCTGTCCAGCAGATCGGTATTTAGAGAACCGGACAATAGATTTCTCAGCTACTCCGCAATTTAGTTTTTTTCAAATACATTTGAGAACTTTGTCTGTATTTGAGATGTGCATTTTCTATCTAGAAATAGATTGGGGGAGGGTAAAGTTTCTAAGAACTTCAAGTTATTCTTGTGATTTCTATGATCACTACCTATAATTTGCAAAGCTTTCTGCATGTGGATTTTCTTGTTAAAATTGATCTTTTCGTGGCCCTTTCAAGTTGTATTGAGAAAAAGGAACATGGCAACATCGATCAAGATGCGAGGAAAACGGTGGGGAAAACAGCACCTCATTTTCAGTGTGTAATGGTCATTTGGGAGCCAATATTGCCCGTCTGCTGTGAACTACACTGGGCCTAAATGTAGGCAAAATGGGAAACGCTGAACTACGAGCAGGGCAGTAGGCAGGATCTAAGTGAGACTTTGCTCACATATATAACTTTGCACTCCACAAGAATTTGAAATTTGTCAAAAACGGTCACTCTCTTTCAATACCAGAGCTGTTGTATCGATATTAAAAAAAATCAGCCTTAGGATTATGAATGCACTTTTTCTATTTAGGGTGTTAATCCATAAACTTCAAGTATAGTTATGACATTCCAGTCCTATTCATGACATTTCGTCCAATACATTTTTGATCCAGTTGTGAACATTAGTGGAGCGCGTTAAATTAGTCAATAAAGACTAACATTGTAGGAAACACTGTTCTATAAGTAAGTCCATAGTGTGCCAGGCCTCACATGTGATTTCAGCTATTTTGGTTAGAGGTATGTAAAGATCCTCCAAACACCATGGAAAGTTCAAAGTATATATTTTATTCACGTTGGTCTTAACACCCCAGCCTGCTAGTCCCAGCTTCAGAACTGACTCCAATACAACAGCCCACTGATTTGAATGCATACATTCCAGACTGAAGCTTGGGAACCGCAGAGTTCTAAGACACTGATGTCACAGGCTTGATGTTAAAGCAGAGGCTCACAGAATAATAACACGTTACAATGGCTAAAGTATGAAATACAGAATACCACAAGGTACTGCGTAAACGTGGCTTTGGTTACTAATTTAGATCCTGTTAATCAAAGCATTTTTCAGCTAAAATATAGTCTTTAGAGAATGGTATCAAGATGGAAATTGTCCTTTAAGTCGTCTGCATTTCAGTTGCTCTTAAACTAATATATGGCAATCAGATAAATAATTCCAGTGGTAATGCCGAAGCATGGTTTGAGTTTCTCCTAGTTACCTATAGTTTGATAAGTCTTTTGTGTATAAATTAGTGTATTATAAAACCTTTGTAGGCTCATGCGAGTTTCTTTTTATGAAAGTCGAGTCTTGACATTAAAATAGTCCATGATTAACAGTAGAAATTTTATTGATAAGGCAGGCAGCACTGGCATGTTAACATGACCATACCTCCCATCTGGGCGAAATTCATTTTGCTTTCTTCTGGGTTTGGTTACTGTGTGGGCTTCATCTTAATTTTCTCGTGTATACCTGTGCCAGCATCAGAGCTATGATCTCTGATTATGTTAATCTTGTTACCTATCCATGTCAAAGTTCAATGTTTATCATGCACAGTACGGCCAACCCCATCTCTTTTTTCGTGTTTTTATACAGCATGTGAGCCTTGAGCATGAGAGCGCTTTTAGAAGAGAACAGAATTCATACTGCCCCACAGGTTAGGAATTACAATGGTAAAGGAAGGCATATTACAAGAGAAACAAAACATATACACAAGTTAAAAATAAAATGAAAGAAAACACCATGTGTATAAATTATTAAAGATCAAGGACAGTCAAATACATGCAGCCGTAGAAGAGTCTTAAGAACCGAGCGATCAGATGATGAGGAGACACCAATCAAGGCTAATCATTGTCAAACATCAAGTAAGTGCACACGCCACACGGCTCATTTGGAATGAATGCAGCTGTGAACAGGTTAAAGATCCATCATGGAAAAGACGTGCACAACTAATGCTATGTGAAATTCAATTTCTGCCTCCAACCCCCAAATGCAATCCTTACTGGATCAATGCAGGTCACCTCACCCTGGATCCCCGACCTTTCCACTTTACAGAAGGTCTGCTGTCGCTGTGTATCGGTGTCTGTACCTCACAATGCAGATGAGGTTTTGACCCTTAAAGAATTTGTCAGCTGGAGTGCAATGAAAAAAATGAGTGATCGTCTCAGTTGTCTGCTTGGAGTATCACTTGTTCTCAAACAAAATCTTCAACTATTGTTCTGATTACTGTATGGGTCAAGGGAAGAGAACAGCAAATTGCTTTCTTTGTTATGCATTGATGTAACATAGTTAAATATAGATTCTTTTCCACAATATTATCATAACATTCAATTCAATAGTATCTTTTCTGTGAATTTGGGATGGAGAAATTTGTAATGATATATAAAATGTACGCCTCACTCGCTGCCTGTCACTATTACTTTCCTACTCTTTTAGAAAACAAAGAGAAAACGTGTAGAAATAGTGAAAACCTGACCAAGGGTTAAAAAAAAACAATGTTGAAAACAAACACTTCTTTTGTACCTCCACCACTTTTGTAAGAAGATAGTAAAATTGCAAACGAGAACCTCCCTACATAAATAATACCCTTTTCAATTTTTATTAACATCTTAAAAAGACAAAGAACTACCATATTTTGGCTAGTTTCAGAAATAGAGTCGGAAATATATACACAGCACTTTACAAACATCTGAATGTCAGTAGCCCCACGCCCCCTCCCCCAAAAAGAAACCTCAGCTCTCTAGTGGATAACAAACAGTGGTCAAAAGGTTAAAGGTCCAACAAGGGAAGCAGCTAGAGTGGCTCACACTCAATTCTGCTGCTCTTCATGGAACAGCAACTTCAACTCACTGAACAGGTCAAAAAACTGATGCTACACCTTGGGCCAATGCTTACATGCTCCATATATTAAAGATTTATGCATAAATATACTTTGCATTGGGCACAGTGGAAACCACAATCCTGCTATAGCAATCCCTGACGAAGATTGAGGCAAAGGAAATTCACGCGGAGAAGACACTTCGGCAAAAACTAAGATCATAAAGGCAAATCCCAAAGAGAGGTTCCTTGCATGAGTGCTTTGTTCTCTTTTTAAGTACCATTTCCAATTCTTTTCCTTATAAAACGACTTTGCATAACTGCATTCAACGTTGATGAAAATAGACCATTAACTTTAATGCCCTGAGAGTTATAAACATTATGATAAAGCAATGAATAGAGCTATAATGCATTGTAGAAGACTCCCCGATGAACAAAGGATAACTATAAAATGAAAACCTTTGGGATCTGTGAGGAACCACATGATGCCATGACACTTTAAGAGAAGAAAGCGTTTATATTACTAGGAAATTCTTTAAGTAGTAAAAGCTGATGAAGCAGGCATGCGCTAACACTTGAACGACCTTCATTTAATTTAAGAATTTGAAGGGTCTGAGATCCAAGCTTGCTTCTCTCTGGGCTTAAGGATATCACACTTGTTTGAGCAAGGGCTCAAAAGTCGTGAACAGAGGGATGGCACTAATGTCATTTGCTCAGACACAACACGATTACCATGCAGGGCTCATCCTGATTGCTTAACAGCTTTACAAATTAGAATGCATCATTTAATCAGCTAAACACATGTCACTTTTCCCAGTCTTGTTTCTGGTACCCAAGGATGCACTGTTGTGAGCTAAAAGCCTCGCAATATAGCAGGTTTTTTTTGTTAGACTGTTGAGGGGTGCTTTCCAGTTTGAACCATCGTTGTGACAATAATTTTGTGTTGGAAGTAAAATATAAAGGAACAGGTAAAGAGAAACATAAATGGTCTTATGATAGGAATGAAGAGAAATTTGCCAGCAGAAAATCTTAAAACTGCATCAAGGCCATTATCGAATATTCACCAAAGAGACATGGATATAAAGGGATGCTAATACAATGAAACATAGGATGTAGGAATACGAGAGACATGGCAAGGGCTCAGAGCTGCTAAGGTGTTCTGTGATTTTGGAAAGCCAGACTGTCATGGTGCTAGGAAATGAGTCACAGAGGTGCGGCAAATGTTGGCTGTCTGGTCCCGAGGTGCAGTCATGGCGATTTAAGATAAGATTTAGAAAATTTTAGCAGAACAGTTAGGGGATTGATTGATCGCTTTAGAATAGTATAGTCGGCAAAATTGCACTCGTTTTGGTGAGCTCCATTACAAATAATTTGTAGGACAATATCATAGATTCTTTAAGAATTTCTCCAATTCCATTCCTGCGTGTTTAAATAAATCTTGATCTTATGTAGCTGGGCAGGAAACCAAGAAGTAGATTTCTCACCGATTTAATTTTGACCTTTTAAGATTTCCAAGTGTATGGTGTGAGCATTGCTTTTGAAAGCATGGAGGCAGTGCTTAATTTGTAAAATATTAAGTGCCAGGGCTCTGACCAGGAGGCCACTGCAGCTTGCACCACCCATCGCCCCTGTCATCGCTGCCAAAACAACTACTAACCATCTCTCTTGCATGTAAATGCGACAGTTCAGATTATTCCAGGTCCCCAAAGCTCCAGGAATGGATGGGGAGGCAGGTATTAGTAATTTTTTAATGTATATTGTTTTCCTAAACAACTGTTATACTGCTCATCTCTAAATTACGTGAGCAGCGCCACCTTGTGGCAGACTGCCCTATGTGTGGTGTTGACAATTAGGTGCCGGTGCCGAGCACCGGAAACCAATTAAGTGCCGGTGCTCAGCACCGGAAAGCTCCGGCTCAAATTAAGCACTGCATGGAGGACACCAAACTCGAACTGATATCAGTGATTTGCCTCCATCCACTATTTCTATTCAGAATAGACGGCATTAATCAGTATTCACCACTACCATTCGCTCAGCTGGTTCACAACCCAGCTAATATACCTGACTTTATATCCAAGGCCATTTAGTTTGTTTGTAAGTATTGCGTGGCGCAATGTTAGACTTCAATAAAGTTCAAGTATATCAAGCCGTGTACTGTTCAGTTTGAATAGGCACAACGGGTCCACCATGAGGTTCTTGGTCGATCATGCCATTGCAAGACTTGCAACTCAACATTATTAAGGTTTTTCACTATTTTTTTCCTTTCCAAGTGTCTCTGCTGCTATTAGCACCATTGACATCAGGCTGACTGTCCACTAGTGGTTTGCCTCATCCCCTTTCTGCCTACGTATTACTACACTAGCCTGCAAACGTAACGATGCACACATCGAAATTTTATTGCATGTTTTTCACTTATAAAAGGAATAAAAAAAGGGAATAATTTATAAAAGTATTACTGTAAATGACTTTCCCTGGTCTCTTTGAAATATGTCGATTTTTAAAGGGTGCTTATGGATGCTCCTGCCATTTATCTAAGTTGCTATAAGGTATAACATGCCCATATGATATACTAAATACACAAGAAATATGCAATAAGTGAAAAGAGAGAGAACCCGAGATTCAATGGGGCTGATTAAACATGTTTGCGGTTACAGCAGAACAGAGTGATAATCACTAGAGATCCCAACTACACCAGCGCATCTACAATAGCAGAGCTAGAGGAACACATCAAACGTAGCTTGTGAAGTGAATGCTACTGCACAATAATTTAACCCAATAAACACTCCACACATACAACCTATCCACCCCTTTTGCATCCTGTAGCACACGAGGCAGGAATATAGCAACCAGCCTCAACCAAGGATTTCCACCAATTGTACAAGGCAGTGTAACACATCTAATTAATTAACATGCTTGCCCTTGGCACATCTGGACCGCAAATGCAGGAGACTTTTTCTTTCTTGATGCAACTCTCAAATTAAGGAGTGTCCCTCGTTCAACCCAACACCTAATGCATGAACCTACTAGCAATCTGCTTCCACACATGAGCTACAATAGGAAGGGCATATATGCCCATACAGTAGTGTGTGACTTCAAGAATATCATGTCAAATGCAAACATCACAAAACCTGGTCAAGGTTATAGCCACACTTCTTACAAGCTTCAATATCACACAAAAGGTAAAATAATGCATGGGATGACATACATGCTCTTAGGTGATCTATTATTGGGACGAGAATGCCCTCGGCGTGGTATGCAATTGTGTTCCCCTGCCCTCAATGCCCGACTGAGGGTATCTGGCAGCCTTGTTTTTGATTTGGACCCCAGCCGCACAATAATGTAATGAGTCTGTAGAGGCTGAGGCCTGCCAGTTGTCATGAGTGAGGTTCTAGACCTGTCCTGTGACTTTGAGGGGTGCACCAAGGGTACCCTGATTTTACTGACAGTGGACTACTGTCTCTGCTATTGGTTAAAGATGTAGAGCAGAGGAGGTAGCGTTCAGTGTCTGTGAATCCTTAATTGTGACTGTTAGACTTGGCATCTTTTGGCGTGTTTCCCCTGACTTTTTGCTTTCTGACCTCCCGGTTTTGACTCTGTTTTTGCTGGTGTGATGATTCTGCGCACTTTCCTCACTGCGGTCCAGTGGGAAAGTGCAAGTGCTCCCGTATAAAATGTGTTATGGATTGGTGTTTCCATGATTGGCCTATTTGGTTTATGTGTCAGTCCCTTGTAAAGTGCACTGCGAGTGCCAGGGCCTATAGACCAAATGCTGTTGGTGGGCTGCAGCACTGGATTGTGCCACCCACGCAAACAGCCCGTAAAGTGTAACTCGGGCCTGCCATCGCAGAGCCTGTGCGCAGCCTGGGGCTGCCATGTCGACTTGGCAAGTGCACACACTTGCAAGTCCCTAAACCTTCCCTTTGCTACATGTTAGTCACCCTAAGGTAGGCCCAAGGTACCCCTGTGGGCAGGGTGCGTTGTGCGCGAAAGGTAGGACATGCCCGGGTGTGTGCGGCATGTCCTGATAGTGAATTACAGCCTAGTTCGTTTTTCACTATTGCAAGGCTACCTGTTCCCCCTAGGCCAGAACGGGCGGTTTTGATTATTACAGCTTATAATCCTAACTGACCCCGGGAACATGGTAGAAATTCGAGTTTAGTATGCCTGGACTCAGAATGATAAAATGCAGCTTTTAGTAAGGTTGGTTTTAACATTCTGTGTTTGAAAATACCACTTTTAGAAAGTGGGTATTTTCTTGCCTAACCATCCAAGCCTGCCTCTGCGAGGTTGTGTATTCCTTGTCTGGAATGTGAGTGACAGGGGCTGGGGGATGCCAGGAGACAGGGTGAGTCAGCGCAGGGCTGAATAGCCAGATCGACCTGTAGATGGGTGGGAGGGGTCGCACCTGGGCCCTGAATAGGACAGTGCCTTCCCTCCACAATGCTGGCTCCACCTCCTGTGGTGCGTCTGATGTCCCTGGCCCACTCACTGAAAGAAGGGACGGAGACTTGTCAATAAAGTGCTCCAGAACTGGTTTGGACTAGGCAAAGGCCTCTCTGCCTTCAGAGAACAAAGGAATTTGGGATATAAATATTGGGGCCCTGACCCCAGGAATTTAGATCTCGCTGGAATCAAGGAACCTGCCAAGACGAAGAGCTGCCAGGAGGAGTACTGCCCCTTTGCTGTGTTGTTGCTTTGTTGGGTTGGCCTGCAGTTGCTGCTTCTGTCTTGGGCAGTGAAAGGACTGGACTGAACTTTCTCCAAACTTGTGCTGAGTATCTCCAAGGGCCAGAAACCGAGCTGGCCTCCTGTTAAGAAGTCTCAGGGACTGCAAAGACTTCACAAGCCTCTGGGTACCGCTTCTGGAACGCTGTTTTAGTTGCCACAGAGGAAGGGAACCGCAACCGACTCCGTCAACCGAATCCATTCCTGGCCGGTGACCTGTTTGCACCGCAGACCGCATCGCCCCGCTTCGCATCGCAACCCTGGTCTCACCGTGGGCGACGTCCGACGCCGCCAACATCGAGCCGCTGCTTGCACCGTGACCTGTGGGCACCGCAGTTCGCATCGCATCGCTTCACTGGGCCAGCCGGACCAGACCGACACTGTCGCTGCAACTGGCTCAAGAGTCGAGACCGCACCGCATTTGGGGCACCGCTCGCACGTCTGCGATGCACCGCTCCGACTCGCACCGCTGTCCGACGCCAGCTCCCGCACTCCGGCTTGGTCGCCTGCATCGCAACCTGTCAGCACCGCATCGAGCATCGTCTCGCCCTGCATCGCACGCCTTGGACTCACCGACGCCGTCTGCACGACGCTCATCGAGCCGCTGCCTGCACCGCATCGAGGGACACCGCACCTTGCATCGCTCCGTCTTGCACCGCAACCGCGACGAACGCCGACCGGCTCGTACACTCCGTACCAGCCACAACGAGAAAAGGTGCAAGCCCTTGCCAACTAGAGATCCCATTTCTAACAGTGACCCAACCTTTTTATCTGTGTCACTGAAGTGGAGGGCAACTGGCCCACTTTTGTACAGCTCCAATTGCATGCGCTGGCCCAGAACCTTGTGCTAACATCCAAAGTGTATGTTGTGTGTGTGGTACATGCATTGTCTTATGAGTGAGCCAGAGTAATAGAGGCCTGTGATTTCCATTTTCGAAGTCCCTGGCCTGGTCGGGTCCTATGCAAAAGATAGAGATGAGATTGTTTCCTATACAGTAGAGAATGTTGTTGACATTCCTAAAGCTGGAGAGAGGAAACCTGGACACTTGAATGGGGACAAGGGAGACGAGCCACCTTTAAAAACAATTAGGCCTTTTGCTGAGTGGGGTTGATGATTTGTCTTCGTTTACCTCTGCCATTTGGTATATAGTGGGGGCGAAGGGTGTGCATACAGGTTCTGTTTTTGAGGTGGAAGGGACTGCTGTAGCGGACGCCAGTCCTTTGCTTCTTCCCTGATTATGTTCAGTGTGGCTGTTTATAGCCAGGTGCAGAAAGCTCACACTTCTTTGTGCCTCTCTTGTGGGTATCCCAGGCTGGAGATTTCCCTGCTACGCGGAGCAACACTCTACACTAAGGCTGTATCTGAAGAGCAGCCTGGAAAGGACATTTGAAAGGGGAACCACCCCAAACTGTATCTTACACCTCAGACTAAGAATCCACATTTCCGGTGTGCTTTGTACAAAAGTTATAGCCACTGGCCTACATGTTGTTCCATTTCCAAGCTGTCTTTGGCCAATGAAGGGAGTGCTCCACAGGGCATTGTGCAACCAGTCTTGGTGTGGGCCTTACAGTCAGCTTCCCAGAGGTGAGAGGACATCATCTAAAGTTTTGGCTTGCTGGAAGAGGTTGTTCCTCTCACCTGAAGTAAGTCTGGTGACAGAGGAAAAAAGCCTGCCAATCCTGCATGAGGCAAGACAATCCAGCAGCGCCGGAAGCCGTTTGCTCCCAGTGATGTGTGGGTCTGTGAGCAGGAAGACTGTTGAGAATGATCTGCATTACCTAAAAAGCAAAGGTGCAGATTTACTGTCAAAGTGGTTCCGGATGGAAATCACAGACAGCCGGAGTCCAATGGTGCTGCTTCAGCTAAGAATTGTGCTCAAGGCCTATTATGCTGCCACCATAATACAGTGCCCGAGTCAGATTGTGTGTTGCGATCCATAACTGCGCTCGCAGTGAGCCATGCTGCTACAAACAAAGATTCTACTGCAGCTGCCCTCATGCCACTGTGACTCAGAAGCCTGGACTGGCCACTTGCTGTACCCCACCAGAGACTCAAAAGTGAGTTCAGACACTGACCAGTGGAGACCTCTGCCTGTCTGGAGTCCGAACCAGTCTCTGAAGATGTCAGCCCCTGCTGTTCTGCGATAGTCCTCCTCTAGTCATGGGCCATCCCTGTAGCTGATGTATCTTCTCCCAGAAGGAGAAGCAAAGTGCCTCTTATGTAGCAGGTTCCCGCTTGCCACCGGGAAAGGATTTTCATGCATGCGCTGTTTCATTAACTGTTCGTAACATACTGAACTAATGGGTAATCTGCATCTATGCCTTGATGGATGCCGAAGTTAAAACTCTAAACGTCAAGGTGTCTAGAAGTTCCAAAAGGAAGTACACCTGGGAGAGTAGAGGAAATGCGGCAGAATACAATGCACAGTAGCCCAAGCACCAGAGTCTTATTTGTACCGGTTACGTTACCTGGTCTAAGGAATATTACATATTGAGCTTCTAGTTTAAAGTGCTTTTCCTTTCCTAAATAAATCACAGGTTTATACAATCCGTTATTGCGCCGCTAGGTGATTATTGAGTTCTGAGCTTGTACATCTCTACACTACCTCCCTAAGAAACCTGTGAGTGCTCGCCATTACTACCACTGAGAGTAAAGCGGCTGTGCCTGTCATGTGGAGAGCCATAATAGGACAGACCCTGGCCCATCACAGGTAAATGACTTCAGCCCCTGCAGTTTAGGCCCAATGGCCTCTGCTTGCTCCAGAACAGGGCCTGACATTTATCATCGTATGTTATTTGCATATACAGCACAGAAGCTGTACAATGCTGCTCACAAGGACACTCATTGCCATATAAAACACATCTGGCATCCTGAAATTCCAATTACTTTCTCTGCTCATGCCTCGTGGTATATTACAATATGACCTTGAACATTTTTCATATTATCCTTGCATGCTGCATTACTTGCAACTTATCACTGAGCCAGGTGATGCATAAGGACATTTATTCTGCAAACCGGTGGTGGCTGGGGAGTTCAATTTGAATGTAGATGATCCTTTCAGATCACACAGGAACTGTCTTTTAACAGTCTTTTGGTTTGAATCAACTAGTCACAAACACTACACATTTTGTAGATCACCTTAATTCTGAATTTAATCTGTCCATCCTCTTCAGGTACTCAAATCGTGGATATTAGCTCTTTAGCTTAGTCAGACCTTATCTAGTTTACCGAACCAACTGCAGAGGGCACAAATCAACCATGTAGTTAGTCTTTACTCCTATTTTCCACTGGGCTACCTCAAAGATGGAAACTGCAATGGAGTGTCTGAATCCTCAACTGATTATTCAGGAGAGCGACACTGATCCCAGTATTATGTTGAGCTCTCGAACAAAACTCTAGAGGATCTAGTACCTGTAAAAAAAATGCCCCAGCAGAGCCCTAAAAACTGACACCACTGATTTTGCGGCCCTATGAAAAATCAGGCTTCAGCACAAACATGCTGAACTCACTGGAGAAAGTCCTACTCAAACAGGGGGAAAAATCCGACTTTTATTAAAAACTGTAGAAACACAAAACTCATCTAGGCAAAAAGTTATGATGATTTCCTCTCTTCTGAAGTCTAACTGCCCCTCTAGCTCTAGACCTCAAATCACAAGAGTTTTGTAACATCCAAGTGTCTCACTTTGTTACCAAAGTAGAACTATATATGACAGCATCAAATATCTTGAATCAGAGGATGATCCAAAAGTTACAGCACCAATGGCAAACTAGAATAGCCCAATGTGGTAATTCTTCCACCCTATGCAATCGTATGAAACCTTGGAGCTGCGAACAAAGCTAAATCGCCATCTCCGATTAGTTGTTACGAGCCTGCAGCGCGAGGGGGGCTCTTTCTTAAAAATACGCTCGAATTTTTAAGTGTTCTTAATTGTTTTTAGTAACTGCTCTCAATGTGATTGTTGTTTTACTGTGGGGCTTGATGTACTGTGAGCTCTATTAAGCTCAGGGGGGAATACGCTCGTTCTTTTCACTTTCCCCGCATTTGGCGGCCATTTTTGGGTCAGCGCTCTAGTCGCTGGAACCTGTCAGGGAATTTAAACCCACATGACGCGACCGCGCAGCGGGCATAAGTTGTTACGAGCCTGCAGCGCGAGGGGGGCTCTTTCTTAAAAATACGCTCGAATTTTTAAGTGTTCTTAATTGTTTTTAGTAACTGCTCTCAATGTGATTGTTGTTTTACTGTGGGGCTTGATGTACTGTGAGCTCTGTTAAGCTCAGGGGGGAATACGCTCGTTCTTTTCACTTTCCCCGCATTTGGCGGCCATTTTTGGGTCAGCGCTCTAGTCGCTGGACCCTGTCAGAGAATTTAAACCCACATGTCGCGACCGCGCAGCGGACGCGCGCAGCGGGCGCGCCGAAGGCAAGCCCGTCTGAGTCTGTCCGCGGCCGGCCGGGGCGAGGGGCCAGAAACTCTGCCCCTTCTCTACAAAAAAGATATTGTTATAGCCCTGAGCAGCTTAAACGTTTACAAAATACTCCTGAAACAGGATGCACTCACGATATTAATCTTAGTGGCCCCGGTACGAGTTGTAGGCACTGCCCTTTTAGGCTGCAAACACAGCCCTCCCCTCCCTCCTCAGAAGGTTCACAGAGGAGAACTTATAAAATTCTTCTGCTTAACTGCAGATCCTTACCCAAACACTCCTCGGAGTTGTTCATTTTGCTATCAGAGGAAAGTCCGGACATTCTGTTTCTTACTGAAACATGGACCAACCTCTATTCTGAACCTGATATTGCTCAAGCCCTTCCCCCTGACTACCTACTCCAGAGACTAGATAGACCAATAGGGAAAGGCGGTGGGGTCGCTATTATTTTTAAAAACTCCCTCAAGTGTCGCACTCTTGGGAGCCATTTAATTGACTGTGAGAATCTCCATTTTTCCATAAGACTCTCCCCCTTGCTCTCCTTCTCAGGCATTTTAATTTACCGACCGCCTGGACCTATGGGCCAGTTTCTTAATTCCTTGTCCGAAACAGTCACCAAGCTGGCCAGTTCGACTTCAAATTTTACTATCCTAGGCGATTTAAACATTCATATTGACGACCAAGCGTCAATAGTCGTGTCAGAACTCTCTTCTGACCTTGCTGCCCTCCAACTCCTTCAGAAGGTGCCACTCGCCACTCACACTAAAGGTCACCTTCTGGACCCAGTTTTCTCCAATTTACAAGACCTTCTCTGCTCGGACCCTATTCCCATTCCCTGGTCAGACCATCACTTGTTCCCCTTACACTGGTCCCCTAAGTTGGCTACCCCCACTGTTCAACCAATAGGAAAAACAGTCCGTGGTTGGCCTAAACTTAGCCTTGAAACATGGACCTCTGTTTTGGATCGTTGCAAACCCTCTACTAATACTGACCCGGTATCAGCCAATGACCAGTTCAACAATTGGATCGAAGGGACGTTAGACCAGGTTCTCCCTAAGAAGAACATCCAGACAAACATAGGGCCTAATAAAGCAGCCTGGTATACGCCTGACCTCCGCGAGTTAAAGCAATCGTGTAAGAGAGCGGAGAGAATTTGGAGGAAAGATTTTTCCCTCCTCAGGAAAAAGCAATATAGGGACACCATTAGAACCTATAAAAGTGAAATCAAAAAGGCGCAAGCTCACTATTTTAGTGAAAAATCACTGCCGCAGTCAATTCTCCCCGGGAGACTTTTCGCATTGTAAAAAAAACTCCTGAATGTACCCACCCCCTTGGACTCCCATGAAGCCACAGACTACCAATGTAGTGAACTTGCAGACTATTTTGACAACAAAATTTTAACTATTTGCTGCCTGTTCTCCAACTCCCCTTCCATCCCTCCCTCCAAGGAAATTAAGGTATGGAGTAGAGAACATTCCCTTGAAGTGTTCCCTCCATTGGACACAGACACCTTCCAAACCATTCTTGCACTGGTTAAGAGTGGATCACCTCGAGATCCGGCCCCCCTTAATATCCTAAAATCTGTAGTTGTTTCAGTAGGCCCTGTTATTATGGAAATGATCAACGCTTCGCTCTCCTCTGGGGTGGTCCCTCCCCTATGGAAAAAAGCTCTGGTAAAAGCCCTGTTGAAAAAACCCAACTTAGACCCCGACTGCCTCGGCAACTACCGCCCTATCTCGCTCCTCCCAGGGGTGAGTAAAATCGCAGAAAAGCATGTCAATCTGGTGCTCTCCAGATACCTTGAAAGGGAGAACCTTCTCCACGCGTCCCAAACCGGGTTCCGTCCGGGACATGGGACGGAAACTGCCTTACTAGCAGTCGTCGAGGATTCCAGAAGGATCCTCGACGCAGGAGGTTCTCTGGCCGTGCTACTCTTAGACCTTAGCGCGGCCTTTGATACGGTTAATCACCGTATCCTAGTCCAACGACTTCAGGACTTGGGTATTACTGGAGTGGCCCTTGATTGGCTGCGATCCTTCCTGGAGGACAGATTTTTCCAAGTAGCCGAGGGCGAGGCCATCTCAACTCCACGGCCTCTCCATTGTGGGGTCCCTCAGGGGTCGTCCATGAGCCCCACTCTTTTTAATGTTTACATGGCGCCTCTTGCCAACATTGTTCTCCCTTTTGGGGTGCAAATTGTCACCTATGCCGACGACACCCAATTGGTCGTCGCGTTGAACCACACCAATAAAGCATCCACCTGCCTTGGCCCATGCCTCGAAGAAGTGATGAGATGGATGAAACATTCCCATCTTAAACTAAATGGAGACAAGACAGAGCTCATGCTCCTGGGCAATCCCTCTCTCTCTGAATTAGCCTCCTCCTCCTGGCCTACATGTATGGGCCCTATGCCCGCCCCTAAATCAGAGATAAAGAGCCTTGGTGTCTGGCTTGATTCCGAGCTTGGTTTTAAAATTCAAGCCAGAAAGGTTGTTGCCTCCTGCTTTGGCATTCTAAGAATGCTGCGCAAAGTGCTTCCCCTGCTACCCCCTCAGGTTAGAAAGCTTGTAGTCCAAGCGCTTATTTTATCTCGCTTGGACTACGGAAATGCCTTGTATCTTGGTGCCCCTAGCTCGGTGCTGGCCAAACTCCAAACCGTGCAGAACTGTGCTGCTAGGATTCTTATGGGAATTCATAGCCGCCAAACAGCTAGGCCAGCTATTAAGGCCCTCCATTGGCTCCCAGTTCTGGAAAGAGTCCAATTCAAAGCCCTGTGCATTACTCACAGGCTGATAGGAGGGAATGGACCCGCTATCATTTCATCTTTGGTTCAGCCCTACCGAGCTAATAGGGCCCTTCGCTCAAATGATCTTCATCTGGCCTATGTCCCCAGAATCAAGAGGGCTCGGAGCGGCGGCCGTCTTTTTTCCTATAACGCCGCTAAGCTGTGGAACACACTCCCTCTGCAGCTACGAAAGGAACCCAATTATATGACCTTCCGTAAGATGCTTAAAACTTGGCTTTTCCCCAAATGATCTCGCCTCAGCCTTATTCGACTCTGCCCGCAGCGCTGGGATGCCCGCGGGTAACCACGCGCTTTATAAATGGCGTTTTCATTTCATTTCATTTCCCATCCCATGCCCAGTGGATGTTATGCACAAACTGCCACAGTGTTTGAGCAGACTTATAACTTTGTCAACGCTAGTATTTGATCTGTTGGGTGGAAACTGAGGAGAAAATTCCTCTCCTGAGAAAAGAGAATCTCAAACCTAACGACCACATCAACTATTGCCCAATCAAGTTATCATCAGCTTTTAGCAAAGTACTGAAAACATTGTAGGCATCCAACTCTCTAACTTTCTGCTCTTTTGTTTATCGTGAAGGCGATCTGGTTAATCGAAGATGAAGGGATACAGTACCTCCTCCATATTTTATACAGTCGAGCATGACATTCTGGTCAGCTCTTTGGTTGAAAATGATAGGGGAAGGTCCTTTCCTAGTTTAAATCCTTCTTTATCAACTTAACCTGTCTCTCTCTTTCTCTCTCTCTCCATTCAAATAAGACAAGGTCACCATCTGTTGTGGAGTTCCTCAGCTCGTCTTTAACTCCGATGTTCTTCAACACCTCTCTGCATCCCTGTTCACAGCTCATCAAGCCACTTGGATTTCAAACCCTGTCTTATGCAGCTGAAACTCTGATCAACATCATAGTAAATAATCAAGCTCTGTCACATGATCTTAGACTGTATAATTTTTCTGGTTGTGGTACAAACACTGGATGAGCCACAATTTTCTAAAACTCAATGCCGGGAAAATTGACCACCTGCTCATGGGCCACAAACATGCTCTTTGGGGCAATAAGTTGTAGCCTGAGGAGCTTCGGCTTCCACCTGAAGTTGTTTCAAAAGCCAAGATCTTAAGTGTCCTAATTGATCGAGTCTCCTCTCTAGAAGTTGAAATTACAGCAGTGATTTTCTTTTGTTACCTTGTGGAACTGAAGGAAGATCCTACCTTTCCTGCCTGTGTACAAACAATCTTGCTGTCAGGACTGTTCTTATTCTATCTACGTTGGACTATTGTAACAGTCCATTTCAGCCTAATAATCGTCTTAGCAACTGCAGGGTTCCCAGACACTAGTGGTGCAGAGTACTTGCTAGTTATGAAAACATGACCATCTCTCTGAAGCTCAGCAGGCACTTCTTTGGCTACCAATCAATCAAAATCTACAATTCAAGGCCCTCTGCTTCACCCAGACTAAATTGTGTGAACTAAAGGATATGAATTAAAGACTATTCTTTTGCCCTATACCCAAAGGGGCTTGCACCAGCTCCTGCTCAATGTACCCAAAGCGAAAAGATCTTATCTAGGTAGCGTTCCTTCCGCCGTCTTGTGCCCAAACTTTGTAACAATCTCCCGTTGGAGATCAGGACACTGTATAACCATCCAGCTTTCAGATGAGCACTGAAATCATTTTTATTCTGCTGATTGCTTCTCTTTAGGTCTGGTGTTAACCAAAACCTTTGCATTTTACTAAACTTATATGTATAACATACTTACACATAGGGGCTTTAAACCAGCCCTCTTCACCCCTTGGCCTGTTATTGTGTCATTCACATTTTTCTTACACTCTCTACAGTATAGAGCAGGAGGCAAAGGGTCACTCCACTTCGGCCATTGGCTAACTTCACTGTGAGTGGCAGCATTCTTTTGTTACACAGAGTACATCCACACACAAAGTAGTTCCCTTCCATGCCGGGAACTGCTGTTGCGATATTGAGAAACAAAAAATATTTTAGCTTTTAGTCAATTTTATTTCTTAGACTTGTGTGAGCCCTGGAGCTTTTCCAACATTAAAGTTTTGCATGGAAGCATGACAAAACAAGCATGAGCAAATCCACAAGGCAGGCAGTCAATGCCAAATGTATTGACTTTGCCAATGCTTGTGTAGCTTGTGGGTCCTCTATCAGAAGTTCAGAACCAAGAACCCCAAGTGGTGTTAATGTGCCTAATGAATAAACTAATATTGATAATGTGTTTACCAGTTTTATAAAGATCATGCATTGCTTTTCTGATTATTCAAAGTGGTGAGGCAGGTGATAAAAGAATGCATGGGCTTTAGGCCTTTCAAGAAGTATTGAAAGCACCATATAAATATCAATACCGCACATTGGGAGAAGACAAAAGTGTAGGTGGTACCCTCATCTGAGGGAAACAGCATTTACCGCGCACGGTAAATATAGATAGATATATTATCAAGTGGCGGTTGCCACTGGCTATTTATAGTTAGGTCAATGTTCCCATAGGAAATGAGTTTTTTGTGTTGCTAAGAAGGTTGGCAGTGATGTCATTTGAGATGTCATCAGTGATGTCATCAGTGATGTCACTGACCATGTCATGAATGATGTAATATGTGACGTCATCAGCAGTGCATTACGGGGGCACGAGTTATAGTTAGCTGAACTAACTATAACGGTGGAATTTCTCTGGTTTTGTACGAGTAAAATGTCCAACTAACTATAACGTCCCTGAAACCTATGGTTTTTTCAGTGAATTTCAAAGGTTTTTTAAATGCTAATTTCTAACTATAACGTGCCTGAAACCTATGGTTTTTTCAGTGAATTTCAAAGGTTTTTTAAATGCTAATTTCTAACTATAACGTCCCTGAAACCTATGGTTTTTTCAGTGAATTTCAAGGTTTTTTTTAAATGCCAACTTCCAACTATAACGTCCCTGAAACCTTTGGTTTTTTCAGTGAATTTCAATGGTTTTTTAAATCCTAATTTCTAACTATAACGTCCTATTAAATCCCTTGAATCCTGAGGGTCCGTGGGGGCCAACTAGCCCACCAGGTACCTCCAGTAAGCGCCACAGAGCTGCATTGCGGAGAGGTGTTCCGAGGTCACGCCCCTTTTACACCACGCTACAAACGCGGCTTGTGGCGCACTGCTGCTCGTAGGATGAAGTCCACTTGTATCCTGAGGTCCTCAGGACACAAGAGGACCTCATCGCCCCACCAGCAGTGCACCAGAAACCGCATTTGCAGAGTGGTGTAAAAAGGGGCGTGGCCTCGGACCACCTCTCTGCAACACAGCTCTGTGGCGCTTACTGGAGGTACTTGGTGGGCTAGTTGGCCCCCAGGGACCCTCAGGATTGAAGGGGACTAAATCCCCCAATTTACTACGCGCCAGGGGGCGCGTTTGCACACTTGTTTCAGGCTCCGCCCCCTCGCTGCACCACTGTGCAAGCGCGCCCCCCTGGCTCGTTGTAAGTTGGGGGATTAAGTCCCCTTCAATCCGGAGGGTCCCTGGGGGCCAACTAGCCCACCAGGTACCTCCAGTAACCGCCACAGAGCTGCGTTGCAGAGAGGTGTAAAAAGGGGCGTGGCCTCGGACCACCTCTCTGCAACGCAGCTCTGTGGCGCTTACAGGAGGTACCTGGTGGGATAGTTGGCCCCCAGGGACCCTCTGGACTGAAGGGGACTTAATCCCCCAATTTACAACGCGCCAGGGGCCGCGTTTGCACAGTGGTGCAGGGAGGGGGCGGGGCCTCCGGCGAGATGCCGGCTTTTGTTTTATTTTTTTTCATTTATTTTTTTATGGGAGGGGGCTGCGTTGCCCCCCTTCCCTGGGCCACTTTTGGCCCCGGGGACCCCATCCCCCGGGGCCTGGCAGCCTTCTTTTTTTTATTGAAAGTTTGTGGAGGGGGGCCGCATGGCCCCCCTCCAGAGGCCAATTATGGCCCCAGGGACCCCATCCCCCGGGGACTGGCCAACCTTCTTTTTTATTTTTTTGGAGGGGGGCCGCGTGGCCCTCCTCCTTAGGCCAATTATGGCCCCGGGGACCCCATCCCCCGGGACCGGCCTTTCCGTTTTTTTTTATTTATTATAATTTCAGGGGAGGGGGGCCACGTGGCCCCCCTCCCAGGCCACTTCTGGCCCCAGGGACCCCATCCCCTGGGGCCTGGCATCATGGTTGGGGACCGTGGGGGGAGCCCCAATGCCCCCACGGTCCCACCGGCTCCCCGCCTCCTGAGGGAGCCGGCATTGCTTTTGAGCAAGGGGAGCTGCTCACATGCAGCTCCCCTTGCTCAAAAGCAATTCTGCTTTGCTTCATTGAAGCGAGAGCAGGTTTCCCTGCTCTTGCTTCAATGAAGCAAAGCAGAGTTTGCTATGGCAGGGCGGGAGCCGTGCTCCCGCCCTGCCAAGGCAAACAGCAGTGTCCCGGGGGTGGGCACCCTGGGACACAGCAGGAGCCGGCCCTGGGGGGTGGCGGTCCCCAGGGCCAAGGAGGGCTCCAGGAGGGGGGCCGCGTGGCCCCCTCCCTCCATCTTCAAAGCCCGGGGAGGTGGTGGTCCCCGGGGCCGGGGGGCCGCAATGGACCCCCGCATTTAAATATTTAATGCCCCGGGGAGGTGGTGGTCCCCGGGGCAGTGTGGGGAGGGGCAGGAGCCCACCACACACTTTTTGTAAAACTTTTGTGCCCCGGGGAGGTGGTGGTCCCCGGGGCTGCGGGGGGGCCGCGTGCCCCCCCGTATTCAATTTAGTAAGCCCCGGGGAGGTGGCGGTCCCCCACAAATAAATAACTGATTGCCCCCGGGACCTGGCCCACCCAGGGCCATTTTGAAAACGAAGCGCGGGAGCTCGCGCTTCGTTTTTTTAAAAAAATTACTCTGCAGGATTCGCGCTCCCAGCGCGAATTCTGCCGTTTAAAAAAAAAATGCTTTTTTTTTTGGGCCCTGAGCAGGCCTAGGGGGCCAGGGTGTTTCTACCCTGCCCCCTTTTGTTGTTTTTCAACCTTTTTTCCCCTTTTTCTTGTGACTCAGTTACCGAGTCACAAGATGGCTGCCAACACTTCCTGGTTTGGAATGTTGGCAGCCAATCAGAATTGAGCTTGTGCTCGGTGCTCAGATATCGATATTTTTTCTTTTTTAAATTTCTCAGGAACTACTGAACGGATTTACACCATTTAACAAAAAGGGCGCAGTCTAAACCAAGACCTACCTTTTTGACAAATTTGGTGTAATTCCATTCAGCAGTTCGGGCTGTAGCCTGTAATAAAGTTCCTATGGAAATTAACATGGGAAAAAGTAATTTGGGACCCCCCTTTTTTCTCGGCCCCTGCTTGACGAATCACCCCGAAACTTTCAACACACAAACTGAGCGGTCCAACCCTGTTTTTTGGAAAATTTCACGAAGATTCGCCAAACGGCGCCAAAGATATTGGCAAATCAAAAAACGCTTTTCCTATGGTAACTAGGTCCTAACTATAACTACCTACTGGCGACCGCCAGTAGGTAATATACACATATACATATATATACACCACAAATCGCTCCTTCTCCTGCAAACAGACCAGAGCACACGGCGGGGCTGCAGAAATTCCTTTTATTTCTAAATGCATGACGCTTTTCAGCAAGTGTGCCTTTTTCAAATGCTAATGTCTTCCAGGCTTGTCTGCACCTTTCATTTGCGTGCTGCCTCCCTGTCATTGGAGGAGACATCCGGCAAAATTCTCATTGGAAAAGAATTTGTGGCCACTCCAAAAGACTGCATCTCCCAGCATTCCCCAAAATTGTTCTTTGGAATCCTGACAGTACTCCTACTCAGGACCCTCCAATTTAAAGTTTGTATTATATATTTAATGCAGTACTTGTAAAGCACGGCTTATCCCCCGTGAGGGTATCCAGGTGCTGGGCAGTGGGTTTCAGTAGAAGAGCCAGGTTTTGAGCTTCCTACTGAAGTCTGTCAGCGAGGGTGAGGTTTGGAGATGTAGGCGAGGACTTTCCAGGACTTGGGAGAAGTAGCGTCCTCAGACGCGGCAGTGGTGAATGCACGGTGTCTGAGCGAGGGCAAGGTGGGCGGAGTGGAGGTTTCTGGAAGGTTGGTGGAAGTTCAAGCTGTGGTTCATGTATGCAGGTCCTTGGTCATGAAGGGTTTTGTAGGTGTGGGTCAGGAGTTTGAAAAGGCATCTTTCCTGGATGGGGAGCCAGTGGAGGTCTCTCAGGTGCTGGGTGATGTGTTCCTTTTGGGCAGGTTGATGGTCAGTCTGGCTGCTGCGTTCTGTATAGTTTGAAGTCTTCTCATGAGTTCGCTGGTGGCGCCTGCATAGAGTGCGCTGCCGTAGCCCAAACGGCAGGTGATGAGGGCCTGTGTCACTGTTTTTCTGGTGCTGATGGGGATCCATTTGAAGATTCTGCGGAGCATGCGGAGAGTGTGGAAGCAGACAATGCAGATAGCGTTGACCTGTTGTTTCATGAAGAGTTCACTGTCCAGAATGATGCTGAGGTTGCGGGCGTGGTCTTTCGGTTTGGGGGTGGGTCTGAGTTCCGATGGCCACCAAGAGTCATTCCAGAGGGCGGTATGGCTACCAAAAATCAGCACTTCGGTTCAAGGCGTGCAAGGCAGTGCTCATTGGAAAATCTGTGATGGCACCAGCACGAAGGAACTGTAAGTAACCTCAGCCATTCGGAAGGAGTGGTGTGACCTTGGTAAATGTCATGATTTTCTACTTTATGCCACAAATGGAATTTGATCCTTCAAAGGCACGGAAGAAGTATTGAGTGATGCAGTGCACCAAAGTCACACAAATGAAAATACAGTGATTGTGAAAGGACGTTTTACATTAAGAACAACAAGGCATTATGGACAATGTGGTCCTTTGAATTCTATGAACTACAAACAGTGACGGAAGGTGGCGGATGCGTTCTCATGTGGATATTATGGGATTGACGTTTCCTACAGGGTGGGCATCTTATTTCGTGTCACAGTATATGTATATATATATATATATATATCCATTCAGGTAGCGTTACTTTATTGAATTTACATAAACAAACAGAGCAATAAAAGACCGACGAGTTTTGACCGTAGTCTTCCAATGGGTCATAGTGTATGTGTGCGAAACTGTCTCTTTTAAAGACACCACCATCATTACCATTTTCATCCGCCATTTCTTAATGTGTCGTATAAAGTATCTTGTCAAGGAGTCCAAACCACAATTAAACAGCGTACTATGCAATTTAAGTAATACAGGATATTTACATATATACGATTATAGATGGCATCACTTATTCTTTCATAGCAAGTGTAAAGTGTCAGTGCACATACAATTGATTTAAATGAAATTTCATTTTGTCAGGGGTAAGGCAATAAAGAGTCAGTAATGTATAATGCACATTCTATATTTAGTCTTTAGCTTCAATTTATGATTATCCTGTTTCACTTGAGCTAAAGATGTTTACTTTGTAGTACCATTTCTAATCTTAATGCCAGCAACTCCAAATGGCACTTTACAAATATCAGTGCCATGTTGTTCATATTTTTCCTTATTCCTTTCTTTTATGCTTCAATTTTATACTTTTTTCTATTCTTTCATATTCTTCTCCTGGTTAAGTACTAGAGCTTTTTTGGAGAGTTATTCAACTCTACCTTTCAATAATTAGATTCTTAGCTGGTATTTCTGTCATCAAATGATAACAAAAAGGTGCAAATGCTTCTACAGTATTTAAAGGCAGCAACCAATCGCACTTTGAGCAACTGTGCAAATTTTTCATATTCTAAAGTGTCAGTGCTTCTAGCATCTATAGGTTAAGTACCAATATCATGTTGAATAACTAATTGCTTGATTGTGCAGAACTTGCTAATATTCTGGATTAATATTAATCCTAGTTAGACCGTCTAACGATAACAAGAAAGTGCAAATGCTAATACAGCCCTTGAAAAAGGAGAGGTGGGGCGCAGCAGCCAAAGCGGCTGAATCTGGAGCGCAGGGATCATAGTTCGATCACTGACGGCAGCTCAGCTCAGCATCCAGTGGCGGCTCCTCCTCTAAGGCAGAGGAGCGTTGCCCCACTGAGAAAGTCAAAAAGTTAAAAATAAAATGATAACATTGTTATTAGCATTTTATTTTTACATTCTTGCTCAGCTGGGGCGAGGCTGCTCTGCACACAGGGCAGGTGAGGAGTGGTTTGCCCACTCCAAGTGCGCAGGCCGCTTTGACCGGCCGTCTCGGGCCGGTCAAACCGTCATGCGAACTTTACAGGTTTTCCATGTAGGCTGAATTACAGCCTGCGTGGAGAACATGCCCAGCCTCCCATTATCTGGCTGAGCGCCGATCCACTGCGCTAAGACCAATCACAAAGCTGCATAGCAGCATTGTGATTGGCTATCGGGAGGCTGGGAGCCAGGTGCTTCCGTCTTCCTGCCCTGGAAGCGGGCAGAAGAGGACCGAGGGGAGGCATCGGCGGCAGAGGCAGACAGGGAAGTGTAAATTATTTTTTTTCACTCCCTCCCACCCCCCCCCCCCTTGCAACCCGCCCGCCAACCACCATTAAATACCAGCTGCCGCTGTGAGCATCACGCAACTCTGGGCAATAGCTCACTAAATTTCCCCGACGGCCCCAAGCCTTGAAACCTTAAGGGGTGATATGTTTGCGCTTTACAAATATGGATTATTATTATTATAAAAAACGGGGCAAAAGATCGCACTGTAAACAACTGTGCAAATTTTGCATAATATAAAGTGTCAGTGCTAATAGCATATCTAGGTTAAATACCAATACAGCGCAAAATAATAGATTGCGCAATTGTGCAACACTTGCAGATGTAAAATGTTTGTGCCCTTAACAAAGTGCCAATCCGGGTTACCTCAACAGGTAATGGAAAAGAAAGTGCAAATGCTTATATAGTACTGGAGATAATTGAGCTAGGATAAAAACTTTTTTTTACATCAACCAGTAAAAGAAAATTAACTGCAATTATTTGTAAAGTAGTTAAAAAGATAAAACAATTCTCTTTGTAGGTCTCAAGGTCTTGGCACTGTTCCTTTTCTGGTACCATTTGTTTATATCCATTTTTAGGTCGAGCCTCGAGTAGCGCGCAAGCGCTGCTAGAGGCGAAGACTTTTAGTAAGTGACTTTCAGAAGCAGTCCAAACGCTCGTGCGTCGTGGCTGGCCTTTTTGGGATGGGTACGCGCGGCAGACATGTGTTTCCAATTATCGTGCCCAGACGCGTGCGCGATAATTGGAAACATATGCCGGCCGTGCGGGGAAAAGGCCATGACGCACGAGCGTCTGGTCAGCTGAGCAGGCTGCCGCGCTCGCTCGCCCTCGCCCCCGCTCCTCTCGTTGTTGTTTCAGTCGACTACTCGTCCAGATCTGGCCCGCTGTGCCGCGAAGGCTCAGATGTGTGTGGCCTCGGCCCCCAGGACCTGCAGACCCCGCCAGCTCATGCAAGCTTCGACCCGCGAAGAACCGAAGGGACCAGGAGAGACGCGCTCTGTATTCCCGGGATCACACGATCCGCAGGACCCGGACCGAAGGCTTGAATCGACCAGCTGAAAGGTATCTTTATATTAGTCTTTTTTAAATTCAATAAATATACTAGGGCCCGGCTCTGGCTACGTTTGCGGATTTGGGACGCTCTGACTCTGTAAGCCGTTTCACCTAAAGTTCGCGTCCCTCACACTTTTATATCGGCACAACATGTTTCCAGTCTAGTACGAATTTGATGGTCCCGCCTAATTTATAAGTTTATCTGCATTGTTTGTATTTATGTACTTTAAATATACACGTATGGCAGCGCTCTCACAAGCGTTTAACCAATTTGTTCTGCCAAGCAAGTGTAAAAGTATAGTGTCCTCTTGGAGTGAGACGCCAAAAAGATTAGTCTAAGGCAGGAAGTGGTCATGGTATTGGGGATATGCACAGAACAATTGGGCGGAAGTCCAATTCCACCTCTTATGTGAGCAGCTTAAATGTCTGGGTGAAAACAAGAATGGGTAGGTAGGTGCCCCATTAGTTTCTTTGGTATTTTAAAAAAACGCGACAAGAGAACAAGGCATGTGCTTTAATTAGTGTTGCTATATTTTACTCTACGCTCTGCCCTCCATACCTTTGTGTGTTATTGCCCGGTAATCTTCATTACTCTGAGTCCAGGTCTTCCTGTTCCATCTCCGAGCCCGTCCCACCCTCCCTGGTTTTGTTTATGGCGAGTGTTTTCTTGGCTGCGGAGCAGGGGAACTGCTCATATGTAAGAACTGGGACGGGGATACGGACGAGGAGGTAATGCTTCATTTTTCCGGGTATCCCGGTGGGTTAGAGCAGGGTAATTGTGCACCCGTTGGTGCACAATTATCGTGGAGTACGTTTGAAGGCATTGTTAATATCTCACGACACCGGATCTTTTGCTCTGCTTTTACCTCCATCTATCATATCTGTCAAAGACCCACAGCCTTACCCAATATAGTGATGGTCGCAGTCTTGATATGGACCCATTAAACCAAGATAGAGAAGCACGAGTGTAATTGATGCCATTTTTAGTAACCAAAATCTAGCTCACTGCGATCAAATAGAGGAATTCAATAATCTCAAACGCAGCGGCGCTTGGGCACTGCAGCTTGAATACCTGCAGATCACAGGACCGCCTCTATTACACCTCTATTACGAGCAAAATGGAGTGCACCCTTTTTCTGGGCCGTCAAATTTCCAGAGCTGTTAATGTGCTTACTCCAGCTAACCTCGTGTGAAAAAGGTAGGGGAAGTAAGAAACATCTCAGAAGTTGTTGATCAGTCATGCATTTCTCTAATTTACACGTATATCAGATTCGCCCGTCCAGCTGTTATCTCTGACACTAAACGTAAGGGCTTTATTCCCCTGACTGCGTTTCTAGCCCTTTAAGATGTGAGATTATTTCAAGGGGTATGAAGAGATTCTACCCACCTGTGGTGGAGCTCAAGTGAGGTTCTGGGTAGCAATCTCCCCAAAGACCATGTCTTTACGTTCCATTGAATCACCTCCCACCCGTTTTAAATGTGGAGCTTACGTCGCACTCTTAGTCGGTCGTTTTCTCCATGCCCATATGGGCTGTTTCAGTTGGGTAGTTTTCCTTGTTTCGGGACACCGCCGTTGTGAATTGACCTGCTCCCCCAGAAAGGCTTTCTTTCTGAATATTCACGCAGTACTTGAGAACCTGCTGCAACAAGGTTGTGTGCATCTCACTTCTTGACTTGGATCAAATCACAAGCCACCTTCAGATTTATTCATTGTGTTATTTATAAGTGGCGCACACAAGTTAATTATGTACACGTTTTTGCAAATTTGATTCAAGTGTTTAGTAGGCAGCTAACATGCTGCAAGCCATTATGCCTTAAAATGCTAGTAATTGGCGACAGTAGCAACTAGTTTCTTTTTAATGTGTGCACTTGCCCCGAAACGTATCAAATTCTGTACTTACTTTAAAGGGCTTTGGGTCTGCCTTCTCTAGCCATTGGGTTCTTTTCCCTTGGAACCTATAGCCACTGGCTTGCACCATAAGAGTATTTTGCAGTTAATGTTTTTCTATTGGCTAAATACGTGTTTTCTTTTGCCTCCATTGTCATGCATGTGGGGCTATTTTTCTGTCTGCGAGCACTGGCAAAGTAATTTAAAAAATTGATGCTACATGAAGAGGGCTTTTGTTTATTTGCAGTTTTACATAGTACATACTAGACCCAATGTGTGTCAGAGTGCTTTACATTATAACATTGGCATTTCATTTCAAAAGAAAAGTTTTGTAAGGATTTATTTTACATGGGATCAGTTGCATACAATCTCGTGTTTAATTTGAGCTTGGAGATACCCAGGGGCCGGTAAACATTCAGCCTGCTGTAATGCTGTACTATTCCAAAAAGGTGAGGGATTCTGGACATATAGTCTACCCCTGACCATAAGTAAGATTGTGTCTTGGAGTGTATCTGAGCTATGGTGTTCCAACAAAGGTTTCAGTCTTGTAGTAGACTGCTATGGTACATCAGGGTTCACTGGATAATATGCTGCATAGTTAAATACTTATAAGGTCCCAAAAGCGAGACCTATTGGCTATGCCAATGCTTGTTTGATATTATATCTGACCCTAAATGACCTACTTTTAAAATCAAATGTAAACGGTAACATATGTTGCACATCCTACCATACACTTAATAACACATTATGAATCAGAGTTAAAGTAAGGTTAAAATTCTCAGGCACAAATTCATAATACATCTCTTTTGAGGGGTTCACAGAACATCTGATCTACATATATCCCACACAGTAAATGATCACAGTTCAATTACAATACAAAACCAATTCTCTTTCAGAATAATGCCCTCACACAAGGATATATTATTCAGTTATTCTACCATACATACACTTAAACAAAAAAATTACTTTAAAAAAAAATACAAGCCTTGAAATTCACTAAAAAAAACAAAGGTTAAAGTAACATTACAGTTATGTGTGATAAAAAGATCTGTTTTTTTTTTTTTTAAACTTAGAAACTTACTGAAGAAAAACAAAGGTTACAGTAACGTTATAGTTAGGCCAGTTTCTCAGTGACAACATTAACATTTCGAACTAAAAAAATACACAGAAATTCAGCAGTTATAGTTAGCAGCGCTAATTTGTGCCCCCGTCCTGCACTGCTTATGACCTCACATGACATCACTCATGATATGTTCTATGACATCATTTATGACATCACTGATGACATCTCAAATTACATCACTGATGACATCATCCAAACTCCGCGTCCTGCATAGTGGTCTATAAATTAATATGGTATTAGAGGCCTAAGAGCAAGTACAAAATAGCTCAGGAGAATATCAGCCATCACTACTATCATCACAGATACAACTCCCTTAGCTAGTTCACATTATCAATCAACGACAGATATATGGGAAACCCTGATTAAGCATGGTGTTGAAACTGTAGACAACTGTTCAGACAAAGCCAAAATAGTAAATGCCAGTTCTAAAACAAATGCTCTACTACGGACAGAATTTGTATCAAACCCTTGACACACATCAAACCTACATTAAGAAATGTAAACAGTGTTTACTCTATGGAGAGAGTTAATTCAATACCACACTGTTTGCAAACACAAACTCTCATGAGAAATACATCACAGAGTATTCAAAAGAATCTACTAAGAACAGTGTACATTCTATGCAATAGTTGTCAAGAAAGACACTATTTGCTCAAAATAACCAAGATCTGAAGGTGCTAAAGAGCATACTACCTGCCCCCTTCATACTGTGGTGAAAACTTTACAGATAGCCCATTTTCTGAAGCAAAGCAAGGACATGTACATAGGTTCGTAGCTGGTGCACACACTCTTCTATGTTAAGTATAAATATTCATGCCGACATGATTCTCTCTAATAACTTAAGGCCGCTTACAAAAGTTAGTATCTACTACATAGAATCTTTCTCCTTTTGGAAACTTTTCCTGCATAACTAAAATGTTGTGAGGAGCATAATGAATACAAGCCAACTGTAAAATGCTACACTGAGTTACTCTTGAATGCAAACATTTAGAACGTGTTCATTACCTCTACAGAGCTATGGTGGATTACGAGTGAATGCGTTTTGTACACACGTACATCAATTAGCTGGACACAGGCTGTACAAAATTTGGTTGAGAAGTACTATGGTATTTACCCGCAACTATATAAACTATAAAAAAAACTAACACACTAATTGGGTGATGTCATCAATGATGTCATTTGAGATGTCACCAGAGATGTCATAAATGAAGCCCTGGAACATGTTATGAGGGATGTCATATGTGAGGTTATAAGCAGTGCCTGGCAGGGGCGCAAGTTATTGGTAGCACTGCTAACTATTACTACTGCTAACTATTACTGCTGCATATCTGTGTTTTTTAGTTCAAAACGTTAATGTTGTCACTGAGAAATTCACCTAACTATAAAGTTACTTTAACCTTTGTTTTTTTCAGTGAATATAAATGTATTTATGTATATATATATATATATATATATATATATATATATATATATATATATATATATATATATATATATATATATATATGGTAATTTTTAGGGTTTAGGGGTGGGTAGTGGTAAAAGCAGGTATGGGTAATTTTAGGGTTTGGGGTGGGCAGTGGTAAAGGGAGGTAGCGGTAAATTTGGGGTTTAGGTAGTAGTAGACATGGCGAGGGTAATTTTTAGGGTTTAGGTGTGGGCACTGGTAAAGGGAAAGAAGTGTAATTTTAGTAAAGAGAGGCAAAGTTAATTTCAGGGTTATGGGGTGGGTAAAGGGAGGTATGGGTCATTTTAGAGGTGGTTAGTGGAAAAGGAAGGTTAGAAGTATATTTTCAAAAAGGGAAATTTGAGGAGGTGTCCTCCCAAAAACAGAAAATAATTAAATATGACATTTAGGAGTTAGGGGTGGGTAGTGGTAAAGGGAGTTATGGGTAATTTTTGGATTTAGGGATGGATACATAGGGTTTTTACTTACCATGCGTGGTAAAGGTGGCTGCGTGGTAAAGGCATTTCTTGTAACCTCATACAACTCTCTTCTGATATTCTTCAGTTGCAACCCCTGTCCTTCTTTGAGTTCAACATCCAGTTTATAGGTGATTGCACACAACTAATTTCAGACTTCGTATTTCTTTAACCTTACAAAATTTTTATGGTAACCCTACAAAATAGTATTTTATTTTACCTATTAGACTTATCTGGGTTTATTTAATGCCAGTACAGTGTCTGAAAGTCACAATTTTAGATGCCTGAAAAGAAGAGTAGTGTCATTAATTAGTCATGCATCAATTCAATTCTTTGTCTTCCTCGCCCAAAGAGTACAGGTGCTATTTTAGCTATTTTAAAATGTTTTAAATCACAATGTGTTCCAGTAGCCATGTATGGAGCTGAGATTTGGGGTAATGCCAATAGCTCCTGTATTCAGCAGGAAGAGAACAGATTTTGCAGGAAGCTGTTGGGTGTCCCAATCTCTACTCCACAATACATTTGCCACAGGGAACTTAATTTAAATTATATCGAAGATTTTATAAGTGCCCGCCCTGCTCTTTTCTGGTTATCGGTTTGGAAGAACCAGGCTGCCTCTTTAACTAGAGAGATTATCAGCGACTGTGTTAAGTGTGAGAAAGGGATGGATATCCCTTGGCTGTCTGGAGTGTACCAAAGCCTATGTAGTATTAATAAAGGTTGTATTTTTCTAAATCCCAGCACAGCTGAAACTCTGCATAAAAATGAGCTCAGAAGTGCACTTTATTCAGTATACAATATAGAAAGGATTGGTATGGAATCCATAAAATCTCTTGCCTTAAGCTACATGACTATTGAACAGCATAGGCATCCCCTACCTATCTCACCTTACCTATGAGTCACTGGGAAAGGAGCCTTTTATTTCGGCTTAGAGCAGGTACTGTTAAATTTGTATGATGTTTTCCTCTTGGTTACCATTCCAATCTCGATCATGTACCCTGTCCATGTGATGGTGTGAGCGGTCAATCAACTTTACATTTTTTGTTTCTTTGTAAATATTATTTAAAGTACACCAAGTGGCTTTTAAATCCATTTTTTTTTTTTTTAAAACAGGCCTATTAGCCTGGATAATGCCTACTTGTGGCTACTTACTCTGGCCGATGAAGAGCTGGTCTTCCGCACAAGTACGTTTTTGAGAATTGCCAGCCGAGCACGCAAGATGATGTCTAATCCCTGAGCTCTTATATTTATGTACGGATATTTTGTATAAATTGATGTATGAATTGGTATTTTATATTATTGTTAATTGTCTATTGCTACTGGATTTTATCATTACTCTCCATTTGTCATTTTAACTTGTTATGTTGCTGTGCTTTTATGGATACCAAGTTATCCGAATAAAGTTTCTGAATCTAGTCATGCATAAATTAATTCACGGTTTTCACTTGGAGTGTTATGAAACGGTACTCCCTAATCTGTCTCAGCATTAGCGCACAACTATTAACGAACACATACTGTATGATTTGTAGGTTAATTGCACCACACGAGAGCTATGGATGCAACTGGCAGTCCTGTGGCATGAGCAGATTTGCTGCAAACTATTCAATGCACGACTCACCAACCCAAAGAAATGCAAACCATAGTGAAGAAAATTAAACTTGGCTTCTGTGAGCAGAACTTAATTTGTGCTGGCTGTTGCAATTGGTGGCCACCGACACTCACTATGGGAATCATGTCATACATTTCACCCTCAGACTATGATCTAGAGCTGGGGTCTTCAAACTGCCCTCTTCCCCCCCCGGCCTCAAGTGATCCTAGGTGGGGGGGGCATGCTCTAGCCAAAAGAAACATTATGCTGATAACAGTGCTTTGTTTTCAGCAGAAAAAAATGAGCGTCAGCAAGCCGTTCTGTAATGGGACATCACTAACATCTTTTGTCAATTATTTCCTTGCTGGGAGAAGATGTCAAAGGGAAAGGGACTCTAAATATTCTTAAAACCCCCACCCCCATTTCTAATACTCACACTGTGGATACTTGTATGCGCTAGTAAGGCCTGTCTGACCAGAATAGTTTGTTTAGCAATCAAGTATTTGATTGCATTTTTAAAACTGTAACAGAACTTAACTGCAATTTTAAAATAAGTCCAGACATATTTAAACATTGCCAGTTTAATACAATAATTGTGAAACATTTTGAGGGGGGCCCAGTGATTTATTTATTTTTATATGGGGGGGCACTCAAAAGTTTGAAGAGAACTCATCTAGAGCAAAGTAGAATTTGGAGGAAGAACAGAAAGATAGGAAAACATTGACAAAAGGAGATGGCAGGGATAAAAGGCGTTCTGCAAGAGTAAGATAAAGAGGGCGGGTAGAGTGGTTTAAGAAATAACCAAGAAGCCATGGTCGTCAGCAACTCTGCCATTCAGCAGCAGATGCGGGGGACTCCTAATGAAATGGGCCCTCGCACGTATTTCTGTTTATTTACCCCAAAAATTAGGCACTCTCGGTAAACTATTCAGTCGTCAAGAGACCCTGAATATTACTAAATGCTGTTGGTTAATTAAAAGAGCGCTGGTCTGTCTCTCTTTAGAAATGTGGTGGGACTGGAACGTAACATCTTCCTCACGTGTCACCCACTGAATAATGACCATTTTAGGTAAACACTGCCACTTTAAATCGTCGTTCACCCGCTGACACGTTTGATAGTTGCAGCACTTTTAACTGTAAAAATCCCCCCCCCCCCCCACCCTTTTAATCGTTTCCTCCGGGAAAAGGCGAGTCTTGATACCGGCACGGATTTACGAGAGCCTGGCCCCAGAAGAGATAGATTACCTGCGCGAAGGTACTTCCGCCCCTCATTCTCAAAAACGGAACCCTTTATGGAGCTAAACAATGCGTGAAACACGATATTAGACCGTTTTTGTGTCTCGTGACAGTAAGCAGCTCTTCAGGGATTAAGGCAGACAATGGATAACTGAATAGGCGCTTCATGGACCAGCTGTCGATCACGTGATCAATCCAAGGATGAGAAACATTGAGCGTTTTTTCCACGATTACTGTGGAGTATTTTCTTTTAGGAAGGAACAGCAGGCAGATTCGCTCTCACGCAACAGGCACGCATGCGCACTCCTTCCAGCCGCACATCCTACATCGTGTAGCGTGCTAACCAGTTTGAAAAGAGCTTGTGCACACATGCCAATATTTTGGAAGAGGAAAGTGAGGGATTTTAAAAAAGAATCGGGAGAATATATTTCTCCCGCTGACTTCTATTGTGGCCTGCATCGGGTCTATTGTCATGTATGGGACTTGCAAGTGTGCTGCTGCAGGATCGGATATCAGTTATTCAAATATACGTTTTTTCCATACTTGTCAGGAGCAAAAAGAAATAGCTGTGGCAGGCAGAGAAAGCGTGACAAAAATGTTATGCACTTGCTTGCAGAAGGAGGTTACTGGCAGTGCATAATCAGAGTCACAGAAGTCCAGCTCCTGCCATCTGAAGCCCCCCTGAGAAATCGGGTTTTTGCATGCAGGAATCGGAAGGCGGGAGACTAGCCTTGAAATCGGTAGTCCCCCGCAAGAATCGGGAGGGTTGGCATGTATGCTTCTGTGTCCCACAAAGGGGTAGTAAATGCTACATAACCATTGCAAAACAGTACACTACACACTGATGCGCACATTTGAGCACACTTGCTTGCACGCCGTCCACCTAGCACATAGAAGTCTGGGTTTGCACAGATAGTTCCAAAATTGCAGATTGAAGAGACTTCTCTAAAACCTTTCCTAGTGCATTGCATTTTAATTACATTTTTCTCACACATTCTATCCAAATTAAGTATTGGCGATCTTTAAGTCACACGTAAATACAGCAGATTGTGGTTCTTAAAGCAGCAAGGTTGACTCTGATGGAGTTTTGAATGCACCACCAATAATCTTATTGCGGTGGACATGGTTGGTAAAGGCCACATGTTAGCATATGAGTGCTGTGGCATCAAGTATGAGCACATTGTTAGGGGTGTGTAAAATATGCAGCAATTGGAGCTATATTTCAGATCCAAATACATCAGAAAGAAAGCATTTCGGTGCTAAAGAAACAGCAAGAAAAAACACAAGTGCTGCAAACAGCAGCCGCTCATGCTCTGGTCGTTTGCATTGTTTCCGCGCATGGCCACTAATTTTTTGCAGCAAGGGATGAGTAATTACGCAATGTGGCGTAATTTTTTTGGGGGGGGAGATTCCCATAACAAGTGTAATGCAAAATTACAAAGGATTATGCTGGTGTAATGGAAACTTGTCTCTGGTCTAATTTGTTTTCGATTTCCCCGCCGACTTCAGGAGTAGACTCAAGACCTGGCTGTTCGAGTAGCTCCTCCTCACGAAAGCACCTGGATACCCCTCAGGGTGATTTGCACTCTACAAATCTCTGATTGAGTGATCGATTGATTGCCAATGCAGTTTGCTTATTATTCACAGCATAGGGGGAAAAAAAATAAAAAAGGTTTGATGACATGGTGGGGCCACTCTGTAGGCGCATGCAAATGTCAAAGTGTGTACACGCATACAGAATGCAGCGGGCTCCAGTTTCCTTCTTTTTTTTATTTACAGATCCAAGACAGTAGGGACCAATTGGGTCAGTAAAAAAAAAAACTTTGCAAAAGCACAAAATAAAAATAGAAAAGGACGACAGATTAGGGTGGGGGGAAACATGGGGAGAGGAGATGAAAAGCAGCCCACAAGGGTGAGGGCTAAGGGAGAAGCACAAGATGGCGAGAACAACATAGTGCATGGGGTGGGTGTGAAGGGATGGACGGAAATAAGGTTTAGGTGGCTTGTCTGATGCTGATTTGCGTATGATGGCTTTATTGCAAAAATAGAGTAACGAGAAAAAAAAGAACAAAACTGTTTGCAGTCTCTTGCTTGTGTTAATTTGTGTACAGGTAGGTTTGTCGTCTCTCTTATGGTCTTCTTTCTGTTCTCTGTAGATTCTCCTTAGTGGTGCCACCAACTCCCCTTGGAAAAGAAGGATACCCAGGAAAGTAATCGGTCTATCGCTTCATGTCACACCTGTCTGCCCTAGCTGGCGTCTTTTACCTCTCCGATTGGTCCTTTGACGTCCTGGTAAGTGTGGAGCTACCATGAATAGGTGAAACAAACCCTCCACTGCTATTGGCCTGTGACATCTGGAAAGAACTCCATAGTATTGCCACAGCGCAAGAAAAATACTTTCCATCTCTCTTGAATGACCACACCTTACACAGGATGGTATATTACTGTTGTCATTCCCTCTCGTGTACATATGCCCAATGTTCCCTTATTATCCCTCCACCATCACCCAAGTTCACAAACAATCAGAAGAGCAATGTTACTGTTGTAGCCCACTAGGGTCCAAAAAACAAAATGAAGGAGAAAAGAAACTGTCAACAGTGAACAGTTTCAGGCTGAATCACCCGGGAAGCCACAACCATCCTAGGTTGTGGCGGGTTGTCCCGCGACCGTTGGTAGCATTCACCACTCTTCGGTCCATGGGTCCTCCTTGTCCTTGCATCTTCTTCTGCTTCCTTTCTTTTTTTTTACGGAGTTTTATATAGCGCGAACTTGACCCGAAGGTATCGGGTATCAGAGGGCTTTACATAGCACCAGTTACGTTACATGAGGACACATTCATTTTTGTTAGGCACGGGGAGATTAAGTGATTTGCCCAGAATCACAGGATGTTCAGCATCATTGCCGAGACTCGAACCCAGTTCCCCAGATTCGAGGTCGACCGCCCTAGCCGTTAGGCCAACTCCTCTCGCTGTCGTCCGAGCTCTCTGGCTCTTTCTGCTTCCTCTCATCCCCTGTGTCGCTGGTAGCCTGCTCCCTGCTGCCTTCACTGGTTTTCTCTTCTCCCAATGGTTCTCCACACCTCCTCGCTCCTGCTCTGCTTTTGCGTCCTTCCAAATCCCTCTCTCCCACTCATTCTCATCATCACAAGCTTTTCCGTCTTTTGCTACACCCCCTTCCTGCTGCGAGATGTCCTTCTTTACTTTTCCTGTTTTCCTCTGTCTCCATCCTGTCTCCTCCCTCTGTTTTACTTTTGTCCTTTTTCTTTTTTAAGGATCTCTTCACGGCCAGGGATTGGCGTCGCTGGACCTCTCCCCTCATATTCAGGTAATTCCTGCCCTGTATTACCATCTCTTTCAAAGTGGATATGTTTGTAAGGAGGGACAAGCACAAGAGAGAGGGAGAGCAACATGGGTTGGGGAGAAGCGCACGAGGGAGAAAGTAACATAGGGCATGGGGTGGGGGAGTGGCACATGAGAGACAGTAGCAGACAAGGGAGAGAACAACTCAGAGTGCAGGAGAGAGGGTATTTGGTGGGGAAGCAGCATACACAGAGGGAGCTTGGAAACTACAAGTAGCTCCCTAAAAGTGAACAATAGAAGGATAAGTCAGCAAATCAAAAGGATAGTTAAGAGGCAATGCTCCAGGGATGGACAAACATAAGAAAAGTAAGGCAGGCAATCGAATAGGAAGCAAGCAAATAAGAGTGACAATGAAGCCAAGCAATGGTAAGCAATGGGCATGCTGCAAGCTCACTATAAGTTCAAAATAGGTCTTTCATATCCACACAGTTTGTGCTGTCTGGTAAGCAAAACTTACTCGGCGTGACGAGGTATACATACTCATGCGTTATCCCTCATGTTCATAAAATGAGTTACAATGCTACAACGGTCCCAGTATTATCACTCATGCACGCACATGCATCACAACTTATGCGTGCACATGCGTCATGACATGGCGCCCATTTTCATTTAATTTAACTTTACTAATATTGTGGGCACTAATCTTGGAGTAGTAAAAAAAAAGTATTATATAAATATACAGAATGGAGAGGCCCATCAACAGACAGCAGCTCCCAAGACATAATATATTACACAGTGGCGGTCGTCACTGTCTACTTTTAGATAGGTCAGCAATTTCATAGGAAGAGCTTTGTTTTGTTTTGCTAATAACTTTGGTGCCATTGGATGAATCTGCATGAAACATTCCAAAAAAACCATTCATCCACCTCAGCTCCTTCCTGAAAAGCTTTATGCCGATCAATCACGTGGGGGCAAAGAAAAATGGGAATGGGGCAAAATATTGGTTTTCCAAGTTAATTTGCAGTTGAAAATTTGCTCTCTGATACATATTGTTATTATCAATTTTGTGAAGGGACAGGAAGAGAGGGAAGCAATGGTACAGCAGACAGGTGATGGGGGAGCAAGGAGGTGGAGTAAGGCCTGAGAGTGATGGGAGGATGGTAGCAAAAGAGGAGCTGGCTGTGGGGGTGTAAACATTTGGAATCAATGAATAACCTGTGGGTAGGAGGTGGGAGCAACACAGAAAGGGTGGCACCGGGAATTTCAGTGGGGTAAGGAAAGCCGCATCTGAGGGAGAGATCAAGTAAGCACATGCACTTGCATGGAGTGTGAAGAAGAAAAAAAAAATGTTCCCTGGATGTAAGCAGTATCAGAATACAAGTCAACCTAAAAAAAAAGTATGGTAAAGAACCTATGCTCTAGGGGAGGGGTGAACAGAACAAGAGGAAGGAAAGCCATTGAATAAGAAGTGACTAAATGAGATTGCCAATAAACCCAACCAATGGCAAGCAGTGGGCTAACCAAAGCCCACTGTAAATATGGATATGGTGCACAATAGGTTTACATCAGCAGATGGCTAAAAGCTGTCAGTTTGCCTAAAAATGTTATTCAAAACTGTTGTAACACTCTAGAAAACCCACCTGCTACATAGAACTCTGAAATTGGTCTTAAAAACAGATTTTTAGAAGGCATGTTTCCAGATAGGGTATTCAAAAGAAAAGAAAAGTATTAATTTTAATAGCCAAGCAGCTACTTAACTACTGTATGACAATGGCAGAATGTATAAGAACAAAGGCTGTGAAAAGCCATTTGCAAATACCATGGTATGTTGCTAAGAACCAGCGAAACCGCAGTGCAGTATGGGCAGCAGGTTCAAGAGCAGGAAGGTCAGGAGCTTCATTACAATCCTGATGATCATGATTAGCTGCATCCATCCTGGAGGAGTCCAGAAAGGGTTAGGACCCTATCCATATCAAAGTGACGGCCTATCTTTATCTGATGGGCAGAGATATTCAGTGGATTGTCTTGGGTGATGTGCTCTCACAGTTCTCCTACTCCAGCTTGCACACCCACTGCTGCTGCTCATATCCCGACACCCTGGTGGATCTTCTAGAAGGCCCAGGATTTGCACTGTTGCTGTGTACTTGATTGTTGGTGGCAAATTGTGGTGCCAGTTTCAATGCTAGTTAGCTTGTAGTGAAATATGGGTGGTTTTGCACTTACAGGAATTTTACAGGCAGTATTATTGCTGCTACCTTCTGTTTTTTTGCAGGTACATAGAGTAGTTTGCATTATTCTGAATGAAAAGCTGTGGTATTATTTGGCAGCAAGTACGATACTGCGGGATTCGTTATATGCAATGTCACTCTAAATTGGGGTGACCAACATCTTGAATTTAAAACAGCATTCAATTTAATTAAGCACCAACTTATTTTAACCTCACACCAATATGCATGCACTGCATTCGACCACCTCGTCGCTAGCAAGAAGAACTTTGCACCTCCATCGCTTCACGCACTCGCCGCTTCCAGTTACCGCACCTTGATAGACATCTTGATGACACTATCAGGATTTTTGCTGGCTATTAACCTCTGAATCAGGGTCTCCCTCCGGAAAAGTCTATGTACTAATTGTGTTTTTACAAATAAGTCTTATGGTGGGGATTTGCTGTACGGAACTTCACAGACAATGTCTTAGAGGCATTACCAACCTGAGAAGGATTTGTAATTGCTGGAGGCTCTAACAAGGGTTCTTTGCTCATCAATACTCGCAGGTCAGTATGCTGGGAAGAGCGCGCGACCCGACAAATATGAATCAGCGATGCTTCTCTCCGTACTGAAGCTTATTCATCATTAATGTAGCCTTGAACAATTCCATAATGTCCTTATTGAAAATGATCTAACGCATAACCAACAATTTAAGCGGGACTCTCCCATATTTTAAATATCTCCGCTGTGTAATGTGATGTATATTATGAAAAATGTAAGGCTATTGCTTGCTAATTTATGGAAATATGGAGCACTGGAACTAAGCACATGCACTGCGCAGGTCCCCCAATGGGACTGGTAAGATTATATTCTTGAAGTGTTTTATGAGAGGATAGTTTGCCTCATGGGCATAGTTTAAAGAGTTTAGTGGCTAATGGTTAGAAATGCACTATCCTGGAAGTCATACATCACCTTCACGCTCTCTTAAATACACTCAGAGTGGCCGGCGAAGGAGCCCTATTGCAGTATTACCAGGCAGGCAGGCAGGCAAATGTGTGTGTTATTATCTTTCATTGTAACCAAGAGCAAGTAATCTCCCCCCAATTGTCTTCTTGATGTAGATCTTCAGCACATTTAGGCAGTAAATTGTCCTCGGAGTCCTCCGAGCATATCCATGATGTAAGATCAGTGGTGGCAGGTGGAATTTGAAAGTGGTGAGGCGTAAGACCAGTTAATGAACTTTGGCGCACAAGCAAGTGCAATGAATGAGCTCGACATTACTCCAGCGGATTGGAGTGGGAAATTGTGCATTTGCGAGTACAATTTCTGTAATAAATTGACCAAAAACACATGGAGGTATGCCCTAATGTAGGGCCCACATTCTAATGCAGATGACTGAGGGAAGCTCAAATCCAATTTTAAAGGTGGTGTCCAAAATGTAGATTACACTAAGAAAGATGCTCTTTCAGTTATTTGGTTGCTTACAAAGTAGCATTCCGGCCAATGTGCTTAGAGTATGCTATCTGGCATGGTTCTGGAACACAAGTTAGCTGGTAGTGGTTGAAGTGCATATAAAAAAAAGGTGGGGGTGAGTAAGTGGAGGGGTGGGTTAAATGTGTACATAAAGGACAAAATGTTCTGTAACTATTTTGTTGTTTTTTTGTTATCTTTAGGTAACTGCCTATAAAATAACACACAACTTTAAGTGAAAAATAAATATTAAACTAAGCTGTAGGAAATGAACTCTTTTACATTATAAAACCTTAATTGGATCATGCTATACTGAAGATGTTAGTGTGTGTGTGTGTGTGTGTCCAGACAGTGGTAGGATTGAATCCTGGTTGGCGCACTGGAGCCTAGCGACATATTTATTTGCTGTGCCATTATGTCCCTGGTCTCAGCATGTAACTGAAAGCAATGTGTAGTCATTATTTTACAATTGACTTACACACAATATGTCACCAAATGTGAAAATTTGTTTAGTGGTTAAGATAAAACAAGTGCTTTCAAGATACATATTTTAGTAACAGCAATACGTTTGCTATTAAAAGAACACACTCCAGAACTCACCAAGTAACACCCTTACATCACCTCTGAAAAAGAGTAAACATTTGTCACTCACCATGAAGCTTAAAGTGACTCCATCAATTAAAGCCCATACTCTCTACCAAACAGCATCAACACTTGCGATTTACCAACCGCACACATTAGCATTTCTTTCAGTTAGCAACAGGCACCTACCTTAAAGAAGAGACAGGGTCTGGGCCGGTCAAGCTAGGGCACTGAGGGCAGTCTTTTACTCATCTGCAGCTCCTTTCAAACAAGGTCATATGGTGTAAACAAAAAAACAACTAAAGAGTAAGGAAATGGAACAGGAACTTGTCCCTTTCCCAGAGTAATATACAAAAACAACTTGGACAAGTCCTTAGTTGGTTAGGGTCATAATTGTTGACCTTCACCTTGATAGAGGAACGCAGACAGACATTAGTAGTCTTAGGAAACCCCTCACCCACCTACCTAGTAGGTGGCATGCTTCATCATCGGGGCCCAGCTGGATTGCCGAGTGCAAACCAGCTGTGCTTCAACGCCTGATTTACAGCGGAGCAGGTTATTTGTGAGAAAGAGGAAGTGCTATGTGAATAGTGAATTAAATGCTAAAAATGTATGTATGTATCTCTATATCAGCGCACACCCTAAAGTGCGCTGTGGCGGCGGGATCCGGTCCACAGCTTAGGTTGCAGGCGTAACTATCCTGAGACTAATGGTCCTCATAACAGGAAGTTCCACTGTGTGACAGGATCCATGAAACTGTACACACGCGGAGTTAATATACTCATCGCGCAGGATCTGTAAGTAACAAGATCCCACCACACTCACAGCGCACTTTAGGGTGTGCGCTGATATAGAGATACATACACCCTAGTGGCCACCAAATCCTTTTGGCCACGCTCACTCCTTTGGTCCTGACGAAAGCCTCAAGAATATCATAGAAGGCTGAAACTAGTAGACCCACACTTTTTAGGGATATTGAGGCACATTGTTACCTCATGTATATCCCTATCATGTTTTTACTCATGTCCTAGGACCCTTCTATTAAAACTTTTATAAGGGGATTTCCTAGAGACATTTTTAGCATTTAATTCACTATTCACATAGCACTTCCTCTTTCTCACAAATAACCTGCTCCGCTGTAAATCAGGCGTTGAAGCACAGCTGGTTTGCACTCGGCAATCCAGCTGGGCCCCGATGATGAAGCATGCCACCTACTAGGTAGGTGGGTGAGGGGTTTCCTAAGACTACTAATGTCTGTCTGCGTTCCTCTATCAAGGTGAAGGTCAACAATTATGACCCTAACCAACTAAGGACTTGTCCAAGTTGTTTTTTGTTTTTTGTTTTTTGCATATGGTGTAAACTCCAGAGATAGGGACTCGCTGTGTGGGAGATCCTCATTCATTTAATCATATGGTCATGTCTTATGAAAACTCTTCTTGTATGGCTTCTCCTGACCCCCTCCTTTCTCTCTTGCTACCAGAACGTCTGTACAGATCCTACAGATTCGAGCCATAGGCTGCGGTCCTCCTCCTCTTAAATGTAGAGGAGAAACATGCAGCAATAGGTGCTCCAAAATTGCTTCCCTGACAGGGTGGTTGCCTTTTGCTGCTGGTAGTGACACCGGGAGGTTGGCCTGTGATGTAGTGGGTGGTTTCTGGATACAATGCCTACCCGCAGCCATCTCCCTGTCCACACCAAGGGGTTTATTGCCATTGTATGCTAGGGTGAATTTACTGGTGCTGTACAGGAGAACAGTCAGAGGAAAATGGGATCTTCAGGTTATCATTAAAATAATATGTCTATGGTTTTGAGAATGGCAGTCTGTAATTTAGAGTGGGTATATCAAAGGTTATATTAGGGTGTGAGAAGATGCATGAAATTATCACATGGATGATGTCATCAGTGATGTCATCAGTGATGTCATTTGAGATGTCATCAGTGATGTCATCAGTGATGTCACTGACCATGTCATGAGTGATGTAATATGTGACGTCATCAGCAGTGCATTGCAGGGCGCGAGTTATAGTTAGCTGAACTAACTATAACGGGGGAATTTCACGGGTTTTGTACGAGTGCAATGTCCAAGTAACTAAAACTGTCCCTAAAACCTATGGTTTTTTCAGTGAATTTCAAAGGTTTTTTAAATGCTAATTTGTAACTATAACGTGTCTGAAACCTATGGTTTTTCAGTGAATATATATATATATATATATATATATATATATTATCTACTGGCGGTCGCCAGTAGATAGTTATAGTTGGGACCTATTTTCCATAGGAAATCCGCGACATTCTATTTGAAATAACTCTCTTGCCGGTTGACGAATTTTCGCGAAATTTTCAAACTTTATGGCCCGCTCCGGTCCGCTCCTACCCTGAAAGTCTCGGGGTGATTCGTCAAGCGGGGGCCGAGAAAAAAGGGGGGTCCCAAAACGTGTTTTCCCCATTCATTTTCCCATAGGAAACTTTAGACACGGCTACAGCCCGAACTGCTGAACGGAATTACACCAAATTTGACAAAGAGGTAGTTCTTGGTTCAGAAAGAACCCTTTTTGTTAAATGGTGTAAATCCGTTCAGTAGTTCCTGAGAAAATCAAAAGGAAAATCACATATATATCTATGGCCGCGTTGGACTCGCGCACCCTCCCGATCACGAGCTGTCTGCTAATTGGCTGTCAACACTCCAAACCAGGAAGTGTTGGCAGCCATCTTGTTCCTCGGTAGAACCGAGGAACAAGAAAGCAGTAAAAAAAGTGCGCAAATCGCACAAAGGGGGCAGGGTAGAAACACCCTGACCCCCTAGGTCTGCTCAGGGGGTCCCACAAGGACCCCTGGGTAGAAAAAGCATTTTTTTTTAAATCGGCAGGATGCGCTCAGGGAGCGCGGATCCTGCCGGAAAAAAAAAAAAATCGAAGCGCGGTCTCTGGCGCTTCGATGTTAATTTGCCCCCGGGTGGGCCAAGTCCCGGGGGCATGGTGGGGGTTTAAATTTAATGTGGGGGCCTCTAAGGCTCCCAAGCCCCGGGACCGCCACCCCCGGGGCTTAAGAAAATAATGGTGCGGGAGGGCTCTTTGCCCTCCCGCAGCACCGGGACCGCCACCCCCGGGGCTTCTTTTTTAAAACATTTTTGACCTGTGTGGGGGCTCCAGCCCCACACGCCTCGGGACCGCCACCTCCCGGGGCACTAAACATTTGAATATGGGGGTCGTAACGGACCCCCAAAGCCCCGGGGACCACCACCTCCCCGGGGCTGTGAAATAGTTGGGAGGGGGCCGCGCGGCCCCCTCCTCGAGCCCTTGATGGCCCTGGGGACCGCCACCCCCAAGGCCGGCTCCTGCAGTGTCCCGGGTGCCTACCCCGGGACACTGCTGCTTGCAATGACAGGACGGGAGCCTCGCGGCTCCGTCCTGTCATTGCAAACTTGCTTTGGATATTGAAGCGAGAGCAGGAAACCTGCTCTCGCTTCCAATATCCAAAGCTGATTGCTTTCCACATGGGGAGCAGCATGTTAGCTGCTCCCCATGTGGAAAGCAATGCCGGCTCGTGCAGGAGGCGGGGAGCCGGCGGGACTGTGGGGGTTTGGGGACCCCCACAGTCCCCAACAAGAGGCCAGGCCCCGGGGGATGGGGTCCCCGGGGCCATAAGTGGCCAGGGAGGGGGGCCACGCAGCCCCCCTCCCCAAATTAGAAAAAAATAAAAAAATAAAAAAAAGGGCAAGGCCGGCCCCGGGGGATGGGGTCCCCAGGGCCTTAAATGGCCTGAGGAGGGGGCCACGCAGCCCCCTCCAAATAAAAAAATTAAAAATTGAGGGCATGCCCCGGGGATGGGGTCCCCGGGGCCAATACAGGCCCAGGAAGGGGGCCGCGCGGCCCCTTCCCATTTTTTTTTTTTTATTTGAAAAAAAATAAAATGCTCAGGCCCCGGGGATGGGGTCCCCGGGGCCAAAGTGGCCAAGGGAAGGGGGCCACGCAGCCCCCTCCCATTAAAAAAAAACAAGAAAAAAAAAACGACCGGCATCGTGCCGGAGGCCCCGCCCCTCCCTGCAGTACTCTGCAAACGCGCCCCCTGGCGCGTTTTAAGAAGGGAAGTAATTCCCCTTGAATACTGGGGGTCCCTGGGGGCCAACTAGCCCACCAGGAACCTCCAGTATGCGCCAGGGCTGCGTTGCAGAGAGGTGTACAGAGGCCACGCCCTTTTACACCTCTCTGCAACGCAGCTCTGTGGCGCTTTAGAAGTACATGGTGGGCTACTTGGACTCCAGGGACCCTCAGGATTCAAGGGGACGTAATCCCCCAACTTAAAACGCGCCACGGGGCGCGTTTGCACAGTGGTGAAGGGAGGGGGCGGGGCTTCAGGTGACATGTGTGCAAACAGGCCCCGTGGCGCGTTTTAAGATGGGGAATTAAATCCCCTTCAATCCTGAGGGTCCCTGGGGGCCAACTAGCCCACCATGTACTTCTAAAAAGTGCCACAGAGCTGCGTTGCAGAGAGGTGTAAAAGGGCGTGGCCTCTGAACACGTCTCTGCAACGCAGCCCCTGGCGCATACTGGAGGTTCCTGGTGGGCTAGTTGGCCCCAGAGGCCCTCAAGATTCAAGGGAACTTAATCCCCCAACTTAAAACGCGCCACGGGGCGCGTTTGCACAGATGTCACCTCAGGCCCCGCCCCTCCCTTCACCATTGTGCAAATATTCCTCTAAAATCAGCCGAAATACGAATTCCGATTTACTCACCTGTTATCAGGAGAGACCTCAGTGCTGCATCTTTCATCCCAGTACTGATCCTGAAAAGTAATTTTAACCGTACTTACCAGTAACTTGAATTTCCTTCCATAGGCTAACATTGACTGGTTTCACTTGGAAATTCTTCTAAGTGTGGAGTTTTGGAACTTTATAATATTCCTCTAAAATCAACCGAAGTACGAATTCCGATTTACTCACCTGTTATCAGGAGAGAACTCAGTGCTGCATCTTTTAGCCCAGCACTGACCCTGAAAAGTAATTCTAACCGTACTTACCAGTAACTTATATTTCCTTCCATAGGAATCCAGTGTCGATTTTCACAAACTACAAATATTCCTTAAAAATCGCCTGTATGACTTAAACGCATTCTTTCAACTGTTTACAGGAGATGCACCAGTGCTGGATCCAGGATCCAACACTGAGTAAGAAAAAGTAACGATAACACTACTTACCTGCTAAGTGAATTTCCTCCCATAGGATAACATTGGTGATTCTATGTGAAAAAGTTTCTAGTGTCAACTTTTAAAATACAATAATATTCCTTAAAAATCACTACTGTAACCAAAACGCTTTTACTCAACTGTTTACAGGAGATGTCCCAGGACTGAATCTAGGATCCAGTCCTGTGGTTAGAAAAGTAATCCATAAAGTAACTAATTGCATTTAACTAGAAATTCACATTGAGCTCAATGTTGCATTGTGTTTGAAATTGTGTTGCCCATTGCAACAACTGTAACTACTGTACTTAAAACTCTATTGCCTATTTGCAAACTATTTAAACTAAAGTAATTCATTCTGAGAAAGTATATTTTGTAATGTAATGTATATAGTAATTACAATGTAATTTAATAAATAAAATATCTAAAAATAAATAGTTTTAAAAAATGTAGTAAATCAGTGTCAAAAAAATAAATATAACAATTAATACATTTAAAAATTGTCATTTACAAAACCTTTGAAATTCACTGAAAAAACCATAGGTTTTAGGGCGTTATAGTTAGAAATTAGCATTTAAAAAACCTTTGAAATTCACTGAAAAAACCACAGGTTTCAGGTACGTTATAGTTAGAAATTAGCATTTAAAAAACCTTTGAAATTCACTGAAAAAACCATAGGTTTCAGACACGTTATAGTTAGAAATTAGCATTTAAAAAACCTTTGAAATTCACTGAAAAAACCATAGGTTTTAGGGACAGTTATAGTTAGTTGGACATTTCACTCGTACAAAACCCGTGAAATTCCCCCGTTATAGTTAGTTCAGCTAACTATAACTCGCGCCCCGCAATGCACTGCTGATGACGTCACATATTACATCACTCATGACATGGTCAGTGACATCACTGATGACATCACTGATGACATCTCAAATGACATCACTGATGACATCATCCACGTGATAATCTGATGCACCTCCTCACACCCTAATATAACCTTTGATTCACCCACTCTAAATTACAGACTGCCATTCGCAAAACCATAGACACTCCAACACCAATAACTACATACCCACTCACTGATTCTTAGGTCTACACACACACATCCACTCACCCGTACAGTCACTCATACTTATGGTCACTCAGTACAGGACTAACATATGCACTCTTACTCCTATATAGACACTCAAACACCGCCACTAATCCATAGAGGTACTCACACACCTAGTCAGTCATGCAAATAATTAAACACACTGCCATTTACTCACCTATACAGTTATACACACACCAGCTCACGTAATCATACAAATACTAGCACATTGTTACGCTCTTATACAATCACTGATACAAGCATACACTCATCCATACAGCCACTAACACAATCACTCACTCTCGCTTATAGCTATTTATATACTCCAACACACATATATACTGCCTTTCACATATGTAGTTACTCACACATGTACCACTGGGACATACATTCACTCACTAACACACTCTTACACACACTTACCCACCCATACAGTCTATCACAGATGCACTCTTGAAACCATCCACCCAGTGAATCACCCACTCACACATCTATGCACAGAGTCGCACACACCCCTCCCACACAAAAACTCAGGCACCCATACAGATACTCAGACAACCATTCAATAACTCATATAGACACTCATGTAGCTATTCACAAACACATGCAGCCACTTACACAGCAACAGACAGACGGATACAGACATTCACCCAGTTTAGTCACTAACCCATGCATTCAGTAAGATACGTTAAATCACTCACTTATAGAGTCAGTCACGCACCTACTAAATCATCCATACAGACACTTATACACCCACTCATTCTTCAATACGTCTTTTCCTATATATATTAAAAATATTTAAACTTTACAGAAACACACAGTCACTGCATGATGTCAACAGTGATGTCATTTGAGATGTCATCAGTGATGTCATCAGTGATGTCACTGACCATGTCATGAGTGATGTAGTATGTGACGTCATCAGCAGTGCATTGCGGGGGCGCGAGTTATAGTTAGCTGAACTAACTATAACGGGGGAATTTCACGGGTTTTGTACGAGTGAAATGTCCAACTAACTATAACTGTCCCTAAAACCTATGGTTTTTTCAGTGAATATATATATATATATATATTCACTGAAAAAACCATTGGTTTTAGAGAAAGTTATAGTTAGCAGGCCTAGGGGGTCAGGGTGTTTCTACCCTGCCCCCTTTTTGCATTTTGCGCACTTGTTTCTGTGCCTCGGTTCTACCGAGGAACAAGATGGCTGCCAACACTTCCTGGTTTGGAGTGTTGACAGCCAATTAGCATACAGCTCGTGATCGGGAGGGTGCGCGGATCCACCGCGGCCATAGATATATATGTGATTTTACTTTTGATTTTCTCAGGAACTACTGAACGGATTTACACCATTTAACCAAAAGGCACGACACTGAACCAAGGGCTACCTTTTTGCCAAATTTGGTGTAATTCCGTTAAGCAGTTCGGGCTGTAGCTGCGACTAAAGGTTCCTATGGAAAATTGCATGGGGAAAACACGTTTTGGGACCCCCCCCCCCTTTTTTCTCGGCCCCCACTTGACGAATCACCCCAAAACTTTCAAGATCGGAGCGGGCCGTAAGTTTTGAAAATTTCGCGAAGATTCGTCAACCGGCGGCAAAGTTATTGGGAATAGAATGTTGCGGATTTCCTATGGAAAATAGGTCCTAACTATAACTATCTACTGGCGACCGCCAGTAGATAATATATATATATATATATATATATATATATACATACACACACATACATACAATAAATATATTTTATAGAGCAGAAAGCTGCTTCAGCACAACCTTTTTGACATAGTGAAAAACGTATGGATATCTATGAAGGCAAAGGTTTTAAATTGTGGTTGCTTTGGAGTTTGCCCAAACTGACTCCACCCTCCTCTAAGCCAGGCCTTGACCTAAAAGCAAAATAATTCGATGGACTTTCATTGCATTAATTTTCTGGTTTCTGTGCCAATTAAAGACACACCTGCTGATAGGTACCACCTAAGATTTTCCATTTATACTCTTTGAGTGATTCTGTAATGCAACAACTTTGTCTACTTTGCTAAAACGTATTCTTTGCTTCTTCCAAAGATACTCCTGTTGGTGTTAGACATAGTTGCCAAGTTCTGTGCCCCTCTGCTTTAAATACGGGATATATATAGGGGCTCACTTCTCGGGGTGGGAGGAAGGGGTACAGAAGCCGCATTGTTAGCAAGAAAAAAGTGAAAGATGTATCTACATCATCCAGTTAGACTGAGTTAAAATAAATGCAGATAACTGAAAATAACTACAGTCTAACTGTGACTAACTGTCTAACACAACAGCAAGAACAATTTTATCATAAAACCGACCTACTTCCCAGAAAGCATCAGACCTTCCATCACTTATGTGTCAAAACAAAACCCTAAAAGAAGAGTTATTCAATAATATTCAGACATGCATAATAGAACATGGAAGTAGATTGCATACAAAAGAATCCACTCTTGCTATGTTTCTGCACAAGCATGACCCTTCCATAGCTATTTCTTTCTTAGCTTCTTTCCACTGCAGTTAAGTACCTGCTCCTTTCAATTTTACATTTTAACTGTTTATATAACTTGCAGTGTTTTGGTTTTCATTAGTCTTGGTCTTGTTGAAATACTGTTTCAAAAATATTTGTAATTTGTATTATGCTCACTTTATTTTTAGGCTTTGTCTAAAGGCAGCTATCAGCTGTCTTTTGTAGAAGGCCTATTGTGGACATCTCTAATACTTACAGTAGTCTTTGGGTCAGCCCTCTGTTTACTACTGGTGGCTTTTTCGTAATTCTCATTTGCTTGCTTCTTATTCAATGACTTTCCCCCCTCTTCTGGAGTTTGTCCCTCGTCTGGAGCATAGCTTCCTTATCATCCTTTGCATTGGATGGTTGTATCCTTCCACTGCTTACTTTCATGGAAGTACTTAGTTTTCTTTTTCTTTCAGCACTCCATGTGCCGTATTACAGAAAGTGCCTCGGGACACAACAAGCGCTTGCGCCTGCATTGCGCACTCCCGGTGCACGTTGGTATCACAGAAGGGGCCACAGACACTTGTGCGACCCCTTCTGTAATACTGAAAGCACTGGCGCACCTGTAGCACCAGCGCCTTTTCTGGAGAGCATTCCCTCATTGGCAAGGGGACGTGACCCCATGCAAATGAGGGAGTGCCTTTGCCTCTGCGCCAATGCTGTATTATAGATGAGTATCAAACAAACAGGACGTCCAGGTAGACTGTTAATACCAAATTCAATGGGACCTTAGACGGAAAATTCTAAAGTCTAAGTGCTTTATTTCACTTAGCTTGAAGCTTTTTAGGAGACAAAATTATGCCATTTTTTCATGTCATGAAATGGGCAACACTTCATTTAGGTGCACAGTATCATATAATGGTCATTTGTACAAAGAGTGAACATAGACAAGTCAAAACAACACCTATGTGAAAAAACACAGTGTAAAAGTGTCAAAACCTAAAGTAAACATGCATAAATACTAATAAACAATGCAATTGACCAGTCCTTATTTCACAGCATGCACTAGGCGGACACTATCATGTTTTACATGTGCCGCTTCAGCTCTTACAATCTATCATCCGCACTAGGTGTACCATAATACACTCTGTCTCATGAAACATGAGAATCCACTCCTGGCTTTACTTATACAGCCGTCTAAGGTCCCATTGAATTTGGTATTAACAGTCTACCTGGACGTCCTGTTTGTTTGATACTATTGTAGTGGTCCAGTCCAGGTAGTTAAAGGACCCAAGCCTTGCTTGTTTACTAAGTATTAGAACATTGGAATGTTGGGAGCTCCATTGAATACAATGGAGTGCTCCCTGCTTCTACGGGCCGGTAAAGGCCCGCAGAGCAACATTCCAATGTCGAGAAGCCTTTGTTTTATTTGTTAGAACATTCTGCCCTCTAGTGGCAGAATGTTCTAATAGCCTTATAGCCCTTCGTAGCAGGGCTATACCGACTATTAAAGTCCCGGTCCCTTGTTAAAATCCCTCGCCTTCGGCTCGGGCCTTTAACGCGGGAGCGGGCCTTTAATAGCCGGTATAGCCCGCTACGGCGGGCTATAAGGCTATATCATAGATGAGGGCGCAGAGGCCAAGATGCGGTCAGGAGATGTACTGACAGTGCGCCACCTAAAAGGTGGCACACTGTCAGTTCGCCCCCTGATGGTAGCCCGCTGGAGGGGGCAAAGGGGGTTCTATGGGCCCCCCAAACATCCCCTTGCAGGCAGGTGCAGTCACTCACTGCACCCGCCTGCAAGGGTATCTCAAATCCCTCCTTAAAGCACATTCGGGTTAATGCCTGCATAGGGAAACAGAGCAGCTTTTAAACAGCTGCTCCGTATTTCTCTTGAATGCGCTGCAGAGGGCTGCCCATTCTACATGATAGGTTGCAATTTTCCCGTTTGCACCTTGTGCACCTGCTTAAAGGTGTGACGTGGCGCAATCAGGAAAGTGCGCCCTATCTATAATAGGGCCCCAGGTGTTTTCTTGCTGTATGCCTCATATGCTGCTTCCCTTCCGAAATCCGCACCTCTACTAGCTTGTCTGTTGATTTCCCACCCCTCCTCTGCCCATGCTCTCGATGTTGCTTCCCCACCTTCTTTGTTGCTTCCCCACCTCTTCCCATACCGCTCAAGTTTCTCACTTTCTTCCATTTATCTCTTCATTTACTTTTTTACTCCTCCCTAACCTAGCTCCTCTGCTGCTCCACTCCTCCCCACCCCATTACTTCTGGCACTCACTCCTCCAACCACCTACTCCACCATTGCTGCCCCCCACTGTCTTGTCTTTTTTTTTAAAGAAATCTTTTGGTAGGCCGGCAGCAAATATGCTGCCAGGCAGGGTTGGATTGGGATTAAAAATCGGCCCGGGCATGCTAAAAAAAGTGGCCAACATTTGCATATTGTCTTTCCGCAAAACAGTGCTTCGGCGAAATTTTATAAAAAATAAAAAAAAGGGGGAGGTAAAAAAATGCATGGATTAGTTTACAGTGGTGAAACACACCTGAAAACAAGTGAGGCCACTTCTGCTCAGGCCCCCTGCCCCCGCTCAATATGCATATATTAATGGGCCGGCGCAGCGAGAGAAAGGGAGTGACACCTCTGCCCGTTGATAAAAGGGAGGTAATGGACTCCCATCTGCCTCCAGAATGGCCACTCGGGCACCCACTGGGCTGCTGGCGGTCTCCGAACAATGCAGAAACCACCCAAATCGGGCCCCCAGACTGCTCAAAAAAGCAGCCCACAGCTGGAACTGGACACCGGCCCCTCGGGCATTGCCCGAGTGCCCGCATTACCAATCCGACCCTGCTGCCAGGCCACTTCTTTCTTGAAAAAAAATACATTCTGGTGCACTATTTATGTTTTTTAAAGGTGCTGTTCCAAGATGCAATTCTGAAATGGTAAATTACAACAAAAACAAAATGGCAACTGCGTCACGAACTGCAACCACTGTAATGTCATGACGCATACATGCGTAGGCTTGCGCTCATCACATATATGCATCATTACATTTTTTTTCTCTTTCATTAAGTGGTAGTGAGCAGCAGCGGCAAAAAACATTAGCAAAGCCAAAAGACCTGCATTGGAAGGCAAAAGGTGAGACCCACTGGCTTTGCCAAAGCTTGTTATTTTAGATGTTATCATGGTTTCAATTTGAACATCTATTTAATATTATATAGCGGAACGTTCCCGTTTTGTTTTATCCCCCAATGGTTTTAATTGCGCGTGGTTCTTTTCTCGCCCATTTGTTTTGTTTGCCCCGTTTCTAGTAGATTAAGTCCGCTCGTTCATAACTCAGAGTGTCCCGCCTCGGGCTTGTGCGCGTGAGGCCCACCTGCTCCGATCCCTTAAGGCTTAAGGTGTGACTGACGATAGTATCTGCAGAGCAGATGTTTATCTGAGCTTGTCTGCGCATGCCCGAGGCTTGCTCACATACGGTTAAGGGGGCGCTTGCGTAGATCAAGTTGAATCTTCTGACGAATCCCCTCTGCTCGAGGCTTGGCCCCAAGTCAAAACACATTACTGCCACTTCCGTTTAAGTGATCATAGAAAGGTGATATCTCTGCTTACGCCTTGCGGTGCCACCCGCATTCCCAACTAGAGCACATGAACGCTCTGGATGCTTCACATTATAATGTCGGAGTTTATAATATCAACAAAGCCTTCTATAAATATATGGAATATAAATATACGCGCTCCTTTCGCTCTTTTCCATTTGATTTACTTTTATTTTAGCTGACTTTATTCCTTCCTCTGCTTCATGGACGTTGCCCAGGGGCATCCCTGGGCCATCTAAAAACTTCCTCCAATGTCTCCTTCCCCTCTATTAAAGGGCGGATGGGTAAATGGAAAGTTCGGCCCTAGCGAGAGCCGTTCAAGTGAAACAACCATTAAGATATTTTATGACAGAAAGAACACGTTGCATGGTTGAGAGCGTAAATACATATATCCAGATTAGTGATGTTACGGTTACAAATTTCAACCGTGAATTGAACTCGCCCCGATTACTCTGTGCACGACCTCACATAGGATGCCATTTGCGACATCAAAAATGACCTTGATGACATCAAATGTGACATCATAGATCATGCACACCATCCCTGGTTAGAGCATGTATAGCACCTCCCCTTTGGTCAAGTACCAGTCCCCATCTCCGTACCCACTGTGCCTGCATGGTTTTAGGCCACACCCAGGGATGCCCCTGTTTCTAAATGCCATGCACAGCAGTTTTAATCACTTTGCAATGGGCGCTGGGGACAGGGTCTGCCCTGTGTCTGCTCCTGTACTGCTACATCTATTTTCTCTGGCCTTCATCCATGCTTTGTGGGCTTTAGGCCCAGGGTACGAGTCTCGGAGCCCATTGTGGAATAGTCAATGGGCTCAGAGCTTCGATGAATAAGAGGCTGGTGCAGGGTGCTGTGCATGGCTGAGCAGTGCAGCGGCGCACAGCACCCTGCATCAGCTCTAGTCCACCGACGCGGTTATGCCTTTGTTCATGCACAGCAGGCTCTGGGCAAGAAACCTGTCCTGCAGCAGGCCCTGTACTGACCCCTTTTCCTTTGAGCCTGTGGTGCACTGCCCATAACGATACAGAGTGAACTCTAGGCAGGGTTAGACTGCTTATAGGCATAGCTGCCAAGGTTTCAGATTGCTTATATGTGACATTTTCATAATTTCAGTTTAATTATGAGTGACATTCAATGACTGAGTGACACTTTCTTGCAAGCAAAATCAAGCAATGAACACGGGGGAAACATATAAATAGCAGAAATTACATTAATTTGTGCAACAAGAAACTCTAAACAAATCCTCAAACTGCTGCAAAGCACCAGAAATGGAAGGGCACTAAACTAGTGCCCTTGTTTAAGGGGGGGCTGCCTGGAGGCTGTGTGTTGCTATAGCCAGGCCCCAGGTTCAGGAGTTGTGAGGGTAAGAGGAGGTGTGAGAAGGCTACATACGTGGGAGTGCTGCTTGGAGGCTGTGTGTAGCTGAAGTCAGGCCCCAGATTCAGGTGTTTTGAGGGAAGCAGAGGGGTGTGAGAAAGCTTAATTGCTGCCACTGATTTTGTGCCTCTGAATACACGCCCCATGAGACCCCTGAAAGGTCTGAAGGATCCAATGGAATGCAGTCATATGGAGAACAGCTTCCAAAAAGTCTTAACAATTGAGCAGCTCAAAGTATCTGGGGATATGCAGCTGTGCAGTGCAGCTACGTGTATGGGCAAGCAAAGTTCTGGCAATGAAACATATAACATGACGAACATTGCAATTACCAGCAATATGGTATTAATAGAGGTGCGTGTGTTTTTCAATTAATGCACGATAGAAGAATTAAACAGTTCACAACATAGCAGGGGATTCAGAACTGTAATCTGGTGGTGCCATGTAAACATCCCCAAATAGTACACCATAGCACCATAGCTGCCTCGGCAAAACAACTGCCATTACGTAAACTTTTCACAAAACCAGCAATGAAGCCTAAACCCTAAACCAGCTCCCCTCCCTGCTCTCTGCCGCGGGCAGCACAGCGGAGTCTGAACCCATGCCCCTCACCTCTCTGCTCACGTCGGCCACACCTGTACGGAGTCCCCAACAGACGGCAACCAGCAGGGCCTCCAGATATAAAGAGGGAAAAGGTTTCCACAACATTTTCAGCTGCCGCCGGACCCCCCTGCAAGGTGCACCTCCAGCAGGTTGACAAGGGAGATCCAACGGGTGGCGAGGCCGACCCAGGCAGCGAGCAGCCCAGCGCAGTACCACACTCGGAAAAAATGAAAAACCCAGGAGCTTAACGGGCAAGAAACTGCCATTAAATGATAATTTCGATTAAAGAGCAGCTGAGCGGTGTCCTCCCCGATCGGCGCGCCGCTACCTGCCCATGCCTACAACCAGCAACAGGGCACCAGATCACACGAGCAGACTTCTTAAGTGATGCCCCTGTCAGCGCTGAAATTAATTTGTTGGACCAGCACCAGTATGGTCAGCGCGCGATAGCGCTATTCATTTAAAGGGTTTTTTTTTTTAGCTCCAACAGAGTCACAATTCAGGCACTTACTTTGCTTTGAGGTGAGCGGCACACACAATTCGTACATCGTGGCCGCAACGACTCCGACAGCAAACACCGTCCCGCATCGATTATGAGCTCAGGCAGCTTCGTGTAGAGGCACTGGCGTGCTCGGTCTAAGCCGGTCCCGCATCGCAGCCGTCGGTGGGGGGCGTTGTGGGGGGTCACTCAGCCGTAGGCTCATTTTAATGTAAATTTTCTCAGCACAACGCAGTGCGAGAAGCGCTGCCATAAGCTTGCCAAAACTTTATTCAACTCCAACCGCCGGAAGTCACGTCCCGTGGCGCCTATTAAAGTGTGTGCCACAAAACTGGTACCGGCCTCAATCGCAGTCTGTTCTGTCTCGATAGTAACCATTGGTCATAAATGTATTGAATATCCTACGGCGCGGCAGGCTGTGTCATGGGGCGTCACGTGAATCCTAATATTGTTGTTACATTGTAACTAGAGTAGTAGCTAGAGTGGCAGACTCTGACCCAGGTGCCGGGAGCAGCGCGCACGGTGCGCTGCCACTTCTCCAGCTTGCTTTACTTATGATTACTGGAGCTCCTGCTTGACAGTTCAGAAGGCTCTATTATGCGTGACTATGCATTTCAGTGCGGTGATGCGGATCACCACACTGAAATGCGTTAGCCTAACGCCTGATGCGTGATACTTGGCAGGGCTGTATAGGAAAATCAGACAGTGCCCGAAGTGCTGGTCTCATAGGCCAGTGTTTGGACCAGTTGCAGCTGCTCCCGCGAATCGGAGGGGGGACGGTGGAGGGATGGGGAAGGGGGAGAAACTAAAAATAAAAAATAAAACACCCGCCAGCGGGGTGGCTGGCCGGCCACCACCTCTCTTGAAATGAAATCCAGTATTTGTAAAGCGCACAATTACCCGAAGGTGTCAAGGCGCTGGGGGCCGTCGAGAAGATTAAGCGAGCAATTGCCCAGAGTCACATGGTGCTGGTCTAACCTGCCGCCGGCACCGGGGCTCGAACCTTGAGCCCCGTGGTCTGGAGTCAGGCGCCCTGGCCGCTGCGCCACACCTCTTCCGTCCTCTTCCTGGCTTCTGTTGGAGCAGGAAGCAGGATAGGCTCCCCTAAGCCAATCACAACGTTGCAATGCAGCGTTGCGATTGGGAATGGAAGCCTGGGCATGTTCTCCACCCAGGCTGTAATGCAGCCTGGGTGGAGAACATGCGAAGTGCACATGAATGTTTGGCCAGTCCCAGAGGGCCAGCCAAACATTCATGTGTACTTAGGAGGGTGCCACCACTCGTTCCCCCTGCGCAGCCTAGCCCGCCCCACAAAACTGCGCCAGCACATAAAAATAAAATGATAATAACATCTCGTTATTATCATTTTATTTTTCCTTTTTGGTTGTGCTTTAAGGCAGTGGGTGACGCTCCTCTGCCTTAGCGGAGGACCCGCCCCTGGATTGGATCATTTTTGGGCCTATCTTATGGTCTGGTGGGTCGGTTTTTACTGTTGATTTCCATATTACCACAAACATTGCCTGCAGCAAGCACAAATATGCATGCTATCCCTCATACCTTGCCAATCACCCACGCATCATGTTTTTACAAGTTCAAAACTGCCCTGATTTGCAAATGTGGGCCACATTTTTAGCAATCTGATTAACGGGGGCTACTTTTATTTTGGCGGTGGGCTGTTTTCAGGCCCAGTCAGACCCTGCCTTGGGCTCAGGGCCTGGCCACTGTACAGGTCCATAAGTTGCGGACGAGCCTGATTTGCAGCAGGCTCAGGAGGGAGGGGGGCATGGCTAGCAGTGGCGGCTCTCAGTGGGAGTGCTGTGGGGCGGTGGGGCGGGGAGGGGCAGGGTGGGGGGGTAGTGGAGTCGGACATACGACGTCCATGAGTAAAGTAGGTAAATTACGAAATAAAACTATTTACCTTGCGCGCGCTGCATCGCCGAGTTGGCTAGTTTCGCTGATGGCTAGGCTTTTTTCCACTTCTTTGTGTTCTCACAAGAAAAGAAAAGCAAACAACTGGGAAGAGCGAAATGAGCAGCAGCAAGGAGAGAAGAAATGCAATCCGTAGTGTCTCGTTTCAATAAAAGCGATTTTCACTTTATTTATATTTCTCGGGTTTTCAGGGCAATCAGTTTCCAAACATGAGAACGAATTTGGGGTTTCAAACTAATCTAGTGTGACCTATCTGTAAAGAATACAAGAATTCCAAAAACTAACAATATGTTAAGAGACACCCTTTTTTGAAATAAAATCTAACGTGTGAAAACATAGCCAAATTCATCTCAAAAGAAGTCGATGTGCTTGGATATATGTTTCAACGGCAGCAATGGGATGGCATTTTAACGAGGATTTCTTATTTACGCCCGACTTATTTTTAGGCGTTCACTGTATGCCACTAAAAGCCATCTATGACTGAAACTTACTTCAAAGAGTCTGGCCTCACCATTGTATTATTACACAAGGTGCAACCTTCTATAAAACCCTTGGTTGTGAAAGAAACACAAAGACACTCTGCCCCACTTAACCAAAAGAATTTATAGTAGGGTTACTTCATGCCACATTGAATGGCCCCAACAAAAAGAGGAATCTCTCAAAAGGCGCAATTAAGATATTCTTAAATCGGAAGATTTTACATTGGGATCCGCTGCGAGCATGGGAGAAATGCTGTAGCAACCATTCAAGCAATTTTGTAGAACACTGGGCTAATTAAAGGTCACTCACTTATGATATTAATTGAAATACGCCATTTGCCTTTTCCATGATCAGCTGCTAGGAAGCAGGTAGTAGTGTGATTAAAACATAGACAAGCCTGGAAATGTACAACTTTCTACAGATTTACCAGTTTTTTAGAACTAGGTTCTCGTAAGATGATTGTATTGTAGACTGCAAGGCTGACTGTAGTGAGGACCGGGGAGAAAGATCTCAAAATAGAAACAGTTCCTGTATATGAGTTATGTAGATGTCTGAGAAAAATCTTTACACCAGGAGTCATTTAGATTTGGATGGGAAATCCACAATAAACTGAAGATTTCTTGTTCGCCAACCCTGTGCCACCCCCACTCTGTTTATACTTGGGGTAAGCGCATTCTTTATGATGGTAGAGCCTCTGCCGGCTCTGCCAGCCGAAACCTTGAGCTGCCGGTCTGTCTGCCATTGTTCGTTTGGTCAATGTAGGTCAGACCGTCCATCCTAATTAGGGTGGGTATTCCCAATAACATTTCGTCCTGTTCAGGACTCCCAGGAAAATCATGTTCTCTAAAAATGACTGTCAGTCTTCTTCCAAGGGATTAGAGGCCATATCTCGACTTACCTGGCAGGCCAACAATCACCCTGCCAACATCTAAGTAGGCTGCCTAGTCGTATGTTACATCATTTACAAGGAAGCCATCAGCAGTGAAATTCACGTATCAGCTAGCTGGCACAAAATCATTAGAAGTGCCTGCTAAGGTTTTAGGCACTAGTCTATCAGAAGAACCATTTTTTCCAAACAAGACATTTTTCTGAGCCTGCCAAACAGAAACACTGACTGCAATTGTAGGCATCTCTCTAACACGTTTAAATGTAGGACAAATCAACATTCAAGCTAGATCTCACTCCACGAGACAGTGGTTTTAACTGGTCTTGTCAGACTTGGCTCCATGATGTTCCTCTCACAAGGGATGGAATTTTGGAGCCTTCCTCACCATGGAGAGGGTAGTGACCTGCCTATGAGGGGACCTACTCTTGGTAGGTCTAATTTTACCTTTTCTCTGAGGTCAGGGTTTAGATTTTATAACTTCTCTCAAAGTTCCTGTACTGTTAAGGCAAGGTCCTGTGCAGACAATAGGGCATTGTAATCATTCCCCACAGGAGTAAGGCTGTGCAGATTAGTTTAATATCAATGACATCATTTAACATGCCATGAGTGATGTAATATGTAAGGTCACAAGCAGCGCATGACGGGAACTATTTCTGGTAAATTTCAGTGGTTTTTATGTTTTGTTTGGTAACCAATGTAACTGGTTTTTCAGGAATTTCCTCAACATATGTTACGATCTTATTCCCAAACCTAATTAGAACATCACTTTAACATTTGATTTTTTTCAGTGCATGTCTGGGTTTTATTTTAAACATATGGTAAGATCTTATTACCAAATCTTACTAGAATGTCACTTTATCCTTTGTTTTTGTCAGTGAATATTATAGATTTTGTTTTAGATGATTCCTGTTTGAAGTTGTTTTACACTGAATTTGTTCTGTTAAAAGTAATTTTCAATGGGTATAATACATTCTTTTTTTCTTTGCTGCTGCTTGAAACTAAAGCAAACCTTAGACCATAATCCTCCGTTTTGTGTGTTTTATTGAAATTTAAATCTTTTCTTCTAGGTGTCCGGGAACATTAAACATTTATGGATTTACAGTGGCATCAGGCTTGATTGCAAAATTAAATTTATATAAAATCTAAAAGGCTGCTTCAGTTTTAGTGCTGGTAACACATGCTTAACATAACATAGTTCAAGTTATTTTCGAAATTTCAAATTTGAATTCATTTTGATTGAATGAAATTTACAAGTTACTTCGCAAGGCAGGCGCCATCAGACTTGTGTCCCCAGGTTTCTAGCACGGGCGAATGGTATGCACTTTGGTGCGCGCATGAGCTGTCACTTGCTTCAAAGTTAACTATGTCGTGTATTACATAATGTAAACCCTTGTTTTGAATGCTAGTCTCCAAAGTTGTTGAAGATAATCTTTTCCTTGCACCAACATTTTGATATGGCGTTTGCCACATATCTCAATCATCTACCAAAGAACCATCATAGTTTATCAGCCAGATCTGTCATTCATTGATAGAAAAATCAAACTCACTTCCAGTATCACACAGATCTAAAAGTAAAATATTTCTTTGCATGCTCTCAGAAGAACGTAAGTCCCATGAATAAGCCACCTGCAGGTAATATTTACAATTTGATTATGTTTGTGTTCATTTCCTTCAATTAAATTTGAAAGTGTTGCTTTTCAAGAAGATTGAACAGCAGGAGATACAGATTCAGGTGCGGTGGAGGCAACAGGTTCCCCAGAGATGTGCTCAATTTAAGAAGCAACAGAAAGCAGGTTTTAATTTTCACCTCTTTTTAGAGTGCTTTGTCGAGATGAGGGAGTAAAACATCAAAAAAGAAAAAAATAATACTGTTCCCATTATCTCTTGCGATCACCTCATTCTCTCTCTTCATCGGGTAATTGAATGTCCCAACTCGCCATATGAATGTGTTAACCATTTGTTGCTGTTCTCAATTACTAAAAAAAGTTGCCTATGACATGATGATGTGCTTATAACGTTAACAATTTATGAAGCGATAAGGCATCTTGCATGCTCAGCAAAGTCCTTGAATGCGGTGTTGAAAAACTGTAAATAATGGCCCAATAGCCTAAGACGACAGACCTGCGGTGGGATTCTAAAGAATTGTCAGAAGGATTAATAGGCTCACTCATTCCGCATCAGCACTACATTTGCAGCAATGCCTAGAGCCAAAATCTCTCCTGGAAAGTCTTCTGTATCAAAGAAGGGCCATTCTCCTACCTTCTTGAAAGCTCTTTTTTTCTAGTACTTAGCTGTCACTCCTTAAAGTAGAATTTATCAGAATGGATAATACTAATTCCGAATTTCCACTTCTCCATTCTTGCCAACACCTAGAAAATGTGAAATAAAATGACATCAAAGAGGTGATGTTTGAAAGTTAGGAGCTTTCTTGGTGGCAACTTGCAACGAGGCATCCATCATCAGGAGCTCTCCTATCGCTCTTACTATCATCACCTAGACCCAGTGAGCTAGCTAAATACTACAATGAGGCAGGGAATGTGGGATCTCATGGAATGACTTAGAGTGAGGGACTGAAAGATCTCCTACCACAGATCCCACAGCTCATGACTCATGAGTATAAGATGTCAGACCAGCCCTACAGAGGAGTCAAATCTTGAAAATACTAGTGTCACACATGTTCCTTCACCATCTATAACCCCAGTAAGCAAAATAACAATTACTCAAACTAAATCAGAAGGACACAAAGCCTGCACTCACACCCGTCAACTCACCACCATTCCTACTGTGATCAACCACAGCTCCACAATAAACCTAGGGACAAACCTGAATTCAGGACTGGAGAGTAAAGGGAAGATACAGACTATTTGGGAGCAGTGAAGAGGAAAGAAGAGATGGAGACATCCTTGATCCCAGTATGAGATGGGCCAGTCCAGTGAACTTGCTGAAGTGATAAAAGGTGGGCAGGAAGTCTTGTCGGGTAGCAGGAAACATCTGATGAAAGCTAGGAGACTAATGCAGAGAAATGTTGGTGCAAGGTGGGTTCCATGACACCTAAAACCACACATATCTGCAGCAGTCAAACTGGGGATGAGGAGCAATGAAGTTTGTTGCCATCACTTCACTGAAGCAAAGTTAAAGAGTTGCAGGTGTAGGATGGCTTACATCCTGTGACTAAAGACAGGAAAAACAGCCCGTCATATTAAAATGGAACCTGAAAAAGTAATACATCAGAACCTCAACAAAAAAAGGACTTGACAACAAAAAGAACTGATGAAAATACTGTCAGTCTGCATGGTAAAGACGTGTACTCCTGTCCTGAGGGCCCAACCGTACTGTTGTCTAGATCCCTAATACTTATTTTTTTGTCATAGGCTAACACGGATCATGAGTGTGCACCATGACATAGGCTTGTCTTACGGATTGCGGTCTTGTTGGACCAGGAGGGGCATCCAAAGCGCTACCCTCATAGTGGTGGCAGGCTACCGCCTCCACCAGGAGTTAAGCAGCGCAAATGCAGTTGTGGTAACATGCCATGTAGTGATCAATAGTAGTGAACAAAACCTTTTTACCCTGTGTCCCTGGAGTAAGGCCTACATGCTCACTAACCTTTTTAAAAGTTCTGCAGCTGTGTGCGTAACTCACCCTAGGCCCACATCAGGTACAAGTTGAGTGCTGCAGAGAGCACGAGTAGTGACAATGCGTTAGTTGCATGTGTGCCTGGGTACAGTACAAGGATGGAGCAGTACTGTGCAGTGCATGTGTGGTTAGTAAACGTACTGGGTGCATGCGTGCTGAGAGAGATGCATTACATGAGAGATGTAGTGCTCTGCAGTGCGGGTGTGCAGGGAAAGCATGTGGTGGGTATATGTGTGCTTGCGTGAAGTACAATACATGAAGGGTGAAGTGTTGTGCAGCACACACATAGTAAGCATGTGTGCTGGCAGTACATGTGTTTCGAAATAACACACCCTGGTTAAATATAGAAAAGCTTCAGTGCTGAACAGTGTGCACAGACTGAGTGTGTGTGCTAAAGGCATGTGTACATGTGAGGGTACAATGCATACAGATATTAGTCCTGAACAGAAAGTATGCTATACATGTTCACGGAGTGTGTCTGCAATGGTACATTGTATTGAGGCCCCTGGGTTCCATTTGGGAAGCCCAGGCCAGCCTGGTAAATTCAGAAGATTTGTGGATTTCTGCATTTCTCTGAGCTGGGTAAGGACATATTGGAGGGAAAAGGAAGAGACTCCCTTTACATTTCAAAAGACTGCTGTTTTGATTCAGTGATAGATCACAGGGAAAAGGCCTTGACACATCTCAGGAAGGGATAAGAGAATTGTAAAGAGTAGAGATAGGGGTCTGGATTAACCTTTTGAGGCACATATCACTGTGGCTGACATCCAGGTGTGAACTCTGGTCACTCCCATGAATTGTGTTGTGGACAATCCGCTTTGGAGTCGTGCCTGCTGTGGCAGACCTCATTCATGATAGAAAAGGAGAAGTACCCACTTCAAAAGAAGCAGAACCACAATATAAAACTTAGACCCAGACCCTAAATCACATTTGGTGTCTGGAAAAGGACAATAAGGGGAGGTTGAGTCACCAAACATTTGTCAACTACCAAGCAGCAAAACGGGTTTTGTTAGGAGGGGAAGCTCTTTAAGGCTTCTGCCTGTGACAAGGACTGAGGGCCAAGGCCTGCTAGTCTCCCTGATTGGTGAGGGGACATTACTCTGGAAATCAAGACCGCCTGCCTTGGAGCCTGGACTAACATTGCCTGCCTCCTTGCGAAGACTAATGTACCCTGTGAGGAAGATGCGAGTGTTGGAGGGAGTGAGGTCCAGTGAGGAGCTGTGCCAAAAAGAATCCCTGCGGGAGGTGTGAGGAGAGCAGATGCACACTGATCAGGTTGTTGCCCAAGTGCAGAAAAAGTCCAATGACCCCAATGTGCCAGGAGAGGGCTGCCATGATCTCAGCCATGGGAAGTGCACCATGCGGGCAGCACCAGACCCACACCACTGCGGTGACTCGGATAACAGAAGGGGCCACCGGTGAACTTAATTGGGCCAGAGCGTGAGACTTTGTCCGCCATGTTTAGGACGATCGCACCAAAGAGTCTGCACCAGATAATGAATAATGCAGCAACCCCATATACTAGAAGGGGCTGCTGGTATCTCTGTGGCCAACTGTTCGGGCTGTGGCCTGGACAAAAGGAATACTGCCATGACCTGCAGGTCTATCCCACCAACTGCACCGGACTGTTTTCCACCCTGAAGTTCAAGTTGGGAGCCGGAGCACCCCCTCCCCTTTTGTTGAGGGAAGAGCAACTTACTTTTATGTCCATCAAGAGGAAGCTGCTCTGATCACTGGAAACCGACAGCCAGCTCTGCTGAACAGAAGAGCGTTTGCCACTGGGTGCTGCCTCGTCCATTGTGAGCAGCCAGACTTTGCCGTACAGGATCCGGACTTGGGAGCACCCGAGGAGAGGGCACTCACTGTTCTGCTGAACACTGTCACACTGCTGGAGCAGATAAGACGGACACTGGGCCTTTGGGGCCCAGGAGATTCACTGCCGAAGGTACCCTGACACCATAGACACTTTTGACTGAAATTCAGAAGAATCAAAAGGGAACTCTTGTGTACGGCATGAACGTTTGCATTCCATGATGCGGCCACCAGTGAAGGGGGAAAAACCCTGAACACTTTATATGAAGGAGGGTGGGCCAGGGTGGGCCAGGGATATACCTGACAACTATTAGTGCCCTGACCTCAAGGGGGATTGAGCGGGATCCATATTACGTCAGGCCCTGGGACATCAAGAATATAAGGCCTCAACCACCACAGTTGGGCCCAGTATCCCCCACATGCCCCATGGCCCTCTGAAAGGGGTTCTGACACAGTCCAAATGCTAGATGTACCACCCACCTTTTCTCGGAAGCACATTAAGATTCACTTCAAATGGCTCATGTGTCCAAAGATTCCATCTGGGTTTTAGGAGTAATAACACATCATTTACCTCAGAGATAGCCAGCTTAATGTCCCTATAATTATCTTAATCCTATCAGAAAAAAACCTTCTTCAGGAAGTCTGAGCCGTCTACATCTTCTGTCTTAAACCTTTAAAAGGATCAGAAGGTTGATTAGCTTCCATTTCAAACATGATCTTCCAGAATATCTAATCAGGATATTAGCCTTACTTCCTTCAATTACAAAAGAGCGCAGAAGATATGCTGCCTTCTTCAACGAGTCAACCTTTAGAATCAATAAAGGTATCTTAGCTCAGATATTATACTCACTGTCCAAGGAGGCTTATTCTCCTCCCAGTGACTTGCCCTTTTCTTCCAGTCTGCAGGGAAAGGCAAAGCCATAAGTTATGAATCAAGATGGGCAGACGGGATTGCCTGCTTCTTCAAGATCTCGGAGACAAACCCTTGGATACTCTGATGTGACAAATGAAGTTTAGGACCGGAAATGAAGTAACCTTGTATCATGGCGCCCTACAGTAAATCTATTTAAAAGCAATATGTCATTGAAAACACATATTTGTGATCATTGGAATCCACCCTTTAAAGTCTAGGTCTTGCATTTCACCACATTTACGGCAAACATTGACTGTCCGTAGTCCTCCAAAATGCACAAAGAGCAGGGACAACCATCAAGGGCTCACCTGGATCAGAAGTCAAAGTGGGCAGGGGATAGGAGAACGTTGTATCCACATTTTATTCATTTGACCAAAACAGTACCCATATTTTTTTATTAAAAATACAACCGCCCCTGAACGGGTGAGTTGCCACAGGTTTAATGGGGAGAAGAAGGGCCTCCTCTGCAGAGCCGGACTGGGAACGCAAATTGACTGGCCGCGGGGGGGGGGGCTTGCTTGGAAAACACTGCAGCTGCTTTTGGTACAGGGTGCCGATATTGCAGCTATGCTGTAAAACCGGCCTCGGTAAGAAAAATGGCCCCCAGGGGCCCAAAACCGGCCCCCCAACCTGGCGGCCCACCGGGGAAACGCCGGGTGCCCGCTACGGCCTGTCCAGCCCTGCTCCTTTGGTGTGAAGTGGGAGGCAGCAAAAGAAGAAGCAAGCGTTCTCTGCAGGGCCCCTGCTATTGACAGTAATGCAAGTGCACGCAATTAGTTAATCCTAAAATCTGATCTGAAGGCTGGTTGGGAGACAGCATAGGCTTTAACCAGGGCCGGACTGGCCAAAGAGGGCACCAGGCGTTTCCCCGGTGGGTCGGAGGGGTGGGGGCCGGTTTTCTGGCCGTGGGGGCCGGTATTGTCACTGGTGGCCGGTTTTGCAGCAGTGCTGCAATATCGACCCTCTATAACAAAAGCGGGAGCAGTGCTTTTAACTAGCAGCAACAATCAGCCAGGGCTGGTTGCTGTTCCCAGTCAGGCCCTGGCTTTAACTGATAGAATCAGGAATTTGCCCTTTTTATGTAACTATAAAAAGATTTGCACTAGATCTAGTCGTCGTATTGCTAAAAACATCCCTTTTGAAAGCACTGTAAACATAGGAACAAAGATGTTTTGTATCCTACTTAAACTGTGTGCAATACATTTTTTTAATAATATGACTTACATAGTCACAGTGTTTTCTGTCACAGGCTTGGACCTCTTAGCACTATAAACACACATCACTATTTGCCCAGTGCACCGACCAGGATTCAAATCAGTTACTGTTCAGTTGCACTCAGACATCTAAAGAGATTGCATTAATCAGAGCATTCCTACCAGAAAAATGCTCTTTCCACAGATACATTTAAGTATCATTTATTTTTCAATTAAGGTGTGTGCATTGTATTTTATGTGCAGCTATCTGAAGGTGAAAGGCCGTCAAATACTTTGATTATTTAATTCTTATTAGCCACGTACCTGGTCCCTTCACCACACTCGCCGACCCCGCCCTCACAGCACTCAGGAACACACTTTCCATACTTTTCTTTGTGCACTTCGACCACTGACCTGGATGCCAAGAGAAACCCCAAAATCTACGAAGAAAAGCCATATTCTCACAAGTCATCAAAGGGTTCCAGTTCACTTCGGACTCAAGTGATTGGCATCACTGCATTTTCAAATGCAGCTAAGGAAATTAAATCTCTTTACCTACACCCAAATCCCTAGCCAATGTGGCAGAATGTGGATTAATTTAAATCCCTGTAACCCTAATAAAACCACATTTTAATCTCTGCATATCCAAGGTGAAATGATCGGGATTCCCAGTGTATTCCGATGGGAAGCTAAGAACTCCCTCTGAGAGTACCGGTGTCTACACCAGGAAAGCAATACAGCTCATAATATTGGGAGGCTCACGTGCTAATCTAATTTCGTTTCCTGATTTCCGTGGGAATCTTCCTACTGATGAACTCTTTAAACATCGGGCGCACAGCTCTTGTTGCATGAATCGAGTAATGGTCAGTTTAGGAATCTGCTAAAAAGAGATTCATTTTCCCCCAAAATGTTACATTATTGACATAGCGCAACGTCTCTCCAGCACGTGACGCTCACCAACCCAACCTTCCTCTGTTGCAACATGTCATCCGGTTTTCACTCAGTAGGTCATGATGCTGGTACTGTTTAACATTAACATTTTGTAAACACAAAACTACCGATCATTGCCAGGTTGATTTGAGTGCAGGTATAGACAGTAGGCTAGGCTATTGCACAACCCACTGACCTTTCATAAAGTTCAGAGGCTAGGTTTTTTTTTCTTCTAAAAGTCTGTTTTGTGGATTTGTTTACTTGCCGTTGGAACGAAAAGCAAACCCACCACGGAATTGACACGTTAACCTTTCAACCAGGGCCGGCTTTAGCGCTGGTGGCACAGTGCCACAATCACTGTTGGTGCCCCCAATGACCTCCATCTTCACGGATTCCCTCTCCACCACCCTCCAACAGTGCCCCTCATCTCACCAGAGTCTCTCTCTCTCATATATTTAATTTGTTCTATAGTGCTACTCAATTCGGTGTAAGCCGGTGTCAGAGCACTTTACGTTACTCACGCAATAAACAGAGACAGTGAATCATAGGTGTGTAAATCAATTTCCATGAACTGTACATAAGCCAAGGTGCAGAAGTCACGTCATCAGTACTGGTAGGTTGTCTATTTTAAGAGTGATTGATTTGGAAAATGACAAACTCAGGGTTTAAAACGTACCACAATGGTTGGGGTTGGCTTTACTAAAAAATAATTTATTTCTACCCAAACAAACCCTTTTCAACAATATTAGGATAATAAAGGCCTGGGGCAAAGAATATAACGCTCTAACCTATACCTTGCAGTTTTCATGCAGCTCTTTGATGACAGTTCATAGCTCACTGTGCTATATTTAGGATTGTAAGTTATGAAGGGCAAGTAACAAAAGGATCTCTGTGACAAAAGCAGTAACTCAGTGAATGGTCTTAGCAGCAGGCATATTAACCCTCTGCGCTACTTGATGAATCAAAACTTCCACTAGACAAAACTCTAATCTCTCTTCAGCAGGAACATTAATCACCAGAGTTATTTTGAAATTTTTATTGTTGCTTGAAAATTGCTGGACATACAAGGAACTCTGCAGCAGGGGCTTTTAAACCCATAATAGATTTTAAAACAAAGGGCCTCCTGAACTCAGCACCAGTGCGGTCGTACCACCCTTTCCTTTTACCTCTGGAGGCAGCTGCCTTCAACCTCCAGAGGTACAAGGGAATCTACTATTACAGGTTTTATAGTCCTTCTATTTAGTCTACTAATATGAGGCCTAAAACAATACTTTTCCCTTCAGCACTTCAATCTCCCTAACTGCAAATCAAGTTTCTGATGAAGTTAGGACCATTCAGAAACCTGCATTGGCAGGTTACCCAGATTTTTCTGGGAAAACGCGTGAACAGCTAGGAGTCTCCTTCAATCAATATGCATCCATTCCTACTAGCAAGTGAATTGTGCAAAAAGGGACACATGTTTAGGCCTAGGTTAATCTTGTTGAATTTCACAATAAATTAGCAAACCATAACTTGGTTGAACATATAAAGAACATACCATTATTCTAAGAGACCAGAATTGGTACTCCCGGCCATTGGGATCGCTATTGCTTCTTCTATGATAACTGAAAGGTATGTGACCTGGCAAAACTACAGGGCCCCTGCGATTTCACAACATGGATTTCCTTATCACTCAACTCTTCAACCATATCCTTGCCCAAATGTTTGCTTAGCATTGTTGAATTTGTGCCAGTGTTTGTAGGGGGTGGACACCAGAATATATTGTTGGGGGCTGGGCAGGGCCAGACTGGCTGTAGTGGGCATCGGGCATTTTCCCGAGAGGCTGGAAAGGTGGGGGACGTATATTTGTTACTGGGGGCCAGCTTTGCAGCGGTGATGCAACATCGGCCCCCAGTACCAAAAGCAACAGTCCTTCACACTTGCACTCCACCCCATCCTCTGGGGGCTGGTCCTATCAAAATTGCCAGGGCTACTTTGGCTTCCCAGTCCGGCCGGGAGGCTGAGATTTTCTTTTCATCGTCGGACTTCAGGGCTCAACTGAAAATCAAAATCTGCCCTAGCAAAAATGTTCAAACCAGCCCCACACTGCAGTTTGCCACCGGGCAGACCATTTCCCTTTTAAAAGCAGATACCTGGCCTGCAATCCATTGTGAAAATGCCAGAGTGGCAGAATAGCCAATCTGGACCTGGCAGACCTGGACCCTGAGCAAGAGAGATGAATACAAAACGGAGAAAGACCGAATAAGTGAATTGTGGTAAACCAGTGGCAAAGAAAGAATGGTGAAAAAGAATCTGCAAGGGAGAGATCAAGAGAGAGGAAGTGTAGCGTGGGGGAAGAATGGAGCATGAGGTGGTATCAAGACCGGGCAGCCTTGGTTATCCTCCATCCCAGCATTCAGCAGACTCATAAGAGAACCTAAGGGTTACTTTCCCTACCTGGGCGACATTGTTTTTGAACAAGTTAATAATATATATTTTGAGCATTCCTCACACCCGATGTCCATGAAGGTGTCCGATTCTCTGAAAACATATGCATGCTAGAACTTTGATGTTTGGGGATTTCAACTTAAAATAGGTAGGGGGAACGCCCTCTAACTGCATATATCAAAATGAAAATCTAGCATGTGGGTCACCTACCATTCATACAAGCAAACAGGATGTTAGGGTCTTTGTGGCACAAGCAAATCTCATTTGAAATACAGCCTCATCCTTGCATTTCCTAGATGTTTAGGGTTACTCTACACACATAAGAATTTCAGATAACGGATTTAATCTACTCATCTGGCTATATGTAGTGCAAACGCTGGAGCATCAGAGCAATGGATTTGCGTCAGTGATTGCTGGTGGTCAACACCAACACTTACTTGAGGGCACGGGGACTTTTAAGAGCATCCCGCAGGCAGAAGTCCCGACGGTCGTGTTAAAAGGCGCCTTGCCTGGCTGCCAGTCGTGTCCCTCCAGACTGGCCTGGTCAGACCCAGTAATGAATGCTATGTCCTTTGCATCATGGCGTGTCAGTGCAATGATGCAGGACTGAGGCTGACTTCCAAACAACTGAGTATCAGCACCTGCACCTAAACCATTATAATTCATTGGTGGTGGAACCCGGCACTGTGCCTCTGCTTCATCAGCCTGATCTCCCATTGGTTGTAGCGTGAGGATAGCACGTTTGGGGGGCTGGCCGTGGCAGTGCAGTGGCTGACCGTGCTGGAATTTTTCCTGCTGCACCTCTTGGCCAATGATGCCAACAGGAGGTCCACCAGTAGCCTGCTTGTGCCTCAACAAGCATTGCAAAGCATTTCTTCTGACTCTTTTGATAACTGCCAGCATCAACAAACAGCATGGGCCCCACCTTACTTGACTACCAGCAAGCAGGCTTGTGGAAAGCATCAGATGAAGCCTTGGAGAGAAGGGTGAGGGGGAGAGCTTGGATTCAGGAAGCTGGTGGCAGCAGGAGACCTGTGACCAGAGTCAAACAATAGAGGGGAGAAAGAGGTCAGGCTTACAGAGAACTCCTTACTTCAATGAACAACCAAGAAGAGTCCCACTGTATTCAAATCGACTATCTTCCCAGTAATCCTTACAGTTTTTAAGAAAAACAATAAGATTACTGGGAAGATAGTCAATTTGAATACAGTGGGACTCTTCTTGGTTGACCTGTGACTAGAGCCAGCATCTGCACTGGTCCCCGCAGACTCTGTTCGACTGGGGATTGGGGTGGAATGACATTCTGAGACTGCTGCCATATTAGTTACAGTGGTCGCACACAGCTGAACTGTAAATCGAGATTTACTTGCTGCAGCTTCACGTCTGAGTTCAAAGTTCAAGTGTCTCGAAAGCTGTGTAACTGGTTTTATTACTTTGATTTTCTCCACTGGGTGCAGGAGATGAAACCTAAGGCATCATTTCACGAATCCCGTGTGTAGAGCCTTAACTTTTTAGAAACAATAGCTTTGTGCGTCTAATTGATTTTTAAAGAAAAACAATCTTTTATATGGGGGTTTGTGTCAATGTTTTACAAAGTGACAGTGTTTGAGGCAGGAACTGATTTTTCAGGAAGTGAGTTGTTTTTTTCTTCCTTTGGCAAGTGCTTCCATTTATACTTCTTGCTAGAGCCACTTTGCTGGGCACCATTATGGCTTGTTCTCATGTGGCGGTCTAGGCTGTGCTTTCACCATTCCTGCCAGCCTATAACATGATGGCAGGGTCGCGGACGTGCAGCTGGCACGCCAAAGGCAAGCCCGTCTGTGCCTGTCCGCACCCCGAACGCGTCCAGTGCCAGCCATTAAGCCCAAACTGCATCCTTTCGGGATAAAATTCACAAAGTATACAGTAAGGAATCTCTTTTGTCAATGAGAAATCAAAACTGCTTAGGTCTTTCCTCTCTCTGTGGGGATAATGCTAATACTTGGGTTTGTAAATCTTGTCAGCTTATCATGCCATCAGTCATCTCCGCAAGACGTCAGCATGCTACAGGGTAAACAGGCTTTCAAGTCAACAGGGAGGGAGGCACCGGTCACCAACCATCTCAGAGCATGCTTAATTAATGCAAGGTCCCTAGTCAAACACAAACTGGATGTGAGAGAGTTGCTCGCGGAAAATTCCTGGGACGTCTCTTTCATCACCGAGATACAGCTGAACAACACCTCTGGTCCTGAAATTACACTTGCCTTAACAGAAGGCTATACTATAGTCTCCCTTAATTGTGAGAATGTTATGGGGGCGGAGTGGCAGCGATTCATCATTCCCATTTTAACTGTAAGACCAAAAAGCTGGAAGATATAGAAATGGCAGAAGGGATGTTTTTCTCTCCGAAAATTACAAATATTTTATCCTTTTCTGGCGACTTAATGTACTGTCCCCCAATTTGCTATGCAAACTTTGGCGGATAATTGGCTAACACGATTAAAATATTAAGATTTTACTGTACTAGTGGATTGTAATGTTCATATGGATGATCTTAACAATAGATCAGCTTTACTGCTAAGAACAACAATGGAAGACCCAAATCGTCCCCTTTCCGATCACTATTCAGCCCCTTTCTATTGGAACTCATCGGCTTTGGGAAAATTCTGTTAAGCTAATTTAAGAAACATGTCCGTGGCATAAAATCACTGTAGGCAATACTACTCATTCATTTAATAAAACAGTATTTAAGGTAGGGCCGGATTTAGACACTAATGTGGAAGGTCTCAACAGATTCCTCTCGGAGGCACTGGATGAGTTGCACCTTTAAAATCGAGCTCATCGAAACGCAAGTCCCCCTCAGCCCTCTGGTTTATTCGAGGTTTGTGGGATTAAAAAAAGGTATTGTAAATGCCTTGAAAGAAAGTGGAGGAGGGGCTACAATCCTAGCGATAACCAGTGGTGGCTGGTGAACCTATAAAGTGGTAAGGCGTACTTTACTTCAGGGCCGGACTGGGAACGCAAACCGGCCCTGTCAATTGAGTTGGGACGGCTGCAGGGGGGGATGTTAGGGGGGGAGATACGCGTGGAAAACACTGCCGCTGCTTTTTGTACAGGGGGCCAACATTGCAACTATGCTGCAGAACGGACCCCCGGTAACAAAAACGGACCCCAGGGGTCCAAAACTGGCCCCCCACCCTGGCGGCCCACAGGGGAAACGCCCGGTGCCCGCTACGGCCAGTCCAGTCTTACATTCATATATTTTTTATGTGCGCAATGAACATTCCCAACCTGCATTTAGGGGATAGGGAATGTTGCTACCACAAACATAAATAAGCAAGCCCATCCGTCTCTAAACACTAACCTGAATGAAGGAGGGTGGTGGTAAGGCTGCAGTGCCGCGCCCAGGCCAGCCTGGAAGGTTGCAGTAGCATTGCACAAGCACTGCTGAGGGGCAGCCTGCAGTACCTGCTGGTATTGCTTCTTGCCGCCGGCGGAGTCCTGTATCAGAAGGCAGGTCAGAGGCTGGTTAAAGCTTAACTCAACTCTTATTCACGCTGCATGCTGCTGGTGTTATTAGCTTTGTGTGAAAAGATGGCACAGCAGTAGGCCTTGAAGCTGGAACGAGAGCACTCACTGCATGACAGAGTGGCTCCTTAAATACACTTCACATGCGAGGTACTGTCGGAAGCAGGGAGTACTGCTAATTCGCGCTTCTGCTGATCGGATGTTAAAAAGGGCTGAGGAGGAGTCGATGAGTTCATCTCCTTGATGAACTCCTCCCCAGCCCCTTACAAAGCGTACACAACAGTGAGATCAAAGCAAAAGGAGGGTGGAGCCCATGAATTACCTCCAAACCTGAACCACCCACGGTTACCCTGACTGTGCTCGTCTGTCCTGCCCCAGATCATTGAAACCTATGGCACTGGCTTGGCCCCACCTTGGGCCACCAACAAATTGCCCTAGGGCTGATCAAACTACTGGCACTGATAAGAAGACGCACCTCTTCATTGGCACAAGCCCTCTCACTTGTGCCTGCGGGGCGAGTGAGAATCTCGCTCGGCATGGGTGCAGTTACATGCCATGCAAAGAAAAAAATCAAATCTCAAGCCTGATGGAGCAGCCAGTCCTTTCACTGAGCTGTACATGGGTTTCATTCTTCTCCTCTTCCTCTTCTCCTCTGTGTAGCAGGGCACCGCCTCACTCGCCAAAATGCACCAACCGCCCCTGGCGATAACACTAATAAAACAGCCCTCAGGGCTTTCCATAAGAAAACATTGCAGGCCTGAGTAGATGCCATCACAGAATTAATTGACGATGACGGAAAAGAGGGTAATGTCACCAAAACTATCTTTTGGAAGGTAAAATCTTTCCCCTTTCAGACTAGTACTAAACAAAATGTAGATGCTACCCAGGATTTATGCGACTTTTTCCAGGGGAAGATTACTAACATTTACTCAAATCTGGCCATTGACAATAGGGCTCAAGGTCAGGATCTTTGCCAAGCAGTGCCACCTCCCATTGACAGACTTGCACCATCAGAATGTTTCCATGGAAGAAACTGGAAAGGCTCTTCTGACAGTGAAATCTGGATCTCCTATTGATCCTTGCCCTTCCTAGTATTTTAAAGTTGGTGACATCAGTGCTTAACAAACAAATCAATATGCTTTTTAATCAATCACTAAAAGTGGGCATCTTCCCTAACTCAGTGAAGAAGGCACTGAACCTTCCTTTGTTATGAAAAAATTAAACTCGACCCTTCCTGTATGAGTAATTATAAACGAATCTCCTCCTTCCTGTTCTGGGAAAAATGCTAGAACAGTCAATTTTCAGATTTTCCAGTTTATCGAAAACAATGCTTCTCTGCATGACTCCCAATAAGGCTTTCGTAAAGGCTTCAGTACAGAGGCGGCCCTTCTTGAGGTGGCAGAATTTGCCAAATTAGTAATTAAAAAAAGAAAAAAAGCAGTGGCCATTTTGCTAGACCTCTCAGACGTGTTCGAGATGGTCTCTTATGAGATCCCATTGAACTGCCTGAGTGAAACAGGCATTACCAACAATTGCCTTAAATCTTTTTTTATAAGATAGGGTGCAGGCTGTTCATCTTTCACCGTTTATGCTACACTTTAAGAAAATGCACTGTTTAGCACCACTAGGCAAGTTAGTGGAGAACTTGGGCTTTGATCTTGTCTACTATGCTGGTGACACCCAGCTGATGCTTTCCTCTTAGCAAATGGATAGCTCTGTGGAGTAAAGTGCCCAGGGCTGTCTGACAGCTGTAGTGAAGTGGATAAAACAAAGTTTCTTAAAGTTGAACCCAGACAAATATGAAATCTTTGTTTTTGGGGTGCATGGCTCTCCTGTGGCCACATTGTTATGGCCAGATGACCTGGGTCCTCCTCCGATTCCTAAAGGGGAGGTGAGGAATCTGGGTGTAAAACTTGATAACCAACTATAATTTACACTACAGCTGAGAACCATTACAGCAGTTTGTTTTACCTTCTTAAAATCTCTAAAGACGACCTTGTTATTCGTACCCGACTACCCTGGAAAGATGGTGGTTCATGCGATGATCACTTCAAAGTTGGATTATGCAAATGCATTGTATTTCGGATTACCAGCTGGGTTCCTCACTAAATTAAAATTGGTTCAAAAAGCCACTGCATGCCTAATTTTGAACTGTTCCAGAAGACAATCAACTAGGAAAGATCTGAAGATCCTTCACTGGCTCACGGTCAAACAGAGGGTAATGTTGAAAGCCGAGACTTTAACTCATAGGACCTTGCATTAATCTGGCCCTCTCTACTTACAAAGGAGATTCAAGAAATATGACCCTAGCAGGACTTTACGTTCCTCCAAACAGTAACTTGTGTGTATTCCTAAAATACATAAGGAGTGGCTGGGTGGACATTACTTCGCCTATTTGGCCGCTAAAAGCTGGAACCTGCTTCCTAAAGCTCTGAGAGATCTAGATACAGAAAAGGTTTTTAAGGCATCCTTAAAAAACATATCTTTTCAGGGCATTCTAAGTTACTGTTTCACTCTATAGGCTTTTTTAGCACCGGGACGCTTCTTGGGAAGCAACTGTGCGCTTTATAAATGACATTCATTCATTCATTCATTCATTCAAAGGATGCTCAGATTGATGAATTTCCTCCTCACATTCATTCCTGTCCAAGGACTTATTCTAATTGCTTCTCTTTGTTGCTCTGGATGCCAGTGTGGCTGACCACTGCATGTTGTTTTAATGCACGGAAGTAGATGTCAGAGTGATGAGGACAGTTTTTGAAGAGGAGACTAAAACATGCGAGTCTACAGCAGTAAAACCCACATTCAAAATATTTATTATTGGTGTCTAGGTAGGGACTACGAACTTGCTCCTATGGTTGCAATAAGGACAGGAACATCTTAAGGATTTTGGGGGCCCTGGGCCAAAGGTATTTGGGGGCCCCTGTTCGGAACATCTTTGAATTTATTTAATCCAATTTCAGCTCTTTCATGCCCTAGTCGGCCAGGTCACTCACAGAGCACAGGTACACTTATCTAAATTCTAAATGTGTTTACATCTGTTGTTCAGGGATAGTGATGTGTTTTCGATATTTTAACACAGCAGCAGCTCACCAATATTACTGCACCCTGAGACACCCTCCCATTTCTCATATGTCAGGTCTGGTTCTGATCTAAAAGAAAAATTTTAGGGATGTTGAAACATAAACACAACAGTTCTCTGCAAAATGTCTGTAAAAACGCTCACACAACACCCACATTAAAAATAAATTAAAGGAAAACTGTATTTAAGACAATCTGTTTAATAATTATTCAAGGTCATTAGGACAAGCCTCCCCTACAGAACAGAGCTGGCTCTATCATGGGGCCCCCTGAAAGGCTGGGGCCCTGGGCCAGAGCCCACTTTGCCCATGCCTTAAAACGTCTCTGAATAAGGAAAGAGCGTACTGCCCTGCTTGCACCTTTACCAAGGTGGCAAAAGACACACAATTGATGGACGGAATGCAGAACAAATCAAAACATTCACCCCTAGTCAAGAGATCTGGGTTAAATCCATCATTCTATGCTCACCATGCCACCCCAGTTTAGACCTAGCCATATGCAAATCAGTCTTGACCCTGTGCCTCATGGGAACAGTCCAGCCCTAACTGCCAAGCCAGGTCCTCCTTGGACCAGAAACAAGCACCCTAGAGCCGGTTTCGGGGTTTCACCCGTCATCAGCAAGGATAGCTTGAATCCAGTGGCACAGTGAGCCCGGGATCCATGTCTGGGCATACCCGGCGCACTTAGGGCGAGGAAGCAAAAGACACACAATTGATGGACAGAATGCAGAACAAATCAAAACATTCACCCCCAGTCAAGAGATCTGGGTTAAATCCATCATTCTTTTGCTCACAATGCCACCCCAGTTTAGACCTGGCCATATGCAAATCAGTCTTGACCCTGTGCCTCATGGGAACAGTCCAGCCCGAACTGCCAAGCCAGGTCCTCCTTGGACCAGAAACAAGCACCCTAGAGCCGGTTTCGGGGTTTCACCCATCATCAGCAAGGATAGCTTGAATCCAGTGGCACAGTGAGCCCGGGATCCATGTCTGGGCATACCCGGCGCACTTAGGGCGAGAAAGCAAAAGACACACAATTGATGGACGGAATGCAGAACAAATCAAAACATTCACCCCCAGTCAAGAGATCTGGGTTAAATCCATCATTCTTTTGCTCACCTTTACCAAGGTGTTCAATGTAGACCAGGGCGGTGCACCCTATTACAATCAATGACTGCCCCCCGACCCCTAGGAAGCAGCAGGCTCACAGCTGCCCTGGGTGAAGCATATTAGTGAAGAGTGGAACAGCAGTTTGAAGCAGCCACTCGGTCTTCACAATGCAGGCGGCATGCTTTAGAAGGAAGGGACAGCGATTCCCCTGCAGTTGGATATCTGGTGTGGGGGGGGGTCCAGAGAATTCCTTTTTTAGGTCGAGCCTAACGCAGCGCGCAAGCGCTGCATAGGAGATGACCTCTTGGAATCACTCAGGACTTTTTCAGAAACTCGTGCATGTACTGCACTGTTTCCAATGAGCACTCGTGCATGTACAGCGTTTACCTTGTGGGAGCGAGCAGCGGCGCCATCTGTTTGCAATTATCGCGCCCGCGCTTTTGGAAACAGATGACGCCGCTGCTTGCTCCCGCAAGGTAAACGCCGTACATGGACTGAGCCTCGAAGCCGCGCCCCCGTTCCCCACCGTGGCGTTGCCGGCCCCGCTCCACTCAAACCCCCTTGAGTGGTGCCCTCAGCGTCCACAGGCATCTAGACCCCTCCACTCCCTTTGTTACTGGGGCCACAGTGCCCTCCTTATCCACGGATGGCAGGCAGGACCAAAGACTCAGACCACTCGGTTCAGGCGCTCAACGCCCATTGGGCTGTAAAAGACGCTGCATTGCCCCGCACGCACCCCTCCCACTGCTCTCTACCCGGGCTAGCCCCAGCGGCTGCCAGAGATAAATCCAGCACAGAGGAGGCCGACACGTTTTGACTCCCCGACGAACACTTCCCTGGGCTCCATATATCAGGGCCTCCCCTGGCTGTCTTTTGCTTTTTGAAAGCTAGATCCTCCTCTCCACAACCCTGACCCCGGGGTCACAGCACACGCTCAGCTTCAACGAAACTAATCCCTGATACACAGGCTCACTAATCCTGGACATACCAGGCAACCTCCGAACTAAGATGGCACTTGCGAGCGGGAAGCGCTGATTACTGGACGGAGGCGGCACACGTGAACAAGCCACCCAGCCGGAGCGAGCTCAGCCGTGTGCGCACAACTCCAGCAGAGACTAGGCGCCCACTGCGGGACCTGCAGGGAGCACAGACCCGCAGCACGGGTCAAGAGACTAGGTGGGTCTGTCAAAAGGAGACCCCCAGCCTGACAGAATTGCAGCGCCTTGGGCTGGACGCGGAGACTCGAGGCACCTTCGTCAGTCAGCGAGAAGAGAACCCCGTCTGCGGTACAGCGCCGAGAAAACCTACAATGGGGCTGGAAGTTGAAAATCCCAACGGAGGGGGCTCTGCTGAACCCACAAGCAGGGGCTGCAGTCGCAGGTAGGGGGCTGTACTAGAACAGTAGGGGGGCTGTGTCGGTTAGGGTACACTCGTGCTCTGGTGGCAATGGTTACCAGATGACTCCAGGTCACCCGGAACCGTGCTCCAGTCCAGGACTTTCCTTTTAGTAACCACGGTTTTCAGGTGCGTTAGTAAAGTTGCTTGAGAGAAAGCGCTTTCCCAAAATGCATTAAGGTGTTTAAGAACATCCTAAGAGTAGGAAACGGTGTTAATAATGGCATGGATTCACCTGGTAACCGAAGTGAAGGTGTCTGCGACGGCGTGCATGTGTGTGCTGGCGCATGTACTTGGAACTCCGCTGCTTCTACAGGGGGCGGTGGTGGACTCGAGGGGTCTGTGTTGGATACATGATGTACATTGAGAGGGGGCGTGAGTTTTAGACTCTGACGCTTGCTCTGGGGGCTATCGTGGCTGAAGGGGTCTGTGCAGGATATGTACACTGCACTCTGATGCTTATGGTGGGCTGAAGGGGTCTGTGATGGCATACACAGGTGTGACGGACCACATACTGGGGCTGTGGTGAGCTGAAGTTGTCTGTACGGTATGCAGGTCTGTGATCGAACATGTACTTGGAACTTTCATGCTTCTATGGGGGGGAGGAGCTGTGATGGGCTGAGGGGTCTGTGTTGAGATACGTGTAAGGACAGGTACACAGGACTCTGGCATTTGTACTGGGGGTTGTGATGGACGAGGCCTGTGATGGGATTACTGACGTACATTGAGAGGCGTGTACTTCCGACTCTGACACATGTACTGGGGTCTGTGAAGGGATGCTGGGAGGGATGAGGCATGAACACGGGACTGTGGCACTTGTACTGGGGCTGTAGTAGTTGTGCTGGTGGCTGCGGGTCACCAAAAGGGGGTCTGTGATGGATCACATAGAGTAAATTTGTACGAATCAAGAGAGCTGTGAAAGGGGTGTGTGGTTGGATTATTGGAATAATATTAGTATAGTGTTGTGAATTTAATTTACGGAGGGCTATGATTTGAGTGTGTGTGCGTGCAATTGTGCCAGTGTATGTGCTGGCGACTGTGAGATGTATGTCTGTACTAGGATTGGTGATTTATGTACTGAGACTGAAATGTGCTTGAGTTTTTTGTTTTTTTTAGGAGTATAATTAAGGCTTCGGTTTTATGGTATTTGTTTTTTAACATTGCCGTCTGTATTTATCCATATTTATTTTTGGGCCATTTTATCAGTATTTATCCATATTTATTGTATATTTCGTGAATAAATGTGGTTGTAACATTGTATGTTTCCACATGTATTTAACTGATAAACCTGCACACATACTTCGATGCCTGATGTGTTTTAGAAAATTAAGCAGCCGAACATTACAATAGCCCCTCAGGTAAATATTGGCATTATGCTACAAATGTATGCTGACATACGCCATTATGTAAGGAAATCTCATTCTGTGTTTTTAACTCCCTATTGTGTCTATCTGCTTACCTATTGACTTGCAACTAATGAAAGACAGCATGGAAAGTCAAGCAAAAGGGCCTACATTTTTTGTATTTTTTTCAGTTTTTGAAAATAAATGTAGAGAGCAGACTCATTGTTTTCTGTCCGTATTTATGTGTAAAAATCAGAAAGAACTGCACTCGTATGAAGAAGCAGTTGAGAATTTGTGAGCAAATTTTTGCTGTACCAATCCCGCCAAAATAGTGATTTACCTTTCTTTAAAAGCCATTTGTTACAACAAATAGGACTTTGAACAAAGAGTAAGAGGATGGATGAGCAGTCAGAAATGGCATGTATAACAACAAGAGTTGGATAAGAGAGGTATCCAATACTTAGGAGAAGCAGAGACATATAAAGAACGTGCTGATGAGAAAAGGGGAGATACATAAATACCACAATCTAGGTTGCGAGTCAGGATGAGCATAAAAGCAACCTTGACACTGCTTAATGCCAAATATGATAAAGGGTGAAATCAGGGAAGTTAACCCCTCACAGAAGTTTAGATAGCCCCATGTGTTGTAAAGATATACAAGAATGTTTCCTATTCCAGAGAAGAATGATAGAAGCTTGTCGATGGCTACGAAATATTTCCCAGAATTTTTTATAGGTAACATCATATGATAACAAGCATTGGCATAGCCAATAGGTCTCGCCTTTGGGACCTTATAAGTGTTTAGCCATGCAACAGTTGATGTTGTTGCACCAAGGATATTGTGCTGGATAACTAAACCCTTATAAGGTCCCAAAGGCGAGACCTATTGGCTATGCCAATGCTTGTCTACCTTTCAGAGGTTTACTGTGCGTGTCAGTGAGTCTTGTGACGGCCACTTTGCCTCTGCGCCTGCATCCATAATACAGAGTATTTGAAGAGCAAGTTGTTTCACTCATGTACATTGAGCCATGCCCCCATGAATGTGTGAACCCCCACCCAGGAGAACGCTGGTGCTATATAAGCACCGACGTAAACTGCATTACAGAAAAGTCCATGCAAGTGTGCGCGGCCCCTTCAGTCATACCAAAGTGTCCCGGGGCTGGGCGCAGCCAGCTGACGCACAGGCGCATTGTGCCCCTGGTCACTTTGTGTACTATAGCGCATGGAGTTCATCCCGCATCCTCCGTGGTCAATCTGCAAGGCTAGCTGCGTCTTCTGATGTTGCACAGGGAGCCCACATGATGCATACTGTAGGGTTTTCCTGTTTATACTTTTTCCGACTTCAGTCCTCGTCCTTTGTTACCATATTGCTGGTTTATTTCCAACACTAAATGCTTGAACGCTTAAAACCATCAGACATCGGCCTGCTATTTCTTTCATTGACGAAATGGAAACCCAGTCATGCACTACAGAAATGTTTAAAAAATGTTAAGAATTTCTGGCTACAGAAAACGATTATCAACATTAGCAAAATGAAAGACGGATGGCTGTTTTAGATCAGAAAGATGGATTTGATCTGACATCTCACTTGAATGTGCTGTAGACAAATGTGGGAAAACAGAACACATACTTTTCTTGACTCTCCACATAGATTTGGAGACCTACACAAGTTAGGTTTATGGCGATTTTATTATTTTTCTAATATAGTAGGTTTGTAAATTTCATTTTAAAAGGTGGCTTTAGCTGGCAGGTACATCCTTTATTTCTGTAAATGGCCTATCTTTCTTCTTATCGCGGGGGCAGGGGGAGAACGAAATAAGGCAGAAGGTCCCTCTGCAATAAGCAGACAACGCACCGCTGCCTCTAAGGACCGGTGTAAACTATATAAATAACAAATCTTCTTTTCTACTAAAGCGAACTAACACTACCTTCTCCACATTTGGAAGTGCTGTTTCAGAGAAGACCCCTGCCCTTGTCTCCAGTTTGATCTGGCCTTTCAGGCAGGTTGGCACTGCCAGAGGGGCCAGCTTGGACAAGCGTATGGGCTGGTTATCTTGGTCCCCAAGACCCACTGGATCAACAAAAAATAAAGACCGTTCATACACTGGACCTTTCAAGCTGGCCCACCTGGCAGTGCCAGAGTGCCCGAAAGGCCAGTCGAACACTCCATTTTCCCCCTAGGAGTACCCTCACCATCAGAAGTTCGTACAGCTTTACACTAATGTATAAAAGTGACACTGGTTTTTGAGAATAACTAGTTTTTCTCTGATGACTCTCACCTTCCGAACACAAAACAGACACAACCTTGCAATCAATATATTGTAGTCAGTCCTTAACACACAACCAACACACCTTTGATTACTGATTTTCTACTGTCAAGAGACATACAACAGCACTCTACGGCCAATACCTAAGGGCCTCATTACGATGGCGGTCGGACTTTGGTTCGACCGCCATCCTGTTAGGAACGGGACCGCCTGACTCGCTGTCAGCGGTCCCGCCATCGGTATTAGGATGCGACCGCTTTCAAGGCGGTTGCAATGTGTATATTTTGTGTTGCAGCATGTGCTGCAGGCTGCAGCACACGCTGCAGTATGAAATAAACACATTTTGCATATCCCTGCACTATGCGGCAGGCACCATGCGGTGCCTGCTACATGGTGCAGGGATATGTAGGGTGGCACCATAGGTGCCCCTCAGTGCCCATAGCGGAGGCCCAGTGGGGAAGGGGGCACTGCTAGGGCTCCCAAGTCACTTTCTGCCTGCCTTTTCATGGCGGGTTAGGCGCCATGAAACGGCCGGCAGAAAGGGACATTGTAATCCCAACTATGGTGCCGGAGCAGGAACTGCCACCCTTGTAGGGATTGTAGACCGCCCGACAGGCTCCTTGAGCCTGTCGGATCCGTGGCGGTCGGTCTCTACGACCCCCTCACCTCCGCCCGCCATTGTAATGCAGCAGGCGGACCTCCACGGTCCGATGGCGGTGGGACCGCCACCGACGGAATGACAGTGGCGGTCCCACCGCCATCGTAACGAGGCCCTAAGTTTTAAGACATTGTTTGGACTCGCAGTGTTATTGAGGGTGGCGGACTAGCTTCCTGTCTAAAGCTGGGGCTCTGAAGGGGCCATGTGTGTAGTCAGGTCCCAGAAGGAGCTGGAACCCGCCGAATCTCATTGGCTCCAGGGCTGTGTGTTACAACAGTGGCACTGGGAATTTATGGGCTGGGAGGCAAAGAGGCAAGTGTTCAGGCCACCTCCGCCCCAAAAAGCACCAGTCAGTGAGCAGCGTGGTTTCCTAACAAATGCTGTTGACAGACAGGAGCCGAGGATTGCCTACCAAAGATTTGGCAGTGGCATCCGTTTTACTACAAATTAATAAGCATAACATTCGCAGCAATTCTAATGAAATATTACACCCCAGTTTTGGCAGTGTTAATGTGGACAGTTTGCCCTGCTTGTGGTGGAAGTGGGCTGCAGTCTCCTGTGAAAATATGTGGGCACCTGCACGTTTTATACAAATTAAGCACTGGACAACATAACACGATTATGTTACAGATTCTTTGTGATACAAGATTTTAGTGATTAAAATAGGAAATAGCTCATAAAAGAGTTTTCTCCCAACTGATTTGCAGTCAACATCCATTTCATCAACATCTGTAAATTATTTCATAAGGAGAAGGGAACAAACACATTAAGTCTCAATTAACAAGGTTTAAAATTAAATAAAATATGAGAGAGGGGATCCCTGCAAAGCTAGGCTTCATCATATAATTTTTGCAAATTGATAAATGATTTATTTTAATTTCACCAAATCATGCATCAAAATACTCAAAGAAATTAAATTGATCTGCACAGCTGACAAATTATGAATGATTACTGTTTCTTAAATTTACAACATAAACCTGGTATTAAAGATCTGCTAATAAACAATTTCTAGACCATATCTGGAGCTGAATGCATTTTTGTGAGTTAAATATATTTTTTCTATGCAATGTGAAAAAACTGAATAATCTATATTTATTCACTGAAAAAAAACAAAGGTTCAAGTGATGTTATAGTTAGGAATTATAATTATAGCTTACTTAAAATTGGGAAAAAACACTTTAAAAAGTTAAAGGGAATTATAGCTAGGTTAGAATGTTAGTTCAAGCATACCATTTTAAACTAACAAAACCACTGAAATTAACCAGTTATAGTTATCTCAAGTAACTATAAATCGCACCCCTAGCCATGCACAGTGTTGCCGTCAATGTCAGTTAATTTGTCATCAGTTATGTTAATAATGTCACAGAACATGTCATCAGTGTTTCAATATGTGCGGCGCATGGCGATGGCGCGGGTTATAGTTATTTTAGGGCCCAAGTTATAGTTACTTGAGATAAATATAACTGTTGAAATTCAGTGGTTTTGTTAGTTTAAAACTGCATGTTTTAACTGACATTTTAACCTAACTAGAATGTCCCTTTACCCTTTGTTTTCTTCAGTGAATTACCATGCTTTTCTTACGTAAAGTAAGATGCATAGCAATGTGCATGGTGTGGTGTTGGGCGTAGTGCCTGGCCTGGGGCCAGGCCCTGTGCCCAACACCCTATAGATACCCTTCTCCCCGCAGCACACAGCCTGTGGCTGTGCACAGCATAGTGCCAGGCCCTGCGCTCAACCCTTCATGGCGCCTAACATCCTGTTGGGAATGGCCTTTGGCCTTGTGTGTCAGGAGGTTGGCCCTGGGCCTGTGTCCAACCCTTCACTGGCACTCAATCTCCCCTCAGTGGGCATGCATATCTGAGTGTGTGATGTAACAATATATAGGGAGTCCTTTTAAGTAAGGAAGACCTATTGGGCTTACCAAAGGGTCAACAGGGCTACTGGCTTCATCAAGGGGTAAGCACATCAACACATATAAAGCAGACCTATTGTTGTAGTCAAAAAGTCACCAGTTATTGTAATCAAATGTATATTTGATAAATTCACACATTGCAATATTTAATGAAAGTCATGTATTACTTTTTAAAATAAAACTTTATTTAAAAAAGCAAAACATCTGAGTCTTTCTTATAACATTTCTCAAGCTACAAGGTGCAGCCATAGAACTCACCACAAAGGTGGCCTGCACTACAGCTGAAGAGCAAAGAGTTCCAGCTAGGAAAGCTTTAAAAATATATGGTAAGCTCTCCTGTGGTCATGGATTCAACAACCCAATAGACTTACAGTATTTTTTTCTTTTTAATGTTGCCAGGGGTTTGCTGCACTCCCTGCAGCCCCCACAACATTACTAAAATGGTTGGTGGTGCCTCTGCCTCTTCTTGGGGCACCACCAGGCTCCACAAAAAATAAATAAAAAACCATCCTTTGTTGGAGCAGCTCATGCTGCTTATTTATTATTCTTATTTTTTTTTTAAGTTGTGGGGATTCAGGGGGGGGTCCTGAGGCCCCCACAACTCCTTCCTGCGCCCTAGCTTACACCCATAGTGGTCCATGCCCTGTGCCCAACCCCCTGTGGGTAGCCAAATAACTGCCACGTATGGCCTTCGGCCATGCCTGCGCCTAACCCCCTACGGAGCAGCCAAACCTCCACCAGGCACCATCACTTTTTTTTCTTAATTATTTTATCAATCCTGTGAGACTCTCATGAGAGTCTCTCTAGAGACAGCCTGTTCTCTCGCAAGACTCTGAGTCACAGCAGGCTGCACAGGCTCCAGAGATGCTCCTCTCATTGCCCTAATAACAAAAGTTTTTTTTTTAATTTGACCCAGAATCGAGGGGGGGGGGGGGGCTCATGGACCTCCCCCACATGGCATGGGGTTACAGTAGCCTTGCCCTCTCATAGGTTAATTATTTTTAATTTTCAGGTCACGGGGACAGAGTCCCTGAGTCCTGTAATGGCAGCCACAACATTTCTGTTTGTGTTGCGGCCACCCAAAAAGTGTGAGCACTCCCACAAGAGCGATAAGGCCAACAGGAAAAAAGGCCCTCACAGCCAATCCGATCACTCCATTATCTGAAGCTGCATGCCTGCAGGAACCTTGTGAGACTCTCGCATATGCAACAATAATTTTTGTACCTTAATTTCTCACATACTGCTGAACAGATCTGCGCCAAATCACAAAAAACACACTTTCTGGGTAAAGCTCTAGCTTTCTGCCAATTTTGGTGTAATTCTGTTCAGCCATTGTGGCTGTAGTGCTGTCTAAAATACTCAATGGAAATTGCATGGGTAAATTGTATTTTGGGACCTACCATTTTTCTTAGTCCCTGCTTGATGGATCACCCCAGAAACTTTCCACGAAGGAGCTGAGGTAAAAAAAAAAAAGAAAATTGTGGATAGTTTGTGAAGATTCATCAAACGGCGCCTAAGGAAAGATTGGCCTTCCTATACCTACCCTTTGGCTTCCACCACTAGGTTATATATTCTATGCAATATATATATTTATATATATATATATATACTGATATATAGGATAGATACATATAGTACATAATGGGTAACTGTTTAATATTGGCTACTATAGAGCCATCAAGGGGTTTTGATGACATTTATGAACCACAAACCTACGTCAGGGTGGTTTATAAATGATACCTAAACCCCAAGATGGCAAAATAAGACCATGTTACTCGTTATGTATTTTTTTCTATTACATGATTGATGTTTTGATTTTAGTAAAGTTTAGAAAGATTTGGACCATCTAAACATTATCATTCATTGTTTCGTGAAACTGCAGAGGAATGTGTGTTTTTGTTGGGGATACAGTGCTAATATTTAAAATTTATTTTATGCAACAAAGTCTATTATTACAAGTCATATTTTAAATGCAAAGTATATTGTAAGGAAATTAAGTATGCATTCAAAAATGTGCTTTTCTTCTGCAGGACATTGGCACTATAGAGTAGAGACATGAAAAAAATTAAGTAAAAGTGAAACGTGGAACAGTGCAATTTTTTTTATGGAGTTTAGGTGTGCAATTTTTATTTTCATACACTGGGGAAGAATTATTGGGAGATACTTACATCAAAGATACCTTGTCAGGTGTGCTGAAAGCGTTTTGAAAGAAGGAAATGCATGTTTAATTTTCTTATTTGTTTAGGGAAGCTAAATGTCCTGTAAATTATTTCAGTATGTGAATTATGGGAAATTATTCAGTTAGACCTTTTTCTGTGACATCCGAGCTTTGAAACTGCTGTCAAACATTCATGAAGGCGGCTTACCCTTGTAATATATATGGTAGAATAGTAAAAATGTAGACATACATTTCGATGATTGTCGTTGAAAATTCATATTGATCACTAGCCATTGGTTTTTACTGGCTCCATTTTAAGCACATTGTGTTTTGGACATTTGAATGTGGGCCTGATTCACATATCGTTTTTTGTGACCTACGATCAAACGAGGAGCAGAAAGCATTGAATTTGCAGTCACAACTCCGTTTAGAACAGGGGCGGGAAGAAGTTCGTGGAGTGACAGAGATTGGAGGATGCAAATTGCCAGAAATATACAAAATACCTACAGTATGAGAAGATTTAGGGTATTCCCACATATCCTGAATAGCCATGCCAACCCTGGAAATATGTACTTTAATCCTGCCAAATAGGAAGAAAGATGTTTTCAGGGTGGGGCATGACATACCACACCCCTAGAGTTCATGAGTTGTACAGGAAGTCGGTTGTCCACCGTGTCAATATTTTCCAGTTAGGGGCAACTATGTTACATGTAATAATGTGCAAAACACAGGAGCAAGAATAGAACAGGAGGAGGATGCAGGGAATCCTACGAATTGCGTGGATTTCTATGTGCAATCTTATGTATTATTGTGGACCCCATAAAGTCTGTAATCCCTGCAGACCGAGGGAGGAACAAGGTTAGCAAGTCAGTCCCAATGTGTCATGTGCAGGAAAACAAGTCATTGTATTCAGAAGAAGCCATTTCAAAGAATTATTCAGCAGGGTCGGACTTGGAACCCAAAGCAGCCCTGGGACAGATTTTGTCAGACCAGCCCCTGTACAGTGCATACTGAGTGCAGAGAGCGAGCCTGACCACTACAAGGAGGGTTGGGGTGGTGGGTTTCTCCTGCCAAGAACATTTTGGCATAAAATGGTGCATTCTACACACATTCTTCATTATATATTCAATTGTATTAGCTTTTAAAGCAAAGTAAAAAAGAGTGCACCAGGATTCAATAATCTTTGTTGGGACTCTTCAATGATTCCTCCTCTAGCACCCTCCAACAGTCCCCTTCATCTCTCCAAAGCCCTTATCTAACATGTATTTCATCTGCTTTAAGGTGCCTCTCATACCAGTGTAGGGTGTCGGGGCACTTTACATCACACACAAATACAGAGACAATGAATCATACGTGTGTAAATCAGTGTATAGAAAATGTTACATAAGACAAAGGGGACTACAAGGTGTAGGATTCACATGTCATCCATACTAGTAGGCACTTTTTAAGAGTGCTTGGTCTGAAGAAGCACAAACTCAGAATAAAGAACAGAATACAGTGGTTAGGGTAGGCTTTACTAATAAGAATTTATTTCAACCGAAATAAATCCTTTTTATGAACATCAGGATATTGAAAGACTTGAAAAAAATCAAATCTTTCTAACCTGTACCATCTAGTTTGCATGCAAATCTGATGATACTTCATAGTTCATTGTGCTAGATTATGATTGTAGCTTGTGGACTGTACAGTATCAAAAGGGTCTCTGTGACAAAAGCAGTAACCCACTAAGCTATGCACATAAAATACTGTTCTGTGACCTGTATGGTACATGTCCTTTTCAACAGCCATATTAACCCTCTACACTAAGTTAGATGAGCCAAAACTGCCACTAGACAAAACTCCCATCTCTCTCCAGCAGGAACATTAATCACCAGAATATCTTGACCCTTTTGTTGTTGCCTGAAAACTACTGGATATACAAGGAACTCTGCAGCAGATGCTTTCAAAAGCTGCTGCACTGCTACAAAAACACCCCACTCTAACAAAACCGCCCCCCACCTTCCAGCCTCCTGGGATAATACCCGATGCCCAGTGCGGCCAGTCGGGTCTTGTTCATCAGGAATCTCCACTAGGGATGCATGTGGTTCACTCTGTGTGCATTACAAGACACACATGTGCATAGAACATAGTTTCCTGTAGGAATTTAGCAACCTAAGACTAAAAGCGGTGGTTAATCTGTGCAATGGTCAGCATCTGTGCTCATTTTTAGGTCTCGCCTAGCGCAGCGCGCATGCGCTGTTCTAGGAGAGGGCCTCTTGGAATTTAGACTTCCAAGAGACTTCTCTGTGTGGGTCTGCCTCCTCTCATACATCCCATTGGCCTTTGCATGTGGCTTTCAATAATGAAAGCACTGCAAATGGCCAAAGACGGGTGCATGTCCCGCCTTCTCTCGAAACTTTCACTCCCATGGCCTAGGGGTCTCGGGAGCGAGCAGCGGCGCGCATTGTGCCAGCTGCATTCCTCCCTGATCGTTATCTTGGCTTCCTCCCCGCGCCCATTTGCAGGGCAGACAATTAGCGCCTTGTCACTCGAAGGCTCCTCTTGTGTTGCTATCTTTTGATCTTCGGGTCTGCAACCCGATCCTCTCTGCCCCTTCCTTGCTTTTTTTGGTATTTACTGTTGACCTAAAGACGGCTTGTTTTGGTTAGATCCTGTGTTTGTGTAGCTGTGCTTCCGAGCCCTCGAGGCGCTGTAAACAGACGGGATCCCAAGCCTATAGGAGAATGCAGAAAATGCGCTAAGTCTCAGTAATGGGGGTGTCGGCAGGGCCCGGAGCTCCTGTACCCCATTCACCCCAGCTTTAAAAGACTGACGGAACGCAGTAAAGAGAGAAACATTTTATAATCGTGACCAGCCAGCACGGGGTGCCTGGCTTCAGAGCTGTGGGGGCTGGCACGTCTGTTGACAGAATCTAAAGTCCCTTTACCTGCTTCATATGGGATGTTTGCCCCCTCCCAGCTACCCCCCATCGTCCAGTTGCGCCTCGGCAGGTGTGGAGTAAATCCGGCTTAGCACTCCTTGTGATGACTGACAGCCTTTGAAGTCTCAGTAATGGGGGTGTCGGCAGGGCCCGGAGCTCCTGTACCCCATTCACCCCAGCTTTAAAAGACTGACGGAACACAGTAAAGAGAGAAACATTTTATATTCGTGACCAGCCAGCACGGGGTGCCTGGCTTCAGAGCTGTGGGGGCTGGCACATCTGTTGACAGAATCTAAAGTCCCTTTACCTGCTTCATATGGGATGTCTGCCCCCTCCCAGCTACCCCCCCATCGTCCAGCTGCACCTCGGCAGGTAAGGAGTAAATCCGGCTTAGCACTCCTTGCGATGACTGACCGCCTTTGAAAGCGAAGCTAGGGGTGTTATTCAGGCACTGATGCTCGCATCTCAGCCTAGCGCCTATCACGCTCATAACTGATTCTAGACGCTACCTCAGTCTGGGACCCTCCAATAATTGACTGTTTCTGCAGAGAAGCTGCAGACCCCACTCAGAGCTCTGTATTACCAGAAGGGTCGGCGCTGCAGCGCTGCAGCTGACGCGCGCTCCAGGCGCCGGGTGTGCGCGTTCACGAGTCCCGGCGGAGGCCCAGGGGTGAAGTGATGCTGTAACTGGCCCTGTTCGCACTCACTTCTCGCCGCAATAAACTGGCCGCACTTGTGAGCCGTCTGTGTGCGAGATTTATGTCCTGGCCGCTGCACGTGGCCTCACTCGTGAGGCTCACACTGAGCAGGTGTGAGCGAATACTTCACAGCGCACTAAAGGCCATCTGTTGGGTTTGCAGTACTTCAGTTTACGTTTCTGTGTTCATTTTAGCTTCACACCGCCGTTAATGCTGAACTAAGCCAGTTTCTAAGCACTCCCACGATAGGAAGATGTTCGAAGAGAAGCGCAAAGAGTTAAATGGAGGTGCCCACAATCACACAATTCGCAGATGTGGGGGTGGACGGATTACAACTCTGGTTATTGAGCTGATAGACCTTGTCTACCCTTCACTTGTGCTTGTGGTTAGTCAGTGGTGCACCTGTGTAACCTGCTTGCACCAATGAGTCAGAGTGCAGGCAGTACACGGTAAAACTGTGTAAAAAACGAACGGATATTGTTAAGAGTGCACCAGTCACCGACTCGATGAACCCATTCTACCAAGCTTCGGTCAGCGCCACAAAATCAAGTTATTTGAGGCCTCAGCCTGATTTTGAGTCCGCTTGACAAGGGGCGGCCAGGGAACTTACTGGAAATGCATTTGTTTGCCCCCTATCTTGCCGTGTGATTGATTGGGCTTACAGGATCTCACTTTGGGCAGTCATTCCTCCCCTCACCCCCCGGAAGCAGCAGTGTATTTCCAGTGCAGGCTCTCTCGCAGCAATCCTTCTAACAGACAGGCAGCTGTCTCACTCTCATCTACAAAGGAGGTGGTTTGACCAGTTCCCCGCCCCCTGCTGACATTGACCTGCTCATTAGCTAGGCTGTGACAGATGAAATTACATTTTCATTGCTGGCTATCAAGAAAACAGAAGGATATTATAATTCTTAGCTCTTTTCTGGTTTCCAGTTCTGATTAAAAAAAAAAAAATCCCAGTGGGGTCTTTTGCACACGTGGCTCGTGCGTTTCCTTCTGAACCCCTCATTTCCAGAGCATCACGTAGGTGTCTCTCATTCCCCCAAAGTAAAACACAGAGGCCTAGACATCGATATCAAAGCTGGACAACAAAATAAAGGAATATCCGGTTGGTCCACATAGCCATCATCACTACTTCCGGGAACACGTTCTAAGATGACGGTCCACCAATGGCAGGTCAGTATCCATCACCTGCAGCATAGACTCGCGTCCAGGTACATCTTCGCGCTACCAAAATAGAAGGCAGAACTGGCAAGCTCAGGACAGGGGACACGTAGCTTCACATTTTCTCAAATGAATGAATGACAACGGCTACCCCAAACAAGCATTGGCATAGCCAATAGGTCTCGCCTTTGGGACCTTATAAGTGTTTAGCCATGCAACAGTTGATGTTGTTGCACCAAGTATATTGTGCTGCATAACTAAATACTTATAAGGTCCCAAAAGCGAGACCTATTGGCTATGCCAATGCTTGTTGAGGAATGCAACTAATTTTTTATCATCATACTTGCACAGAGAGAAGGGCAGAAAAGAGAGAAAGATGGAAGAAGAGAAAGTTAAGAAAACAATGACAACTGGGGATGGTAGGGATGAAAAAGAGCAAACACAAGGAGATGACGGACGGAGTGCTGAAACTTTTCAGACACTCACCCCCAGTCATAGATCTGGGTTGAATCCATCATTGTTCTTTAGCTCACTTTGCCACCTCAGTTCAGACACATCTATAGGCAAATCAGTCTTGACCCTGTGCCTCATGTGTTTGCTTTGTTCGTCCTAAGTTGGCAGGGTATGCCCAGACGTGGGTCCCTTGCTCACTTTGCCACTGGATTCAAGCTAGCCTGGCTGATGAGGGGTGTTACCCTGAAACCGGTCCCAGGATGCTTGTTTCCAGTTCAGGGAAGACCTGGCTTGGCAGTTCGGGCTGGACTGTTCCCATGAGGCACAGGGTTAAGACTGATTTGCATATAGCTGGGTCTGAACTGAGGTGGCGAAGTGAGCTAAAGAACGATGATGGATTCAACCCAGATCTGTGACTGGGGGTGAGTGTCTGAAAAGTTTCAGCGCTCCGTCCATCATCTCCTTGTGTTTGCTTTGTTCGCCCTAAGTTGGCAGGGTATGCCCAGACGTGGGTCACTTGCTCACTTTGCCACTGGATTCAAGCTAGCCTGGCTGATGAGGGGTGTTACCCCGAAACCGGTCCCAGGATGCTTGTTTCCGGTTCAGGGAAGACCTGGCTTGGCTGTTCGGGCTGAACTGTTCCCATGAGGCACAGGGTCAAGACTGATTTGCATATAGCTGGGTCTGAACTGAGGTGGCGAAGTGAACTAAAAACGATGATGGATTCAACCCAGATCTGTGACTGGGGGTGAGTGTCTGAAAAGTTTCAGCGCTCCGTCCATCATCTCCTTGTGTTTGCTATGGATGAAAAAAAACCTGTAAGAGTGAGATAGAGGGAAACGAAGTATAGGATGGTGCAAAAAAGGAGGCATGAGAAGCACGTCTTGACTTTGGAAATCCAAGTCTTCAGTAGTGGCAGCTTGCTACTAAGAAACATTGTGGGGGCACTTATGTTTTTCCCCAAAATTATGGACTGACCATGAGGAGGTTCCACTCTACACATGTTTTCTAAATTAGTCTACTCTTAGTTAGTCTTTTCTTTTGGAATTTTGCATTCAAATCAACAGATCTCCGTTACACCATTCCCTTCTTCCCAAATCTCTGACCCTGCATTGTATTGCATGTCACAATTGTAGAGCGTGAACTGTTTGCTGAAGGTCCCAATGTCTGCATAGCAATGTCTGCATATCAATGCTGCATAACAAGCGTTGAGCAGATGCTTTATCATAAACCTCCAGGTTTCTTTTTGAGAACTTGTGCAACTTTTTTATTCTTTTTTTTAACTTTTTTTGCCATTTATGCTTGGTATTCTTACAGAAAGTGTACATTTTGCAATAGTAGCAGTTTTGAGACCTTTGAGATGTGCCTATGTTGTTTCAAAAATAGAAGCTGGAAAGCGCAATTTAACCTTGGAAGATTTACAGGCAAATTACTTGTTATATCCGTTCATGTAATGTGCTTCTTTTTTCCTTTAGTGATCTCCTGTTTCCAAGTCAGGACTGATGATCTTAAAAAGTCAGTTTGCAGATTACAATTATGAAAAACTATTTTTACTAAAATACCACAAAGAGCAATAAATAATGCACTAGACGGAGCAATTTATTGATGACAAATTCATATTGTACTAATAGAAAAATAAGTTTAGTTGGTCCAGCCCATCCAACGCAAACACCATCAATCGTACTTAATATTGGAAAGCTTGGCTGAGCCAGGAAACACGTGAACAATGAAGGAAGCGCTGAGCACAGCACATTTCTGTAGTGATTTCTTAGGGACCGAGATGTTTCACAGTGCTGAACGCTGAATACCTGAATTTCAATAAAATATTTCAATAATTTACTGCCTAAGATTTAAATGGCATATTAGCAGGGTGACTACATTTTTTAAAGACAGACCCCAGGATGTGGTCTGTTTTAATCACCATGGTAACCAAATTTTCATGGGTATACAGGATAATATGCACAACGAACGTGATAGGCAGAGTGACCAGGGGCGGCTCCTCCGCTACGTCGGAGGAGCATCGCCCCACTGAGCAATTAAAAACGTAAAAATAACATGATAATAACTTAACATTATTAAGATTTTATTTAAGCATACGGGCTCAGTTGGTTGGGGAGCGGGTGGGGCTGGGCTGTTTAGAGGCTGGGGGAGGAGTGGTAGGCACTTCCTATTTGCGCATGACATTTTGGCCGGCTGTCATGAGCACTTTGCATGTTCTCCACCCAGGCTGCATTACAGCCTGTGTGGAGAACATGCCCAGACTTCCAGCTCCTGTCTGAGCGCTGAACTACAGCACTCAGCAGACCAGTCACAACGCTGCTGTAAGGCAGCGCTTTAAATGGTCAGGGGAGTCTGCCTGCTTCCTGCTGCCCCGGGAGAAGAGAAGAGGATGGAGGAGAGGCTGCGGTCGGCAATTTGTCCGGCCGCATCCAGGGAAGTGTTTTTATTTTTTAAATTACCTCCCCCTCCGCTCCTCAAACCCCACCTCAGTCCGGTAGCAGCCGCTACTGTGCTTGATGTCACACTCCTCCTAAGGATTATGCTTGCTTCATACCTCTAAAATTTACTTGCATGTCTAAGCACACAGAGGAAAAATAGGTGGTGTACGATTGCCGTGAAGCAGTGCTGTATCGCAAGATACTTCTATCACTGGTTCTGGTGCTGGGTGACAATAAGTGTCCACTGCAAGTACCATCAGAAGCAGGTAACCACAATGGCATCCTTTGATATCCTCTTAAACTTATGATTGTCGGCTTGTGTCTTTCGGTTTGTTTGCACCTTTTGTATCGTCTTATACTTTGCACAGAGCCTAGGATAAAAAATGCAGTAATAAGTAAATATATAAAACAGCAAGTACGGCCCCATCACCACAGCAGGTGTGCCAGAATGTAACTTTGATAACCAATTGCACGACTTTTCAACAGCAACAATGCTGCTCTCCCAGTAGGTTAGGTTATGTTATGTGTATTTGTACAGCACACAACTCACTCGGGATGGTGTCCTGGTGCTAAAGCAGCAGCTGTATGGGCTGAGCTGTGGTCGGGACTAAGTGAAGAGCCAGGTCTTCAGTTTCTTGCAGAATTCAAGAACTGAGGAGAAGCTCTGAAGTTTCAGGGGCACGTCGGGCCAGGCTTAGTAGTGAAAGGACAGCAACCTCTTTGCGATAAGTTAGTCACTTTCTGCTTTGCCCCAAGGATGTATCCTACCACAGGTTTCTTTTAAGAAGAGAACTCTTGAGAATATATTAAATATTAAATAAACACAGATAGTCACTGACATTTGCTGTAAAACCATATTATTTTCTCTCAATGTCAGTGCAGAGTCTGACAGTTTGAATGACTCTTTCCTTTGTACTGTGTTCAATTAATAATTATTTTTATCAAAGTTTAATTTTATCCACAGTTTAAGTCATGAATCAAAGAACCAAATGTGGTGAATGAATGCAAGTGACTGTATGCTGTAATTACTGTCCACCTTTTCTTTAGCTAGAGGTTATCGCTGTGCAGAATGCAAAAAAGTAGAAATATACCATACGCAATGAAGGTATAAAGGCTGTTCTTTAAAGTTTTATTTTGTCCATCCAGATCAAGCCCTGTCCACAGAAAGAAGCAAATGCATTTACAAATTCGATTTTGTCCCTAAAACAAATGTGAAATATATATATAGTTGCAACTCTGTAGGTAATTAAGCCCGACACATTTCTCCAGAGACAATCCTGTTTTCGACACATTAAGGGACTCATTTTAAATTTGGGGAGAGGGCACTCCACTGCAACGGAGTACCCTCTCCGCCAAACTCAAGGTCTGCCTGGTCGATGTAGAGATGGGCAAACCTTAGGTATATCGAGTACGGAGCCTACTCCAGTTTATTCCGACAACAACTCAGAGTATGGAGAGTTGAAGCTTAGCCTTCCAACCACCTGCCGAATTTGGGGTGAAAGATCGGATGGGTCTTTTTTTTTTTATTGTTGTTGTCCTGGAGGTAAGGGACCCCATGGTTGTGGGGGGTCATTCATTTTTCAAAAACAAATGCCCACTTTGAAAAATGGTAAACTTTGTAAAAGTTTGACGGATAGCTGTCCTGCTTGAAGGAGGTGTCCATCAAACGTTTACAGCATTGACAGTAACTGCCGTGACTGCGGTTCATGCTTATTGTTAAGAGATGCCTGCTGGGCTGGCGGTCGACTCTAGATTTGGAAGACGGGCATTACTCCATCCGTTCAAATCTAAATTAGGCCCTATGAAATTTTGCTCCTTAAGTAATTTGCACCAAATTAAAGGGAAGCTGCAATCAAAATCCGACTCACGCATAATCAAAATTTGGTTCAAATTGGTCAAAGCATTTACAAGTTTTAAAGGGGAGCAAAACATGACTTTTCCAAACAACATTGGTTTTCTGTTAGGCAACTTTCTCTGTGAATAAGCCCAAAAACCGCTGAACAAAAGTGCACCAAACTGTAATGGCACAGCAAGCTTTCTGTTGTTCAGTGCCCTTCCTTGGTTTGGGAATGTCTGCAAGCCTTTTAGGAGATATAATCCAAAATGTGGGTGTCCAGTGTGCAAGCAATGAGAGCAAATGGTATGTGAGGTAAGCGCATACTCAATTTGATGAACTTCGGTTTATCACAAAAAATGATCTGTTATTCATGACCAGTTGTGGACCTACACAGCACTGGTCAGTGGAGTGACTGAAACTCGAGGGAGCCCCTCAGGCACTGCGTCCGGAGCGCGGGGCCCCCTCCATGCACTTTGCAGGGGAGCCCCTCGACTTTCGACCAGTGCTGTGTAGGTCCACAACTGTTCATGAAGAACAGATAATTTTTGCAAATTGAGTATGCGCTTGCCTCACATGCACTGTGCTCTCATTGATCCGCATATAGTGAAAATTGGGGGTAAAATAAAGCGGCAGCAAAGGAGAAACACAAATGCTGGACTTTTGGATATCTCCGTTCCACTAGTCACAGAGGCTGGGGAGAAATCCAAACACAAAATGGCACTGGCTCCATTCACTGTGGCCTGGACGGGGGCGGGTGGGGGGCTAACAAATTATTTGACAGTTTACAACCACTATTTCATAGAGAGAATTTAAGTAACAATCCTAACTCACTTCCAGGTCAAGCATTACCTTGCTGCCTCTATTTCTGCAACAATAAGTGAACCTCAAGGCTGACGTTTCTCAAGGATAAAATCGCTGTTCCTCGGGTTTTAAATGTATACCTCAGACCTCTATCATAAGTCGTCGAATCCTTCAACTTTACGTACTAAAGCTATGCAGATGACAGATCAGTCTGAAATTGAAAAGTCCAAGTGATCTTGATAGCTCATGACCAAATGAATGTCTCTGAGCCACTGACTAAAAGATGCTAACAAACCCTCTTAAAGTCATTGTATCCAAAACAGAGAACCTCACATGTAGAGATTGGAAGAGCTGCCATCTTCTGATTGTCTAGCCCCAGTCAACTGGCGAACTGCCAATGATTTCAACTAAAGGGAAAAACTTGGGAGAGACTTTAGATTCCAAACTTTCACAGGTTTCCTCAAGTAACCAAGTCACAAGAAGCGCCTTTTACACAATGAGTTGTCTCTCCTCTGGGATTCTCGCAGAAGCTCCAGGCAGCCACCTGCCTTGTCACATCCTATCTGTATAATGCATATGACACACACACGAAGCCTAGCGCTCCATATGCTACAAAGAATTCAAAGTGCTCTGACGAGAGAAATCCTACATTTTATTTGACCCCATCTCACTGAAAATAGAAGCTCTTCAATGTCTTCCCATTGTACATGATCAACTTACAAAATCTTTTGCATAGAGCACCATTGTCTAAGGGCCTGTTTTCCTAGACCTGCATCTCACAAGATACTCTCAGAGTAGAATACTCAAATCTGAACTGGCACCAGAAATAATCATCCCACCTTACAAGAAGAAATGTGTGGGGGGTGGAACCCTCCATCTCTGTTGAAGTAGCTATACTATGGAATCCACTTCAGGCAAGGATAATAAACAACAACAACCTGGAATTAAGGAGGACTGTGGGGATCTGACTGTTCCCTAGATTAAACACTAGGGCTGGACCTGACAAGTCCTACCCAGCATTCAAGAGAAAAACACAGAGACTGATAGCACCTAGTGCTGTACTGCTTAGCCCCTGCAACACATATATTATGGCTGCACCAAAATCATGAATTGAAAAGTGACTAGTCGTGGTTATAGAGCCCCAATTCATATACCCAAATTGTTGCCTAAACATATGTAAAACAATAGTCACTCCTGGAAAATTTCCTTGACATGCAGTTCTGGTTTTCATTCAGAGTTACTGCGACCTGTCTGGTTTTTACAGACTGGACCAATTATGGTCCATGCTAGTCAGTGTCTCCCTGCACCTTATAAAAAGGAGAATTACAGTGATTGATTTGAGCCAGTGGTTTCTGGTGCTCGGCACGAATATATGACGTTACAACACATGCAATTACAACGCAGTCTTTACATCGCAACTACCATTACATGGCATGCGTTGTAAAATCATGCAATTACAACACATTATTTAAAACTACCATTACAACGCATTCCATTACAACGCATACTATTACAACGCATACCATTACAACGCCTATTACTTTAAGGGCAACAGTAGGGTAAGTGTTGGATAGTGTAGGGGTAAACATTACTATTCCCACTCCAGTGAGTGCAACAGTGGGGTAAGTGTTGGATAGTGTAGGGGTAAAAATTACTATTCCCACTCCAGTGAGTGCAACAGTAGGGAAAGTGCTGGATAGTGTAGGGGTAAAAATTACTATTCCCATGTACCCCAAAACCCATACCCACCCTAATACGAAAAAAACCTCCATTACTTAACTTATAATGCGTTGTAATGGCAAGCGTTGTAATGGCAAGCGTTGTAATGGCATGCGTTGTAAGGGCATGCGTTGTAAGGGCATGCGTTGTAAGGGCATGCGTTGTAAGGGCAGTTGTGTTGTAACAGTTGCGTTGTAAAGGTAGGCCATTGTAATGACTGCGTTGCAATGGATGTTTCCCACTCGGCACAGCACTTAATTGTTAGCACCAGCTCTAATGACAGTCCATCACATGGTGGCAGCTGTCTGTCTAATTTTGCGATGAGCACAACAACAGTATTTAATAAATCAATATCCATAAAAAAATAAAAAAAAGAACAATACCCACTGCTCACGCCATTATTATAGCTTTGGGTGGCCTGGAATAGCCTGAACTGTCACACTTTTAGGAGTGCGATGGTTACTAGTTGTGTTGATATGGTCATTGGCAGAGCTAATAGGGGCAATGGGTGGTGCAGGCTGCAGTGACCTCCTGAGAAGGGCCCTGGCACTTGCTTTTTTTAACAAATAAAGCACAGGTTAATTATAGTTAATGCACTACACTTACTATACATACTCTTGTACCGCCCACAAGAGCTGAAAATGTAATTAAAATGTTTGCATTTGCTAAGATTCTGGCAAACGTATGACATTCTGTACTGTTTTAGATCTGGGTCCACTAAGTCTGAAATGTAATTAGCTGCCCACATCTTGTCGGAAATGACTAAGCTTTCCATAGACGTTTTCTGTCCTACAGTTGCTGTGCCTGGTCTCCTAAAGCCTACCCAGTGCTGAAATTTTATGAAATTGCTTCCATTAATTGGGCCCTTGAGACCTTTGCACCTTTCTGTACTACTCTCACTGTGTACCTATGTACGTATCTCATCTACTAAATGCAATATTAGATTCTTCATGACTTTTTGGTACTGCCCATGTCCCTGCTCAATAGACCTATACCAACATGCTGAGATTATGCGAGGTAGGTCGGGATGACCCCCTGCATTACGGCCTGCATGTGCATTTGAATGTTTGCATGCATGACGGAAAATTCAACTGGTTGCATTATTTGCTGCATGACCCCCTGCGCAACACATTGCATAAACACCATCTACCCGAAAGCGTCTCTTATTTATATGTTCAAGACCAAACAGTACTTCTCAGGCTACTGTGTAGGGTGCCCAAACTACACTCTTAGACCACAGAAGATTGATCCATGTTACTACCACTCGGTTGAGGGCTACTTGTTCACAAAATACTTCAGCATCTCGTCACGGGTAGAAAGTAATATAGAAATGCAATTACAATAAAAAAAATAACACCCAGCCTTACCGTGTCAGGGGTTACAAATAATCACCCCCTCCATCTTGGCAGACCAAGATAGCAGGAGAGGGTTTTACTTGCCTATGGAACATGAAAGGGTTGTAGATGTACCATATATGATAACGGTTAGGAAGGGAATATTTTAATGACTCCATGTTATCCAGTGCCGTAGCTAGGCCTTTTGCCGCCCGCGGCGGCCGTAAGAGTGGGAGGTGGGTTGGGGGGAGGCCGCCGCCCCAAAAACTCATGCCGCCGGGGGCGGACCGCCCCAACACCCTCTTTGCTACGCCACTGATGTCATCTTTATCTCACTGAAAGGCTGGGAAGGTCGGTATTGGGGGTGCAATATTGCGAACGCTGCCCCCCCATTCCTGCCACCTCGACTTAGAGCAGAGGATGTTTATTAGCCTCTCTCCTTCCCCGGGTTTGGTTCACCCACTGGCTTCGCCAAGGGTGAGGGAGTGCTCATTAGCCTCCATACCTCCCCTTCCACAAGGACTGGTGAGGTGTTTGATGCTGAGGATCTGCCAAAGGGAGATGTCGGCTACTGCTTTTTCACTGTGACCCACCAAAGGGCGTATCATACAGAGCTGTTAGTAGCCCACAGCTTCCTTCACTCTCCTAAAAAACACAGGGTCAAAAATGCCTAGGACAACTGAGAGATGTCTCTATGCCGTGTTCATCTTTACATACTGGGCACAGGGCCATCGGTCCCAGACCCTCTTTATTTCAATGGCTGCTCATCTGCTTTTACGTGGTCATTTCTGGTCAGATGGAAATATTGAAATCAAAAATAGAACACATTTATTCCTAGAATTAGAAATTCACTCAGGCTTTTCATCCTGCCTTCGATGCATGCAAAATGATGTAGCAAAAGTAGATTCCACAAGAAGCCAAAAGAAGATGGGAACTCTGTGTAGGTTTTAGTTGCTTAAGCAAGGCAAGAGACATTGTGCATCTGCATAACCAAACTGGGCCAAGACAATATATTAGCAATTTTTGGAGGAAGGGTGGGTACCACAGTTCATATACTAAAACAAATTACTGCCTTTGGGCTTTTCTTTTTTATAAACAGAAATGGTCTTGGCATGAAAGTCGTCAATGCAGGTCATGATCTTGACAGGAGTTGGGAAAACATTTGAGCTACCGCCTGAGAAGCAAAAATCGACCACATGAATGAAAAGCTGCAACTTGGAAATAGTAGAAACACATAGCAAAAAAAAGAAGGCAGGATACGTGGATGGGAAACAAGATGAGATGCAGTAGAGCTCCTTGAGCAACGCAATAAAAAAAGAGAAACACCTCATATCTCACCATCCTAAAATACTATGAAAAATCAGTGAATAAACTGGTGTGCCCCAAAATTGTTTTTCATCCACTGAATAGCTTATGGCTATCCATCTCTAATGCCTTCTTGACTGAAGTGCGTTCTCAGACCTTCTCAAAATGGAAGTTCCTTTCTTCGTTATACACCTGCTCATTGGCCAGAAGCAGCAGGCTGATGCCCAATTTGCCCTGCATGACAAAGGAAATGAAGTATATCATCGACACGCTGACTAAGCACATGAATCATACGACCCACTTTATAATGCTAACTAGCTATAGCTAACAATCCATCTGCTGCACTTCGACAATCCCCTCTTAAATACACAAAGAGATAGCACTGCAGACTCCTCCTGGCCTATCAGCATCTTACAATATCCTTCACAGAAGGGTTTCTCTAAAGACACGTTCCCCCTTCCTCGGCAAGAACAGCCAGACACAGGACTAATTCAAATCCTTCTACTGCATTGGTGGCTATTTTTACACCCTTTCCAATGCAACTCTGGTCTAGTCCTAGACTGGTTTGGGGTTCTGCAGTGGTGTAACAAGGGGTGCGGGGGGTGGTCCGCCCCAGGCGGCACGAGTTTTGGGGGTAGCAGCCTCCCCCCGCTCTTACCTGCAGCCGCAGAGAAAATCGCCTGCACCCCCTCTCTTACCTGCGGCCGTCTGCCGAGGAAATCGCCAGCAGAACCCCCCTCTTACACACAGCCGCGGGCAGCAAACGCAGGTGCCGCCACGGACAGCCATAGGTCTAGCTATGCCACTGAGGTTCTGCCGTATTCTTCAGTTTCTAATGGATATATTAGCCAAAGGAACCGTTTACTACAATGTAATAAAAGAGGACACTGATCCACTGTTCCATGCCAGCAAAATCTCAGAAATCAAACATTTGGAGTTACATTCAGGCAATGGAATCTATCTGATCCTTTCACGGATTGATTACTGCAATGCCCTCTTTATGGGCATTAACAAGCGCCAACTGTCCAAACCACAATCTTTGCAAAATGCTGCAGCTAGAATGCTGCTAAACATCCCAAAGTTCCACCACATCTCTGGCAGCATTAAAACCCTCGACTGGCTGCAGGTGCAACAGCAAATCGAGTTTAAAGCTCTGTGCCTGGTACACAAAGCCCAGTTTGGTGGAGGAGCAGCTGACATACAGAAATTATTTCAGCAGTATACTCCTTGGCGTAACCTTAGATCGGATAACAAAGGTCTAGTCCAGGTACCCAGAATACAAAGAGCCAGATGGGGAGGTAGAAGCCTGACATATCATGCGTCTAGGTTATGGAATGAATTACCAGACGACATCAGACTCCAACCCTCCAGACCTCGGTTCAGGAAATTGTTGAAGACGTGGCTATTTACCAGGCAGAAGTAAGCCACTCCTCCTGTGCTAAACCAGAGTCCTGCTATAGCGCCAAGATGCCCCAGCATTCGTGCGCTCTATAAGCATAATACTTACTATATGGTACGCATTCCTGCAATTAAACCATTGTACGTCACAAGTATCCGATTATCGATAACTCACAAGCAGACAATGGAAGAGTCATTTATCAAGCCCACCAGACCATGCTTTCCTTACTCAACAAAGAATTCTTTAGACTCAATGAGTCAGAACAGCTAAAGTGCCTTGTAAAATCACCAGTTGCTAATTGTGATACTCCACTGTGACTTGCCAACCACAAGCTTATAGCTCTGTGCTCTTCTAGAGGAGGACAGCAAGATTACTTCCCTTGGATCAGCTTGCCTCAATGAACTCAAAACTTTGCAAAGGCAGGGATGAGGGCCATGTTTGAAAGGATGCATTAAGTTTGTACAAGTGAGGGAGGCATTTTGATTCAGAGTTATATTGGTTTCACAGTTAAACTAATATCAATGAACATTTGAAGAAGACAGAGAGAGGTTTGGGTTCTAGGCTGGCCAATTTTTGTTTTTTGTTAACCTACCTAGGGTGGCTAAGGCTAATTGGGATGATGTTCTGTGCGGATTCACGGAATCATAGGAACTCTCAGAGGGGAGGACGTTATGTTTCCTTCGAAGATTGGGCACTACATATAGAACCTTATTGCAACACACCTTTGGGTCAGGAGCAAATGATAAAATTATGTGATAGACCAATAAAGTGATCTGGATGGGATTGGAGCTCTTAGTTACATTACTGAAGGTACTCATAATGTGAGATTTAGACTCCCCAATGGAAGCTTTTACATGGAGTAAATTATACACCTACATTCATACACATAGTATATTCCCAGTGTATTAGATGATGTAGGGGAGAAGAGACTTAGGATGGAGTGGTACATTTCAGAGAACGAAATACAATTCCATGCGTATGGCCATCCAGTTTGAGGTGGGTATCAAACAGTATCTAACATCTAAGACATTGGCTGTAAAAGGAGGAGGGGAGAGCAAGGTTATATATTGTAGATGAACAAAAAGTTGAAATTTAGGGGTTAATCACAACAACAATTATTTAAGAAGAGAATTAAGTACAGCGATAAAAAGGACAGTAAAATATGGTCCAGGGTATCAAATACTAGCTTTGAGCTATCTTCATTAACCTGATGGCTTCTCAACGTCTTCATGAGATGCTCCTTTTTTTTTTAAAAGTACATGGAGCAATCTTGTCCAGAAAGTCGGCTAATATTCACCATATTAGCCTCAAAGAAGCTTATGATGGCCCTTGTTTGCAAGATTTTCTTCTGTCCAGTGTATTTTTTGGATTGAGTTCCATCAATGAGAGGCGAGTGAGGCTTTGGTTGCTATCCATTTTGCAGCGAGTTTTTAAAGTGTGATTGCCATTGCCATGTTGCGAAGTTTCATTTTATTTGTAGCCAATTGTTGGTTGGGTTTGTGAGTTGAAAGACTTAACATAACATAAAATTCCTCCAGAGAATCGATGGAATCAGTGAGAAAATGACAGCAGACAGTGGTGAAACCGCTTGTTAAAAAAGCAAAAAAACAAAAAAACAGGACTTGATCCGCACTGCCTCAGTAAATACAGGCCAACCTCTCTTCTGACAAAGCTCTTGGAAAGCACGTCAATAAACATCTTTCTGCCTTCCTGGAGTCCAATGAAATCCTCCACTTCACTCAAACGGGGTTTAGACCATAGCACAGTATAGAAACAGTTTTGCTGACTGTGGTCGAGGGACTCCAATCTCTCCTGGACCAAGGAGGCTCGCAGCCATTATCCTACTTTACTTGAACGCGGCCTTCAACACAGAACCGCCCCAAACTCATCCATAGGATTTCCAAAGTGGGCATTGAAGGATGAGCCTTGAAAACTTTCCAAGTACTTGACTATTCCTGGTACTTTGAGAGCCTCTCATTGGCCTGTGGAGTGCCACAGGGCTTTTCTTTGAGCCCAACTCTTTTCAACCTTTATGTGCGCCTCTTGGCTGAAATGGTCCATTCTTTTGGGTTCTCTCTGGCTTCTTATGCAGATGACACCCAGCTGGTGATTTCCATCTCCCCTGATTCCAGATCTAACCACCTTAGTCTGGCCCTCTGTCTTCAGGAAGTGGCCAGATGGATGGCCAATTGCAAACTGAAGCTCAACGAGGATAAGGCCGAGGTCATGGAACTGGGCAATAATTTCACCAAAATGTCCCAACTCCCTTGCCTGACTGCCTGGAAGGCCTTCCTAGTCCCAAAGAGAAGATAAAGAGTCTGGGTATGTGGCTGGACTGCAGTCTTACTATGGAGCACAAAGCAAACAAATCAGCAGCAAGCTGCTTTGGTGTTCTTATACTTCTAAGAAAGGTCCTTAATCTGTTACCTTTTGTAGCCAGAAGACTCATTGTCCAGGCTCTTGTCATCTCTCACCTGGACTATGGTAATGCTCTCTATCTTGTCTCCCTTGCTGTGTGATACAAAAGGCTTCAGACTATTCAGAATGCGCTCGCATTTTAATGAATCTTCTCAGGCACCAATCCTTCAACAAGGCATTGAATGATCTCCATTGGCTTTCAGTGGAGCAACGTGTTCAATTTAAGGCCCTCTGCATTTTGCATAGGTCTTATCAGAAGAGAGGTCCCACTCTGTTAGGATCGCTAGCTAGCCCGTACATTCCTGGAAGGCCATTAAGATCCTCCTACGCCCATTTGCTGCAGGTCCCCAGAGTTAAAAGATCTCGCTTGGGAGGCCGGTCTTTCTCTTACTAGGCCTCCAAGCTCTGGAATTCTCTCCCTCTGGAACTATACCAACTGTCCAATGAGATGTCCTTTCGTAAGGCTGTAAAAACGTGGCTTAACATTCATAGAGTTATGTTTGGTCTTAGCAAAAAGACTAATTACAATACTGTGAAAGGCAGCGAGTCTTCTAAGACCCTCAATGCTGCCCGGTGCAGGGTTCCACCTCTAATTCACTTTGGGTTCGCTATCAAAATAATGAGGCAAGCGCTGGAAACTGGAAGACAAGAAAAAGGTTTATTTCTCATGAGGAGATCACGTCAACTGCAGACACCGGGATGTCTGAGGGAGGTGTTCTGCCGATAACTCCTTTGGCTCTTCCTTTTATACAGGTTTGACACAATGCATTGGTTTCATCAACATGGTTACACAAGCTTGGGGTCCCCGCCCCGGGCAGGTTGTCACACAAGCCCAACAGTAATTCTCTTCCCACCCAGGTCAAACAGACAATCTTATCTTGCAGCTGGACCTTGCTTCAGGGTCTAAAACATGTGAGACCGGCCAGATCTAAGAGTCCGTTCTGTTGATAAAAACAGGTCCCATTGTTGGTAACAACAAATCTTGCTGTTTGCAGTGCAATAAATCATGTTGCAAGAGTCTTTTGGTGTTTGGAACCTGTTTGTGTAACTAGGTGCAGTGAGGGGTAGAGTGTCCAAAGGTTTGCCTGAAAACAGAGATGAGAGGAAAAACGAGTTTGTGGCAGCAAGTGGCGCTGAGGTTTGTTGCGGCAAATAGAGTTTATAGCCCCCAGCACACGTACCAGGTCGGTCAGAGGGATGCTAGTAAGGGCAGGGTGAAACAAAGGTGACCAACAGAGTACAAAATGGCTGTGATAGATTAAAATGACTGCAACTTATGTGCACATAGAATTCCACCAGACAAGATGGCGCAGGTAATGTTCACGATTGTCGTTTTGCTTTTAACAGTGGCCCCTTTGAACATAACTAGCCAGCTTGTCAGTCTATTTCGATCTCCATAATGTCCTGTATCTCTTGATCATACATTACTCTCATTTTTGTTAGCTGAGTGTCCATAGTCTTAGGGTGCAAGGTAGTTATGCAAAGAGAACACAAAGGTGGTATACAGTGTATACCCAAACAACAACCACATATTGTCAATAGTGGGACCAAGAGAATCATTGATATTTTCCAACCCCACTCCTTCAAGATGCCCCAAAGCCAACTTCCAATTGTCCAAGTCTCTGATCCTTGATGAATTTCTGAAGATAGTCTATGGAGATGTTCGATTGCTTCATAGACAGAAGGTGAATTATCAGGAATGTATACACAGCAGCTGGCACCGATGATGCGGCATGCTCCTCCACGGTCCGCTAGTACCATGTCCAGGACCATGCGATTTTGCAGGGTAACCAGACGGATCGCTTGGAGCTCAGCAGTGTTGTTGGTGAGGATGCCAGCAGTGACGTTCAGGGCGGTCTCTACCGCTTGGGACAGATGTCTGATGGCTCGGCTGTTTGCCATCGGACCCCATAGCGGGACGAGCCCTTTTGCTGCGTCGAGGAACTGTGATGAGGCAGAGTCTGCTTGATCAATGTCTTTAGAACGCTTTTCTCGATGATGCTCTGCAGGGGCTGTGTAGGTTGGTGGCAAAACAAAGGCGATGTAACACGTGCCCCCCAGTTTCTTGGGAGCCAGGTGTAGGCTTTGGTTCCACAAACAAAGTACATATTGGGTGATGCAACAAGCGCTGGGGGTTGGCAGTGTTCAAAGTCCTTACAATGCTACAGGTGCTGTGACCCACATTCTTAGTCCCACGGCCTTCAATGCATACAAGGCCAGAGACGTTCACCACAGATAGGGCCACAGTCAGTGTTGCAGCAGTTCTTTTCTTCAGGTAGGAAAATGTGGCTCTGTTAGGATTATTGAACACTTGCATTTCCACTCGTTCTTTGGAGGGGACATTAATCTGGAATGTCGCATTGAAGGTGTGAGGGCAGAAGGGGGCGGCTGTCCTTCCTGTTTTGTTTCGCCAGAACTCGTTGTAGAACTGGGCGATTGTTCCGTCGGAAGTGGCATTGTCTTTGTAACTTTCTTGTAGGAGCATCATCCAGGCAAGGCAAGATCCGTGAATAGAAAAGGGCGAAGGGATGAAAGGGATGGAATGTTCAGTGGCATGTGGTAACAGCCCACAGACCCAACAGTTGGTAGCATTGGTGGCAAGATTGTGCTGGTGCAACATCTGCACGAAAGAATTATTCCAGAATTCTTTGCGTCGTTCTCGGAGATGTGGCGGTAGTGATACCAGGTAGTGTTCTTTCTTGGTGGTTGGTTGCATGGTGGGTGACAATGTTCTGTATGCAGGTGCATTCTCTTCAATGATCCAGAGTGCGACCATTAGCAGGAGACAGGTGAGAAATGCGGCTACAAGTGCAATTGTCTTTGTGCTGTACAGGTTAGCAGTCTTGGTGTCTTTGCGGTGGTTTTGCAGGTGTTCAGTTTCTTCCATCATCTTCGACGAGCTCAACAACTGTTAGGACCACAGACTTTTGTCTGGCGCTTTCCTGGTAGCGTTGTTCGACTGTGCTACTGATCTGAGACTTTGACTTAGTTAGTGGCCTGGTCGTTGGAGCTCCCTCCTTTCGTCGATCTTAGGTTGTACCCTTTCCTGGATGGCACCGTGGGGTCGGGAAATTCTGATAGTTCGAGGGTGTCTTCTTGTGGGTAGCAACTCAGATCTGGTCGGTCTCTCGCGAGTACTTCCTCTTGCACCTCCACCCCTTCACAGGTTGCCAGGGTTGGAGGGACTCGTTTGCAATGATGAGCGTGCAGCCAGTTTCGTTTTCCTTCCACTCGGAGGGCAGTTCGGGTGGTGATCAGGACTTGCCAGGGGCCCGTCCACCTAGGCTCCAGATTCTTCGTTCTTTGGAAGTTGCGAATCAATACATGGTCGCCTGGCTTTATTTCATGTCCCGGGCCCCTGGATACGTCAGGCAAGGCTTGCTGCACCTGTTGGTGGATAATTGTTAGCTCGTTTGTCAATTTATGCAAGTAATCCGACATTAATATGTTTGGGACATCGTTAATGGAGGTGGGTCTTGGTGCCGCCCAAATGCTCATAGGCCTGCCGAAGACCACCTCATACGGGGTCAGTCGGAGTTTGGTTGGGGTGGAGCGCATCGATAACAATGCCAATGGGAGGGCGTCGGGCCATTTCAACCCGGTCGTGGCAACTATTTTGGCTAGTTTTAGTTTCAACGTTGCATTGTGTCTCTCTACCAGGCCCGCTGATTGGGGGTGGAAGACGGCATGGAACTTTTGTTTTACCCCCAACCCTCTCAGTATGTTCTGTATCACCTCGGCTACGAAGTGGGGGCCGTTGTCGCTCCACAAAATTCTGCAAAGGCCGTATCGGGGAAGAATTCTTTCAGCAATACTTTTGCAGTGGCTAAGGCGGTATTGTCGCGGGTGGGATATGCCTCCACCCATTTGCTAAAAGCGCACACAACCACCAGGACATATTTTAGACCAAGGCATCTCTCTAGTTGAATGTAATCCATTTGAAGGATTTCAAAGGGGTGGTCAGGGACTCCAAACCCTCCCCGTGGTACTACTGTCCCCTTCCCTGGGTTGTGTTGTAGGCAGACTATACATTGTTGTACTAGGCGTTTTGCAGATTCTGCTATCTTGACGTTATGCCATACTCTGGTGATTAGTTCAATCATGGGGGTGGAGCCTATGTGTGCTGGTAAATGTGCCATGGTCAATATGGGGATGAGGTAGGCATTGGGTAACAGCCATTTATTTCCGTCTTTAGTTCTCCAGCAATCTTCCTCGTCTTTTAGTCCCACCTTTTCCCACTCGGTCAATTAGTCTTGTGTGCCTGTAGTCTGTATGTCCCTTACAGTGGTCCTAGCGTCAGTCCATCGTTCAGCGTGTTGACCTGGTCACATACATTCGTGTCGTAGTTCTGTCTCCTGCCGTGGCTCGGGCAGTAACGTCTGCTAGTGCATTTCCCTGTCCAATGAGATCAGTCACTTTCCTATGTGCTTGGCATTTTATCACTGCTAACTTCTTGGGGAGGAGGACTGCTTGCGTCAAGGCGGAGACTAAATCTCCATGCAGGATGTGTGTACCGTGTGAAGTCAGGAACCCTCTTTCTTTCCATAAGATCCCAAAATGGTGAACCACCCCGAAGGCATATTGGCTGTCGGTGTATATGTTAACTGTCGTGTCAGTCGCTAAGATACATGCTCGTGTGAGGGCAATGAGTTCTGCAGCCTGGGCTGAACGTTGGGGAATACGGGCTGTTTCCAGAACGGTTCGGGCTGTGGTGACAGCGTATGCAGCTGAGGTGGTGCCGTCGGGGAGTTTGATGCACGAACCATCCACCCATAGTTCTCCATCTGGTTCTAGAAAGGCGGTGTCTCTGAGATCTATTCTACTCTTTGTTTGTTCATGGGTTAGTGTCACACAGTCGTGTAGTGGAGTCACGCTAGGATCATTTTCGGGTAGGGGTAACAGTGTGGCTGGATTGAGGGTGGTGCATCGCTTTAGGGTAATGTGCGGTGCTAGCAGGGTCAACTCATATCCTGTCAGTCGGGCGCTAGTCAAGTGTTGGGTTTTGGTCTGGTTTAGTAGTGTGTCGACTGCATGGGGTACTAAAACAGTGACTGGATTGGAGAGTACTATTCCTTCGCTCTGGCGTATCGATACTGCTGCAGCTGCCACAGCGCGCAGGCACGCTGGCAGCGCTCTGGCTACTGGATCGAGGGTGGCAGAGAAATATGCACAAGGGCGTTGTTTGTGACCAATTGATTGTGTTAGGACAGACAATGCACATCCTTCCCTCTCGTGCGTGTAGAGGAAGAATGGTTTGGAGTAATCCGGGGTTCCTAGGACAGGCGCTGAACAAAGGGCATTGCGTAGTTCTTTAAAGGCTGACTGGCATTCGGGGGTCCAGGGGAGAGGTGAGGGGAGGTCTTTAGCTAGGAGGGAGAGAAGGGGTTTGACAATGAGGCTAAAGTTCGGTAACCACTGTCGGCAAAATGAAGTGAGACCCATCAAAGAGCGGACTTGTTTCTGATCTTTGGGGACAGGGATGTCTAGAATAGTCTGGATCCTGTCAGGCGTGAGTTTCCTCCCTTCTTTGGATAAAAGGTGACCCAAATAGGTCACTTGTGATTTACAGAACTGCAATTTCTTTCGGGAGACCTTGTGACCATTCTCAGCAAGAAAATGGAGTAGTTTGATGGTGGCTGTGACGGCTATTGGTATGGTGTCCGCTGCTAGAAGGATGTCATCTACATATTGTATTAGTGCCACTCCATCTGGCAATTGTATGGCGTCCAACTGTCTTTTAAGCGCCTGGCTATAGATGCTTGGGCTCTCAGTGTACCCCTGAGGTGCTCTGCAAAATCTGTACGAACAGGAGTTTAGGGTGAATCCAAATAGATAGCGGCTGTCCTTGTGTATAGGTATGGAAAAGAATGCGTTTTTGAGGTCAATTACAGTGAAGGTGGTGGCAGTGGAGGGGATTAAAGTCAAAATTGTCGTGATGTCGGAAACTACTGGGTATTGTGGCACTACGATTTTGTTTGTCTCCCGCAGGTCAATGATGAAGCGGTAGGCTTTTCCGTCTCACTCTCCCTGTCTCTTTACAATCGGTAGTATGGGACTGTTACAAACGTTGCTCACTACTTCCTCTACCACCCCTGCCTCTACCAAAGAGTGTATGATCTCTGTCAGTGCCTTCTCACCCTCTGGCGATATTTTGTACTGCGGTACTTTAGGTAGGGTTGCGTCCTGTCGTATTGTTACGTGTACTGGGTCAATCATCATTCGTCCTACGTCTGAATCAGCCCTAGCCCATAAGTGTGATGGCAAAGTGTCCAGTACGGATGCGTCAGTCTCGGAGATGGGAAACATGTGCTGAGAAGGGTTCCCTCTATGGCGCTGGGGATTGTCATACAGGACGACACGCACTCCGTCTGGTGAGCATCTGATAGTCGCATGGAAGTGTTTCAAAAGGTCGAGATCCATAATGGTGTCTGGGGTGTTGGAAGAGAGGAGGAATGTCGTTTCGATGCTATTGTTGTCAAGGTTGAAAGGGATCGGTCGGGACAAAGGGTTGGTGGAGGGCGTACCGTCAAATCCTATTGAGGTCACATGTGAGCCTGACAAGGGTGCCCTTGGAATCAGTCGTTTGGATAGTGCACTACGTGTTGCTCCCGTGTCTACCAGAAATGGCGACTTTGTGCCCAGGACCTCAGCGGTAACATAAGGGCCTTGCTGATCAACATAGAGCTCGACTGGATCCCTCCCTTGCTCCTGGCTGTCCTATGCAAGGTCGTACGTATTGTCATAATCTGTCTGTTGGTACTGATTCTGTTTGGGATGGTCGAATGTGTTCACTCTTCCTGGCCTTTCCTCGCTTGCTTCACTCGCGTACCCTCTCCCACGTCCTCTTCCTCTCTGTCCACTTGCTATTTCCCTCGCCCCTCTGCCCCTACCAGCTCCTAACAAAGCCGGGCATTGGGTTTTCCAGTGTCCATATTCTTTGCAAAATGCGCATTGATCCTGTCCTAGGTCTTGGCGTCCTACATATGATGTCGATGAATTGTTTCTAGGTGGCTGTACTCTAGGGGTATTCTGCTGGTATCCTCCCTATATTGCTCCCTTCCTGTATTCGCCCCCTGGAGTTGTGCTACCATTACCCTTTCCTTCAATCCTTCTTTTTCCTTTCTGTAGCCCTGTCATTTTCGTTTCTCTGATGCTCATAGTACTGGGCCATTTGGAGAATGGCCGCCGGTTTAGATGCTGCCCAACTACTTTCGCTGGCTTGTAATTTCTGGGATACATCTGGCAGTAGTCCTTTGACATAGTTCTGCACAAATAAGTGGTGTCCGGTTGCGGTGGACATGTCTTGTCCACTGTAATCGGAGAACACCGTTTCAAATCTGGAGAAATACTCTGAGACATCCTCTTGTGGTTTCTGGCGGCATGCGGTTACCATGGACCAGTCTATCTTTTTCTCTGGGATCAGCGTTTTCACTTTCTGCACTATTTTGTCAGGGAGGTCCAATATTGCTTTAACCGGTTTTTGACCAGGGTTCCGCTGTTTATCTAGTGTGTTGAGTTGTTCCCAGGTATGACCAAGCAGTTCGGTATGGTCTATTTTCCAAATCTGTTTCCACACATCTGCTGGCAAACATAACCCGAAGAACAAGTCTATGTCGGCAAGTGTCATTATTGTTGATCCCAGAGCGGTACCTAGCTCGGTGTAAAGGCGGTGGGGTTCTTTCGTAAATCCGGTAAAGATTTACGGAACGTCAAAATGTCCTGTCTGTCCCATGGTTGATACACCCAATTGTAGACCACCCTTCCTCTAGCGTCTTGATGGTTCATATCGTCATGAGTCCCTTTGTCCTCTAGGAGGTACCCAATAAGGGGCAGCTTCTTTTATCGGCATCATGCTATCTGGTTTTTCCACCGGGGTCCTGCTATCTTAGATGTCCTGTCCTTATCTATCCGTCCTTGTTCCACAAGGTGACGGAATACCTCCAGTGTGGATGAAAAGAGTTCTGTAACATCGTTGTCGCCTTCATCTCCGGTGTCTACCTTCCTATAGAGAGCCACTAGCCGCTCGGGCCCTACATCTTGGTACTTCTCTTCATATGCAGTAAGAGTGTGGTAACAGAGACGTACAATAAAGTATCGTTTGCGGTTTTCAACATAGGAGTTGCATATGTCAGTTACATACTCTTCTGTCTCCTTCCTATCTATGAGGGATTTAACTATTTTATCAATGCCTGCTCGCTCATTTTTACTTAATCGCGGGACCCTGGGCGCTCCTTTTTCTTTTGATCCTACCTCTACTACTGTATCCTTTGATGAGGCATTTGGTGTGGGTGACTCGGTGGGTGACTCGGTGGGAGCAGAGGCGGTGGAGACTGAGGCGATCGTGCCATCTCCGGCTACACTTTGGTGGTCCTGGCGTTGTACTACGGGATGAGTAGGGGCGTAAGGGGGTGGCATGTATATGATTGGGGGACCTAACAATAAATCATCATCTACCCTTTGTTTTGCTGGTAACTTGGGGTAAAGAGTCGAGGGCGTTCTAACAGGGCATTGACCTGATATTTTTGATTCCTGTTCCTTTTTATCGATTTCCTTTTCTTTTAGTTTTTCTTCTAATCTTTTACAGGCTTGGTAAGCTGATTTTCGCGTTCTTTATCTTGTCTAGCTTCGTCCCTTTTCTTTCTTTGAGCTGCCTCTTTTCGCCATAAACCAAAACTGTCAAACATGGCTGGTCTAGTTTTCTTTTGTGGAGAGCTAATTCTAACGTTTCTATTTTAGCGGGATCGAAAGATCCCGTCAGTGGCCACTGATTTACCCGGTCCTTCCTAGTGTATTTATGCCATAGTTTGCTATAAGCTACGGTGGCTAATCCATACTTTACGTACATGTCCTTGTTAGGGGTGCCTTCCGGCGGTGCCGGCTGACTGACCTCTAACGAACGGTCTGGTCCAAAACAATTACAATCAAACAATCAAGAGAAAACAGGCATGACGTATTTATCGGTCAAAAATGAATATCTCAATCAATCAATTTAGACAAAACGTCTGCACTACCTGTCCTTTGCTGCCTGCAAAGAGAGAGAATATTCCTATTCTTTGTTGTTTGCAAGCAGGGAAATGTCGCAAATAACTCAATATCAAAAAAGGAATACTAGTATTTCAATCAAACTATTCAATCAATCAATTTAAGTCGTTTTTTCACGACCTTACCCGGACCGTATGGACGGTTCTTCGTCTTCCCCTTCCAGCGCCTGGTTGTCCTCTCACTCCAACAATCAATGCGGCGTTCCTCTAAGGTCCCAGTCAGGACCGCAGGTCACTCGAGAGAGGTCCGTTCGGAACCGGTGAAGTTCAGTCGATCGGCAGCCAGACAAGGGTTTTCTCAGGCAGGTATACCCCAATTGTTTAGTCGTTCACTCTGTCGTTAGGACCTCTCTACCGGACCCACGCGTCGCTGATGGGCCCCCACGTTTGGGCGCCAATTTGTGAAAGGCAGCGAGTCTTCTAAGACCCTCAATGCTGCCCGGTGCAGGGTTCCACCTGTAATTCACTTTGGGTTCGCTATCAAAATAATGAGGCAAGCGCTGGAAACTGGAAGACAAGAAAAGGTTTATTTCTCATGAGGAGATCACGTCAACTGCAGACACCGGGATGTCTGAGGGAGGTGTTCTGCCGATAACTCCTTTGGCTCTTCCTTTTATACAGGTTTGACACAATGCATTGGTTTCATCAACATGGTTACACAAGCTTGGGGTCCCCGCCCGGGCAGGTTGTCACACAAGCCCAACAGTAATTCTCTTCCCACCCAGGTCAAACAGACAATCTTATCTTGCAGCTGGACCTTGCTTCAGGGTCTAAAACATGTGAGACCGGCCAGATCTAAGAGTCCGTTCTGTTGATAAAAACAGGTCCCATTGTTGGTAACAACAAGTCTTGCTGTTTGCAGTGCAATAAATCATGTTGCAAGAGTCTTTTTGGTGTTTGGAACCTGTTTGTGTAACTAGGTGCAGTGAGGGGTAGAGTGTCCAAAGGTTTGCCTGAAAACAGAGATGAGAGGAAAAACGAGTTTGTGGCAGCAAGTGGCGCTGAGGTTTGTTGCGGCAAATAGAGTTTATAGCCCCCAGCACACGTACCAGGTCGGTCAGAGGGATGCTAGTAAGGGCAGGGTGAAACAAAGGTGACCAACAGAGTACAAAATGGCTGTGATAGATTAAAATGACTGCAACTTATGTGCACATATAATTCCACCAAACAAGATGGCGCAGGTAATGTTCACGATTGTCGTTTTGCTTTTAACAATACATTGGCTTCATAGAATGGACCAGCATTTCACGTCAGAAAGGTATTTGTGAATGGTCTGTGGTAGAGATAAGGAGAATGGCCTTGGGAAGAATAGGGCGGGGATCTCAGAACTTGATAACAACTGGCTGGATGGGTTTGTGCAGTCTGAAGAGAACTTGAACAGGTTACTAGATATTCCCACTTTAGCTTATTTCTGTTGATTGCAGTGTCACTTTTTATCGCAAAATGGATAGATGTGGTATGTTATATTTACGTGTGCTCAGCTTAATTGACTTGGGCCGGATTTAGAGTTCGGCAGACAAGTTATTCCTTCACAAACGTGGGACTTGCAATAAAGTGGACGGGATATCAGCCACATTTATGACAGAGTAACCTGTCCGTCAAAGTCTATGTAAGGCCCTTTGCCCAAGTGTGCCATATGTGATTTTCAAATATGAGAATGTTTATATGTGAAAATAAAAACAGTAAAAAAAAATTGGAAAATGTATCACCAATAATAATTTCTCACAGAAGCATTATCTCATTTATGTTAGAACATTAGCGATATTTTATGAATTTGGAAAACAAAGTGGTGTGTTGTAGGACTGCTGCAAATTCTCTGTTGTCGTGTTTGATTGCATCCTGAGGGAAATATATTTTATTTATTTATTTGTTGAGTTTTATATAGCGCTGGCTAGACCCGTAGGTATCAGAGCGCTTTACATGAGGAACAGTAAGTTACAGTTAACAAAAGTTACATCGGTTTCAGTTACAGTTACAAGTGTAGGCATAGGAGAAAAACATGAGATTACACAATAACATAAGTGATTAGCGCATTGCATAGCAAAGATACATGTCTTATGGGGAATAGAAGGTAGGGGGGAGAGGAACACAGGGGAAACGAAAGCAGAGTCAGGCAGACCAGAAGGGGGAAAGTACCTTAGGAGTAACAAGGCAGTCAAAGAGAGAGACAGACAGTGCCGTGAAGAACCGTTAAAAACAATGTCCGAAGTCCGGCTGGGTAGGTGACGGCCGAGGGGGTGAACCAGAGCCAGACTCCTCTATAGCTGCAATGGACAGCTCCACCGGGCAACGGCCAAAGGTAGTCGGGTTCCGCGGTAAGTAAAAAAATAGTTTTGAGCTCGATGGCTAGACCCGGAGGAAACAGAGCGCTTGACATAAGAGATTACACAAGTAACATATGCGTAGATGCAGATTGCATTGAACAAGAGAAATATCGGAAATGAGGCGGAGCAAGGTGTAAACAATATGAAAGGGTAACAATAGAGTAGAGGGGGAGGGAATAGGGCAGAAGCAATCATTAGTTTAAATTAATATCAAATTCCGCAGATCAACAGTGTTACAAAGTTACATCAGTTATTAGAGAATAAAACATAGCATAGAGAAAACCGAGTTATAAAATTACATCCGTAGCTAGGACATTAAATAAAAATAGAGAGCAAGTCCTGTAGAGCATGGAGGGGTTATCATAAAGTTCAGTACTACAGGGGACAGCAAAGAAAAAGTCCAAGTATGAGAGTCTACAAACCGGAAGGGGACCGGTGATAAAACAGCAACTAAAGCCGTACATCATCGCTGCGTCGGGTCGAAAAATAAATGGCGAGGATCCGAACGGGTCACAAGGGTGCTTCACCGTGACCAAAACAAGTAGTGAAGGGTGTAAGAGTCTTCAAAAAGGGGTCGACTAAGGCAGTGGTCAAACTGGCGGCACAGGCAGAGACCAGCGGCAAGAATCGCTCATGGGGATCTGTCATAGACGCAAGATGGGGGATCCAAGTCGTGAGCCCCAAATAAATTCGAGCAAAATGGCGGGATTGCGGGAGAGACAGAGATCCGAACACAAAGTCATTACGGAAAAACACAAAGTCACTAAGGAAATATACCCCCGGAGCAGGGCTGAAATGTGAAAGGCAGCCACCAGATCTGGCGGGGGGAAGGCTGGAGGGCGCCGAAGTTAATGTCGGGACATCGTCGTCAGGGGGAGTCAGCGCGGGCGTCCATGAAGCAGCCCCGGAAAAGGAGGGCAGCTGTGGGGTCAGGAGGACACGCTAATTCGGAGAAGAAAGAAGGGGGAGCCAGCTCGTTGGAACAAGGCAACAGCGTCGCAGCAATTTCGATGCTGCTTTGTTGGGGGAATCGAGAACTCAAGTGACCCAGCCGCCGTCCTGTAGAGTCCTGGATGTGGAACAATAATCGTGCGTCTCAGCGGCAGTCCTTGAAGGTGATGCGGGATGTTCCGGAAGGGGCTGCGGTATGCCAAGCAACAGAGGTCGGGTCCGGAAGGTAGGTGGCGGCCGGCGGGGAGATCCGCTAGCTCATCTCCTCTCAGCTGCGGGCAGCTCAACCGAAGCATCGGCCATGATGGTATTGGCCCCGCAAGCGTACCATCGGGATGCTCTGAGGGTGAATAGTAGGACACGGACATCTCTCGGGGGGGGGGGGGAGTAAAAGACCGGAATGCAATCCGTGAGTCCCCGAAGGTGTAGGTGGTAGAAGGGGAGAGAAAAACCCGGGACAAGTGCCAAGGATAATCCCCAGTCGGAGAAGCTACCGGCCGGAGCTCCTCACCCAGCGGCCATCTTGTGTGATGTGTAAATTATAAATGTAAAGTATAAATTAAGATAAAACACTGATCACGGTTCCTTCACACTCCAAAAATCTGTGCTGTGTGAGAGAGCAAGGACTGCTCCATGAGCAATTATCATGAGGTGAATGTTCCTAACTTCGAAAAATCAAAGTCAACTTCTTGCCCAATTCATCAATTGTGACCATTGGAATTACTGCAATTTACAAGTCAAATTTCCTATTTAAGAAAGAAAAATCACAGTAAGACGAATAAACTGTGTTTGCTGGATTGGAAGCAATCTGTACTTTTACTAATTCACTAAAAAAAAAAGACTAGCCGAATTCCACAGAGCATCACATGTCCAACGACAGGAAGGGAGGCTTCTGGTCGCATCCCACTTGCCAGATGTTTGAAAAACAGCAAACCTTTGGAGGACAGCCAATGAATTTCCATTTAGACTGTAATAGAATTGGGAAGTCACTGATAAAAACATATGGGCGGTTTGCATATGAGATAGAGCCATACTGATACTAATAGGAAACCGGTGTACATTATAATGACAATTGCACATGTAAGCAACTGACCTACCCAAGTCTACTGCGCCTGTCACTTAAGGATGGGCGGTTTGCAAACAAGAAATGCAAACATTAAAAAAAAAAAGTGGAACAGGAAATACCATTGCCATTTTTACTACAGACAGGAAATCCTGGACATGCGATTAAAGGATTGCATGCCAAATTCTAAATAAAAATATGTAACACTTAATTGTAGAAATGGATGTGCTTGATGGATGTCGTTTGCAGGTCACATTAGTAATTAAATGTTGCCTTAAAAATTCCACAGTCCTAGCCAAGGATGTTAGGCGTGCTCTATCTTGCAAACAAATATATCCTGTTGTTATAATAACTGGCTGTACCAATATAACCCGAGAGGGTTCATTACAGATATTTTGCTGTCCTTTTGGACAAATGCTAAGTTTTTTTTCTACAAAGCAGTGTTGGATTGAAATCCTCTCCCTACCCCGGGTGGGAAAAGACCCACTGATACTCACAAAATACGAACAAAAAACTGCTAAGGGTAAGTTAAGCAAATAGGTGGGCCTACATAGGCCCAGGGCTACAGCGGCGTAATCTAACAATTTTTGCACTATGCTTGTTAAGTGAAATTACACCGTTACGCCACATGGTGGATACATTTTAGTGCAGAAGCATGGGAACAATGCAAATGCCCATAATCTGAGTGGCTCTTGTTCAGAGCACTTGTGTTTTTGGGACTGTATTTTTTTTAGCACTGAATGCGTCCTCGCCTCCAAAATAGATAGGAGGATGTATTTTGTACTAAATAGAACTCTTAATGTATATTTTACAATTCACCTAATTTCGAAAAAAAATTGCAGAATTTAACAAAAGCAACATATACAAATTTCACACATGATTAGTCCTATCCTAAATGGATTTTAAAAGGCTTGCTCTCGGCCGAATACCAAATTTCTAGCAATGGAGCCTGCTGGTGGTAATCCATTAGCCTTGATCACCCCTTGCAGATGTGTACCTTCCTATGTTGCAGCACCAACCAGTGGCAGTTTTGCCAGTCAGTGAAACCCATTGATAATGCCCTCTGCTCAGCTGTGCTGAGCCCTACGTAATAAATGCAGGAAAATCTCCGTTATAACATGTGATAAAGAATCTACTTGGAAGGGGCAGGGTGGAAAAATATGCTAGTAAGATGAAGAGAGATGCTCCAAAAATGGTTGACCTCATGAAATTTCGCTTTCTGAAGTACCTGTATTAATCATGGTGTTTAAACAATTTTATGGGAAATGTTGCTGAAAAATGCACTATTTTCTCAATTTTTTGACATATAGGCAAGGTTAGTCTGGCATGATGTCTCACACTATAAAAATGTTGGAATGTTTCAAGAATACCACAGCGGAACTTATGGATTTTAAACAAATGGGTCTGAACATAGTACCATATTATTCCATATTTAGCCACTATTTTTAGGTCGAGCCTGGGCAGCGAATGCGCTGCTCTCAGACAGTAGCGGCCCGTGGAGGGAGTTCCGTGGGGCGGTGAGGCGGGGCGGGGGAGGGGCAGGGTGGGGGCTAGTAAACACCGGAATATGGATGAACAGAGGTAAGTAAACATTTAAATAAAACTAATTTCGTTGCGCACGCTGCATTGCAAAATGCGTTTCAGCGCGCACAACGAAATTCGTTTTATTTATTTAAATGTTTACTTACCTCCGTTCATCCATATTCCGGTGTTTACTACCACCCGCCCCGCCTCACCGCCCCACGGAACTCCCTCCACGGGCCACTACTGCTCTCAGAGGCATACTGTATTAGAGTATGGACTTGAAACCCCACCCACTCTCCACCTATATTTGTCATTGGCTTGTGTCCTTCGTAAATGCTGGCTTCTGATTCATTAATAGGCTTGTTAGACCCTCCTTAGTACCGCCTTGTCTTGATTTGTAACCTCCCATGAGGACTGGCCGTTTTACTTTGGTTGTTACACAGTACTGATTATTTAGTCTGTAAGCACTATTTTCTTTAATGAGTTTTTCCTACTGCAGACATCACATGCTTTCCTGCAACATTCAGGGCCCCATGTGCGCTTTCACTTTCCAAGCAATAGGTCTCGCATTTACATGAGTTTGCGCTATTGGCATTGTACATGACAATGCCTCTTATTTATGTGTTATCAAAACAGATAAATAAAAGGCATTGTCATTTACAATGCCAACAGCTTAAACTCTGGCAAATGCGAGACCTATTGCATTGCAAATGCTTGTTCAAAATGTTGTTGTGGAGATTACCTCCCAAAGTAAGTAGGGCTTGTTGACTTCACTTACTATCCTGTTTGATGCAATTCAAGGTGGTACTTACGTTCCACTAATTTCAAAGTTCTTCTGACTCAACTGCCCGTATAGTCACAGTAATGTGTAACACACAGCAGATTTCACTTCCAGGTCAGGGGGCACGTTGCACTGCATGCTATAGCTTGTGAAATAGCAGCAACCATGCTATGATGTGTCCAATTTTATAGATACATTTAATTCTCTTTGAGGTAAAAAAACAAACTAAAACAACAAAGAACTTGAGGTCATATAAGCTAATAGTATCTTTAAACAAAATGAACAATTGCTTCTCTTTTTATGATCGACCATAGCAATTAACACGTAAAAAATGTGGCAACATATGTTGACTTCCTGCTGATGACTTCGATACAATATAGGGCAGCCGAGCACCCATTTTTAGCTATTATTCAGTGCATATGGCATCTCACATTAAAGCAAGGAAGGCTTATTGTTTCCCCATAAAAAAGCTATTTCACCTTGCCAGCACATCACAAAGACACTCTTAACAATGCACAAAAAGGTGCCAGTTTGCAAAACAAACGAGGGTCTCCGTTGCAATTGTTTAGATTCAGGAAATATGTGCATTCAGTTATTAAATTACATTTTTCACATGTACAGTTTTTGAAAGAAAACACATGGACTGTAAAAACCAATGCGCCTGCGGTCGTTTCCCCATATAAACACACAAAATGGCTCACTTATGTCAGGCGCAAACCTAAAGTAATTTGTTTTTTCCATATATTTGTTCAAAAATAGCACATAACATTATTTCCAATAGTACAATTCTTCAGCTGGCTGGGAATGGGCTGTCATTTTCCTTTAGTAGAGCTCCACCCTGCCACCAGCCTTTAAAGCGTGCTTGAATGTATAGATAAAAAATTTATTTTGGTTGAAAACTTGATGTTATATGATTTAAAGGGACACGGAAAAAAAATTGATAATACCTCTAATGTGCAAGGGGCATGAACAAGAGAGTGGTCCTCTATATGACGCTGTGCTTTCGGCAGTAAACAAAGGATAAACACTACGGCTTGTGCACTGACCAATGGGGGAACTCTACCAAACTACTCTATGAAGGACATGAACATGGGGGAATTTGAAGCTTCAACACTAATTCGCACCCAACATGGAAGCAAAGGATTGGCTTAGAGGGGAGTAGAAAAAAAAGTGCTACAGCATAGTGCACATCATCTACAATGTGAAGCAGGTTGAGTGATGTGCTGATCGCGTGGTGTGGTGACGCTGGTATCTCTGCAGAATACACAACATTGGGGAGATCTCCCCCAACAGCATGTGGACCTGGATTTGATCCATTTTCCATGCACTAAAGAGATCTGGGAAAACACTGAGATCCAGTTCCAGACTGATTACAAGCTGGCTAGCAAACCAGCTTAATGAGACATAGTGAGTGATTATCCTTCACAGGAATAGCTGTGGGGTGACAGGGACATCCAACTTGTGAGGCACAAAACACATCTGTTCCCTGGGAAGGTAACCATTTCCCTTCACAGTGGACACTGCATTCCGGCTGTATTGGTAATATAATTTCATAAGTAATAGAGAACGTTGATAACAAGGTGGGGGGATTATGTCTACCCTGATCTCATACAGGAGATCCTGCTTATCAGAAGCTGAAGTGTAAATACTTTGTGAACCTGCCCCTGGTACACCCCACAGGGAGGGTACACGATCTAAAGTATGAACTGTTAATTGCAGAATCAAAAGACATCAGTTCGAATCTGGGTTTCATGACTTGACCAAACTTTCTAATCCTGGAGAAATTACTTAATCTCGGGTATCAGGCCAATTGCCCTGGCTACCAATTTGTTTTTATCTGGGCCTAAACTCCGGTGATAAACAATATCTAGAAAACCCTTAATCATTGCACAATACTGTCATTTTTCATTCTTTTGGTGACTCATCCTTCTTGCATTCTGCATTGTAAGGAGCTTTTGATTGATCTTCTCTACTTCACTTTCCAGCACAAAGTGCTAGACCTTTTAAGGAGGTTTCTAGTCAATATTAAAATTAAAAATGTTCTGTGTAAAATGACCATGAAGACCATTATATTATGAATCCAGCTTCGGGGATTCCGGATGTGGGTTCCCTTTTAGAAATACATCTCCATCATTATCTTTTTCCTAATGAGAAGTTATAACTATATCCTAACAAACACATTTAAAAAAAAATTAAAACATTGCTTTTGCTCTGAGGTTTGTGGGATAACAATAATTTTACACAGTATACTCTTTTTGCAGTCGAAAAGCTCTCAAATTAGACTCTTTTCTATTTAAATAATTTTTATTGGTTTTAGCAATAGCAGAATGTTTAGAACAAATCAAAGTGTCAGAGGATGTAGGGGAACAGGGAGCAGAGATTGAGAACAGAGTGGTAAATTTCAGAGAACGAGATACGACTCCATGTGTGTAGCCATCCAGTTTGAGGTGAGTATCAAACAGTATCTAACATCTAATACATTGGCAGTAAGAGAAGCTGGGGAAAGCAAGGTTATATATTGTAGATAAACACCATGTGGACATTTGGGGTAAATCACAACAGCAGTTAGTTAAGAAGACAATTAAGTCCAGCAATAAAAAAAAGACATTAAAAAATGGTCCATGGTATCAAATAATGCCTTTGAGTTATATTCATTAACCTGACGGTTTCTCAACTTCTTTATGAGATGTTCCTTTTTTGCAAAGTAGACGGGGCACTCTAGTCCAGAAAGTCGACTAACTAATAATGGCCATATTAGCACCAAATAAGCTTGTGATGTGTCCGTGTCTACAAGATTATCTTCTCTCCGGTGTATTTTTCTGACTCAGCTCCATCAATGAGAGGCGAGTGAGGCCTTGGTTGCTTTCCAGTTTGCAGGGAGGTTTTGAAGTACGATTGCCATTAATAGGTTGAGAAGTTTCATTTTATTTTTTAGCCAATTGTTGTATGGGTTGGAAAGTTGAGACTAAAGATTCCTCCAGAGAATCAATGGAACTGTGAGAAAAGGATGACAATATCACCTGCTAATGTTTTTCCTTTAGTGCTTAATCTCTGGCAGGGAAATATCATGTGTTAAATAGTAATGTTGCCCTCTTGGGATAGCCAGGATGTGTTGATGTCTGAGAGGCAGGTTTTGGGTAGCTTAATGGGTGACCATGTTGTCAAGGTGAAATAGATTGATTGCAAGATTACCACAGCACTATCCCAAACTTAATCTCAGTTATATTTTTGGGCAAGGGCAGGTTGAGGATGTTTAGCCAAGGTACTAGCAGTTGGGGGGGAGGGGGGGCTAGACAGAGGCGTTTCCATTGTTGTAATATTTTTTTTTTAATCTGTTGAAGTAGGTATTAGCATTAGCACTAATTTAGTTGCCGTGAGATCAATTTTCCCTAAATGTAAGTGAGGCAACCGCCTTGATGGTATTTTTAATATTGTTATGAGATTCCTTCTTGCGGTTTAGTGTGAAAAGGGTTTGAAATTCTTGAAATGTGCTAATTGCATCGCATGTAAAGAGTTGCGTAGTGTTTAGATTCTGCACTTTATGCACCTGCTCAAGAACAGGTGGTTATCATTTGATTAAAAGTTCATTGATAAATTAAATTCGTTTATTGAGCTGCAGAACATAGGTAATTCCTAGCTGTTAGTTTAGTTTATTATTGGCCATTTTGGTAGATACCGTAATAGTGGATTTGCAATCAAGTTTCCTGTCACAAGTGGTAGAATGGCATTAGATCTGAGAGTGATGCTTCCAATGTAACCTAAGGGAGATCATTAGGTATACCTGTGGCAATTACTAAATTGTGAACTGAGTTAAATTGATCACATTTTGATATCTATTGTATTCTATGATTGTATTCTGGAAGGAAATGTACACCTTCATGGGTTTTAGTGCTGAAGACATCCTTTTCTACAGAAAAGCGCTTAGTGACAGAGTCACTTCCTTAAAGAAAGAAAGTGGAAAAGGCAACATAGTCTTGGTATTATGACTGCGAACAATACCTTAGTGAATCCGATCAGCCCCACTGGGAGAGGTTCAGAGAAGACTACAATTATATTTTCTCTTTGATGTCATCTAGGACTTTTTCTACTTGGAGCTGAGCAAGACTTGATGAAGCTGGGAATAAAATAGTTCCAATGTAAGTTATGTAAGGGGAGTTACATTTTTAAATTGTGCACTGGGAGAGGATATGTTGGGCATAATCTAGTGAGTGGTAGGATTTCTCTCTGTAGGATTTTTTTACACTTGATTGAACACATATTGTGAGATGGAAACACAAAAATGACAGGAAACCTCAGCATAACAATCGCTTGAATTCCAGCACTGCCCACAAACCATAGGGTCTACAAAAGATCTTATTTTCCCCAATGTCGTCCAGGATTTTTTTCCAGTTTTCATCGGGTCATAATGGACTTTAATAACGGAACAATACAATGCTCCTATCTGGTCTACATTCCATTGAGGTTCTCCATTGTTGGCTTGATGGTGGATTTGAGACTCATCGGCGCACATGGCATCTGGAACCAACTCTGATTCAGTCACTCATTGACATATTTTACTGTATATGCATTGTCATTGACTGCTTAGTGATTGAGGTCTGTTGCCTTGCTGTTTTTACACACACTGTACTCCTTTTATTGATCACTGTGTCAACACCACGAGCACTGAGCATAGTATTTATAGCAGTAAATGTGTAATATCTGCAAAGGGTGTCCCTCTTTTGTTTATTGGAGACTCTTCTTTTCATTAACTGGATACCTATTTTTATTGTTTCTACAACAACTTGGTTGTTTTGCCACATGGAATCACTGTTCTCCGTACATCTGATCTGCATAGCGGCATCCAACATAACCTTCGTTCTGCATTACTTCCTGCAGATGTCTTTGGTTGCCAAATCAGCGTTGGTACTGGGGTGCTAAAGGGTGCGGTTTTCAAATGATTTATGTCAAATAAATTACACGAACCAGAAGTCCAGGGCTCCAGTGGTTTTCCTGGCCATAGGGATTCTTTGCTGCGAGAGAAGTCTTGAGTTTCTTGTTATTCTTTGACCATGTGGTGTGGGATATGAAAAACAGAAATTGAGAAAGAAATATAGATCACCTACCTATAATCCCCATAATGGGTAATCTTGCACTTCCTCATTACAGAACTTGCATCACACCTCCCTCTGCATCAGCCCAGACTACAGTGCCTCAGAGGCCAGGGACGCTCTTGAAGATGCTAGGAGGTTAGCCATCATTTTGTTGTCTATGTTAGTCATTTTCTCATGGGCACCAAAAAGACAGCCATGCTTAACAGCTGCTCAGCAGTGAAGTTCTAAGAGGCACATTGTATGTTCTAAGAGGCTCGTATTTACTTGTAATTCCTCGCCCCCTTACCAACAGTGCCGAATAGGAGTCTGACATTCAACCATGTGACGTGATTGGTGGTCAGAGGGTGTGTAATGTGACTTCCATTGCCATGCAATTTTGACGGCATGAAATGTCTTTGGAAATTTTGATACAACATGCACCAATTGGCCCTGATAACATCAAACTGTCCTCACAGAAGACACACATTTCCAAACCTTCCTGGAGTGTGAGACCGGGCTCACGAATTTTGCTCACTCGCCCAGACCACTCTGAATGTTCACGAGCCACCACCTCGAAACACCACTTATGCGCTTAAGATAAATGAACACATTAATACATTTCACAACCTACAGAGAAAATGTACCATAGGTACTTAACATTTTTAACCAATGCCCCTTACTTGGGGGCGAAAACACAGATCTATCATCCGCATTTATACACATACTTAAAAGAAAAGAAAACAAATATGACGCGGATGCCCTGCATTCCTAAAAAGTGATCCCATGGACACAGTTGTTTGTGCCAGCACAGATATCTGGTGATGTCATCATGCCAATAATGTTTTACCTTGTGATAAATACGCATAAAAAGTAAAATCTCTTCTATCCATGTATTTTGCATTGGTACAGAAGGACACTCCCACTGAGACAGCCTCACTTCAAGCTTAACCTTATACTCACAGTACCCCTTTGCTGTCCTTCTGGCCCCCACGGCTCTTCTGTACCCCCGCCTCTTAAAGAGCCGTGGCAGCTTGGTGCAGGAAATGGTACCTTTAAGAGTGCCTGCACGCCATTAAACTCGACACTGTCACGCATATTTCGCCAGGGAAGGTGAACTGTCACCTTAATCACTGTAACAAATAAAATCTCTTGCCAGTCACTTACTAAATCTTAAGCACGCCTATTAGCATTTTACATACACAAACAACATAACGACATTAGCTACATTATCCTTCTAATTAATTCACAAGCAACTGAAGGGTGTCATCTTGAAGAGAAAAGCAAATCTTAAGACAAACGACATCCCAATCTCTAGGGAAAACAAACATATTTATTAGGAATCATGAAAGGTCTGTATTAAAATCTGAGCGTTGGAAGGTTACTTAACAATCGCTTGTCTTAGGATAAACGACACACAAAATAATTCCAATTTAATTCGCACAAACTGACTATCACTCTGTGGCCGCAAATAACAGCTTTACCCCAAAAAGGTATTTAGAGGAAAATATGGACCCTGCAAAAAACTATCCCACCTATAAATAACACATTCAGGTAAAAGTTTCAAAAGTAGAACCACACGCAGGGCCGGACTGGCCGTAGCGGGCACCGGGCGTTTCCCCGGTGGGCCGCTAGGTTGGGGGCCGTTTTGGGCACCAGGGGGCCATTTTTGTAACCGGGGGCCCGCAATATCGGCCCCCAGTAACCAAATCAGCCGAAACCGGGCCTAGAAACAAGCTAGCTGTTTGCCAGGGCCGGTTTCGGTTCCCAGTCCGGCCCTGACCACACATGGTATAGGCAGTGCTCACAACTAAACCTTCAAAAGTAAAACAACTTGGAAAGCAAATTCTGAATTTCGTGGAGTGGGTGTACTCAATACATAAATCAGTAAAACACCATGTGTGTCCTACTTAGAATAGATGGTCAGCTAAAGGGACTCCCTGCAAAGGAGCAGCAGTACAACTGACATTAGAATAGCACATTGATCACCAAGAGATGCGCACAGTATTAGTCGATTAAAGACCACATGAGATTTCTGTGGCTTCTGTCCTAAGGCGGAACTGTAGCCTCCAAATTGCATAGTGGGGCAATATCCCAGGCAAAAAGAAAAAGATCACTTGTAGTGTCCAACATTCATTACAAGGGAATCTTCAAATGAACTGCAGAAAACACACGAAGAGGCCACAGGCTTCCTTACCGTGCTCAGCTAAAACTAACCTAAAGGGAACATGATCAGTCTGGTTCCCCATTCACCCGGGGAATAGACAAAGTAGTTTGTGAGTCATACATCCTCCCAATACTTTTTTTAACCACTATTTTCCCAACATTTATCTGACTTTTTTTTAAAAACTCTTTTTATTAAACAAGCTCATTAGACATTACATCCTTAAATAACCATGCATGTACATCGCTAGGTTAATTTGTAACATTAGTACCTCACAGGAAGGGTGAGGATGATTCCGTCGTCTAGGACATAAAAAGAACAGTATCACAATAACAGTCATCATTGAGAACCGATAGTGGGTGAACACAGAGGGCTTATCACACATCACATATTGGATGAAGCTAAGGTGTAGGTCCCCGATACCATTATATCTTCCTGTATTTGTGCCATGGTGCCCATATCTTCTCCCACTTTTATACACAGTCTCTTCTGCTCGCTGGCACCAATCTAGATCTCTCTCCCACTCAATCACGGACGGGGTTTGGGGGCGCGCCCCAGCACAATATTGATCTGATTTGAGCAATCTTGTGCCCTGCCTCTAAATAATGACTGGTCATTGGAAATCTCCAGGTCCAGATGTAGTTTATGTAGTCATAAACCCCAGATTTAACTGCTTTAGTGATCCCATGTGTACATATACTACAGTGGGATTTAAAACAATACATGGCACAGATGTGGTCACGTGTTACATACAACTGACTCCATCTTCATCCTTTCCATGTTGATGCCTAATATTATCTCCCTTATTAATATATTTGCCAGGTGCAATGTTTACAAAAGTGAGATAGTATGAAATATATCAGAAGCATTCAGTACGCAATTTGCTTCTTTAATATAAAGAAGTCTGTATATGCATATATGTGGCTTGTGAATTAAAATGATCTCTTTTAGCTAGGTAATATACACATATGTGGTTTTCAGAAAGCAAAGCAGGTTGTGCCGTAGCGGGTATATAGCTGCTGACGTTTGAGTGTGAGGAATCAAGTTCGAATCCCAGCCTGGGCTCAACATTCTTTGATTCTGGTCAAATCACTTAATCTCACTGTGCCTAAAAAGGATAAGATTATAGTCTGTCTATTTTAAATTGCTCTAATATCCTTGGGCCAGGTTTGTGCTGTAAAAACTGCCAAAAAAATAGCTAAAAAAAAATAACAGTCCATATAACAGTAATCGCAAATGTTGTTTTTTATACCACATGTAGAGTGAAGACAGCAGAACTAGACAGTGCCTGAACTACTGCAAACGGCGCAAGACAGGGAAACTGATGGGAGATGAACAATGGGAAAGACTAATCGGTACAGAACCTTCTCTAAATGTTTTGAATGACTTTATGAAGTGTCCATCGACTCGAAATATTCTTAGCCTTATAAACTCCCTCAGGAAGATCAGTCCAAGGAGGCTTGACTAGGTCAGTCCTGACTAAAAAACTGCAGCTAACATAAAAGGATCCGGAAGCACCTGCTAACTTATGTCCCCAATTGAAGAATCTTATTTGAAACATGGTGGAGAGGGATCCATAAATTACATTCCTACAATAATATGAATGCTCTAGTTTCCTCTGTTAGTACTGTAACTTAATACAATAGTTGTTAGGCATTCACTTGCCACAAAAACCAACATGGTATGAAGTGTGGCATTACGTGTCGGTCTGCAGTGGTGTGTTAAACAACAACGTGAAAACGTTGGCAGTGAATGGTTGAACCAACCCTAGAGAGTCAGTCATTTATATTGGAGTTAAAATGATTTAGAAGGCCGTATTCTCCTAGAGAAATTAGGAATGGCAAATTTAGTTGGCTCGAATTAACGCGGCATAATTTAACAAAGTACGAACTGAATAAATTCTCAATTCATGTGCATGATAAGAAATAAATAAATAATAAAAACCATGTCAATGTTTCATGTAGATGCATCAAACGACTAACGACACACAACACTTAGTGGATGTGAAGAATACCATTCACGGGTAAAAAGACGTAGTACAACATATTGTAACTAAATATTTTAATGTATAATTCACGACTACACTGACGGCCCCCGGGGGAAGTAGGGTTGCAGACCAGTCTTCCCCGGGGTGTTCGCACAGGAAGGACAAGCTGTAGGGGTTAAGGGGTGGGGTTTGGGGAGGGGTATAAGGGTGCAGGGGAGGAAGGCTCTTCCTCTTCCTGCATCCAGCACCATTAGGGAGGGTTAGAGAAAGTTTTGGACCACCCGCCCACCCTGCAGAATTTGGGGTTGAGGTGAAGGTCGGTTGGAGCATGCCAGTTTAGGACGGGTTGTAGGTTTCTGTTGGCAGTACTTTGGAGGGGTGGGGGAGTCACTGACGGGCACACCCACCCCTCGGGGGGGTGGGAAGAGTGAATGATGGGGGTGCGGGATGCATGAGTGCGATGGCAGGAGATACAGGAGAGGATGTTCGAAGATAAGTGAAGAAATGGATGGAGAGATGGAGGGGGTCACGGAGTGAAATGGGAAGAGAGATTTGGAACAATGGGAAATGGATGGAGTGAATGAAAGGTTGATGTTGGGGATTGTTATGGTTAATTGATGTTTTGGTTAAATATTGTGTTTTACAACCTTGTCCTAATAAATGGCCTTTTACGCTTCAAGTACAGCGCGGAGTGTGTTTATTGCGCGATTGCAGCGCTGAGTGAGAAACTGCACTGACTCAAGATGGCCGACAACAAGCCGCTCAGACAGAGGCGTGTGCGTCTAGCAGTTTCCGTGAAGTTCAAACTACACACATTAAATACATGAAGGGGTAAAAACATCAGACATGCACCAGGATTAGGATAAATGTCTTCTGGAGGCCATTGATGGCACTGCTGGTAGAAAAGTAACGGTCAGTTGCAAGTACTGAAAGAACACTGCCATTTCGCATGAGGTTATCGTGATAGGACTTGGAAATAGCGTGTGTTTTCTTCATCTAGTTGAAGACAGTAATCCTGAATGGCTAAGGGGTAAAAAAAAAAAAAAAAGCCAAGCTTCCTCAATTTCACAAAAAATCCAATGCAATTATTTTTCTTGAGCATATGGTCTTAAATGTGTGTACAGATGTCAGCTGTGGTTCTTATTCCACCAATATTGGAATACATGATTTATAAACTCAGCATTTTCAATAATTTATTTTCTCGATTCACAATTGTCTCTTGCTCGTCGCCTGATGCACTCAGGAAGTACAGCAACACGTGACCTCGCTGCGCATTAAAAACAGAATGACACCACTGTGTTTTTTTTCTTTCTGTTATTGTCTGGTGACAGAAGGGATTTTGCATAACGCTGTGTAATTCTTTCTTCGCACAATGTTATGCTGCTGTCTGTTTACGGAACCATCGCTGCATGTTACTGTTCTTTTCCCATGAGAAGTCCCCACACCAGCTGCTTACATGCCCACCAGAGAAGGAGCCAAGCCAAACAGCTTACAGCAGACACCGTATTTGTACTGCAAACCACGCAATAAGTCAAACGGATTACACAGAGCAATACTGATCACAATGCACGTTCTGTGAGATGCGTCTCCATACATTCATATTCAGGGAAGCATTTCATACAGACACCTAGGGCTGAAGCGGACATTACTGCAGCTCGGTGAAGTGGCATCTGCTGGCTAGTTCTTATTGACCTACTGCACTCCAATGAGGGAAAGGGCAGCTAACTGCAATTAATTCCTCACACAACCTCTGAACAATAAGGTCATTAGCAACCATCCCTCTAATCTACTCTAATACAGATAAACTGTCCTTTCCCTGCTCTATGCTTCGATTTCACAATCTCACTGAAGGTGCTTAATTTGAGCCGGTGGTTTCCAGTGCTCAGCACCGGGACTTAATTGTCAACTGGTGCTTATAACATGAACTCAACCCAAAGGTGCGCTTTTCATGAGCACCAGTTAAGGACATTTTCATTTTTTGTAGACCCGAGAAGATTAAGTGATTTGCCCAGAATCACAGGATGCTGAGCGTAAAACAAGACTCGAACCTGGTTCCCCCTCTCGGCAGTTCTGACCCTTATGCTACATCCTCTCCCAACTTGTAGGGTTTTGGTTAGTTCTGTTATAGGCGGCGCTAATAGGAGCAATGGTCTGATGGAAGCTGCCTACTGACGATAGAATTAACCACAGCTCACTGAACTTAGAATGCAAGCAAAAAAGAAGGTAATGCCAGCATTGTGAGAATTCACTTTGGCTGAGCCAATGAATGGAGGTTTCTACTTATTAGAGCCCGGTACCGGGCGCTATAATGCTGGAGGCTAAGAACCCAAGGATTAGGCCTCAGCAGCAGCTGAAGGGCTGTAACAAAAGAAAGAACTTTTATCAACTGGTATAGCCTTAGGCAGAAGGGCTATAATGTTATTAGAACATTGCACCCACTAAGGGTATAGTGACGTAAATTAAGCAGGTAGAAACAAAAAGACAAGCATTGGAATGTTGGAGCAGGTGGTCTATACAGTCATTATTTGCCCCTTGTCATGTCCTTGCGATCAATGATTCAACATTCCACTATTCTAACAACCGTTCAAGATGGCACATTACTAGAAGAGATATGTTGGTAGGCGAGTACTTTTGAGTATCTTGCTACTACAGATTACTTTATTTAAAGTAGTTTAAGCAGATAGCAGAGCATGCCTCCGTGCTGTGGGACCCCACAGAAGAAAATATAATCCTGCATATTACACATGTGGTATTCTTGTATATTTAATTGTAATTAATACCTAGGAATATTTGCTACTCTAGTCAGCGTAAGTTAGCTTTGACATGTCTTTCTCAATTTTTTTTTTGTAATGCTTTGGCACATTTGTGCAAAATTTCACATTTTCATTGTGAAAATAGGTGGAAATAATGTTCTGCAATAAAGCAATATACATTTCCGATTGTGATGTTTTAAAATATCAAACGTTTGCAAATCATGTGGTCCGTGTACTAATGTTTGATGCTGATCCGTCCACTGTAATGAAATCAGTGCTCAGAAGCACAAGCGGAGATCAATGTGCCAAGACGTTTCGATTTCAAATGGATAGAAAGCAGTGACCCAGTTCTACTTTCAATTTACGCATTCCTGACCTTTTCCGTGGAAGAAAGATTCTGGATCTTCAAGACAGAGTACATGAACCAGATCAGGATGGCCTAGTTAGAGGAACACAGACTTGCAGGATCATTATGCAGTAGAAACAAAGTCCATGACATCTGTACTGAAAACAGTCCCCTCCACCTCTTGTACCGCTCCACTTTCTTTATTTGAAGAAGCTCTGCTTAGAATTAGCATAGCTTACTAAACTGATCTTCTATGCTGTGCACAAGTCCCAGGGGTTAGGACGTTTGGGAGTGAGGAAGATTGGGGGGTGAGGCACACCCACTCATACTAGAGTGGCTTTGGAAGGCGCACATGCGCAGTAGTTCTCCTCTAACTATGCAGAGCCAGGTCACAGGTTTACAAAAGAGGATTATGCAGCATCTTGAGTAATTGAAAAAGACATACAGATTAAGAATTTTTGGAGAAAATTGTAACAAAGAAGTCCTGCTACAATTTAAATAAATTGCTGAAAGGTATGGGATAAGGGTTAAACCCCTGATAAAAACGCAGGTATAGGAGTGTTCATACTATATACTACTACAACTTGTAATCACCTTGAAAATATATGATACGAAAGTTAATGCCAAACGGAAGGGGTGGTCAAACAAGCCATGGTCTAGCTCTAGTTTATTATTCGGTGGACATGTGATGCCGCTAAATAAAAAAAAAAAAAAACAGATAACACCCCATAGTGGATTATAATGAAAAGAACATGAAAAAATATAGGTCTTAAACAGTTGTGCTTTGCAGGATGGCATTAAAAGGAGACTGCATCAAAGCGTGGGTTTGTGTTCCATCAAAGGCTCCTTCAGCCTCAGTTGCTGGTGCCATTGGCAGCCCCAACAGTACTTGCTATTGTTACTTCCTTTCACACCACCCTTGGCAAACAGCGTTCCTCTATCTCGTGGGTGCCACAGTGGCTCGCCTCCCAGTTAGGCACCTTCGACCTGATGCATGCTGGCTTCAAAGCCCGTATGTTTTCAGAGCACTATAGATGTTCTTCGGTAGTTTGCCATCGGCAGATATCTCTGGGAGCGGGTACACAAGAATATAGTGGGTCATGTTCCAAGAATTCTGGATTACTGAGGTTTTCATCATGCTTAATGCTATTATCTTCCTGGTTTCTTTCACCAGCAACTACCAAGGCCTAAAATAATTTTACATCTTTGAATTAAACATTGCCTACATATGTCGGGAAGCAGTAGATGGTAAGGAAATTATTCTAGTTTGCAGATTAAGATTCATGTTCCCCACACAATGAAGTCATAAGGGCATCACATACCAGAGACAATGTTGCACAGACCCGTGGGCACAGTATATTGAAGGGGCTATGAGTAAACAAAGCCTTGGGAGTCATGCTGGACAGAAGGCCAAAAGGTTAAATGTAAGGTGAAGGTGGTACAATAAACTTCAATCATGTTCTGAAGTACAGAATGAGACATCAGTTCCAAGCTTTAAGGGAGCTTGCTTCATGCAGATGAGCCCAGTGCCTAATTTGAGCTGGTCGTTGCTGGTGGGGCCCACTGGCACTTATTTTTGGGAATATTTTTCTGCATCATATATTTTCCAAGTGCAAGAGAGGAAAAAACACTCAAATGGGAAAGTAGGAGGAAGAAAAAGACGGCAAAACCGACACAAAGGGAGGAAGCAGGAACCTGCAAGAGCAATAAAAAGCGGCAGGGAGTGTCTGGTAGTGGATTAAAGACTACTAGCCTTGGCATGCGGCACACTGACATTTAATTTGCTCCGGCCGCCAGCTTCGGAGCAGAGCTTCAGGCACTGGCACTTTTTTCCCCCCACAAATTAAGCACTGGATGCACCCTACTGGTGGCACATTCCTTACAGGAAATTTCAGATCAAATACACAATCTACTAGATTGGGTGACTGTAAAGAAGGCATACGTACCAACATTTTAAAAAGGGAAAGTTGGAGATTTAAAAAAAAAAAAAAGTAATAATCGTGAGAATGTATTTCCCCCATTGACTTCTATTGAAGCAGAGGCAATTCAAGGTGGGAAACAGACAAAATAAAGCCATATTTGGCTTTTTTTTTTTTTTTAAATCAGGAGTCTCCCGCCTGAATTTGGTCTATTGGCATGTATAAGTAGGTGCAGATCAAACTGCTCTTTTTGGAATGTGCTGTAATGTAGTGTTGGGGGAGCCTTGGAGAACAAAGAAGAGAGGTCCGATGAATTCTTGCTCCAATCTGAGCCAGCGGCAGTGCCCGGGGACTGCGAGGGCTGGGGTACTCCTATCCTAGGAAGCGTGCCTTCCCGTTTGTGCTAAAGTTTAATTGAAACTCCAGTACACAGTGAAGTAGTATCATGGTTATAATTGGCATTTGTACCAAGCCCTTACCATAGCAAGGTGACTTCACACTGTGAGCTTGACAGAACAGTCTAAACAAGGAAAACCGGAAGGCGGTTGGAGTAGAATCACTTGTGGTGGGTCTACGTTTAGTAAAGTCCAGATGTTTATTTTTCAAACAAGGGGAAATGTCTGCTGAAGCGCTTGTTCTTTTTGCGTCTTTGCTTGGCATTCCCAAACACAGTAAAGCGTAGAATTATGAAACACAGGAGGAGCATTATCAATGGATATGTGCAATACTGATTGGCACCAAATTTAATTAAAAACTTCACAGCCGCTAAATGTAAGACAGTCTTGTTCTTAGAGATGATAATATGCAAAACCAAATTCAAGAGCTGGAAATGAAGGATTACTTCAGGGGCAAACAGAATGTAAATTAATTTAAATCGAGAAATTTGACTTTTGCATATGGAACAAATGAGAGATAAGCATGGGAATGCCCGCTGTTGAACTGTAACCACAGTGGAGTAAATGCAGCATTTATACATGGTTCTATAATGAGAAAAGGGAATACATTGTGACAGTCCCCTTCCCCATTTATTGAGCGTGTTTCCATTTTCTCTTAAATTATTTTTGCTTCCCATTCCCTATGGTACTCTACATTTCTATGGTTTCTTGTGGATCATCCATATGTGAACAGTCAAGTCTCTTTACATTTCCAATCCTTACATACCCATCGACTCTCCCTCAACCAGGTGCATTGAGGGTTGTATCGAGTCATCACAAAGACGAGGTTACCCCTTACACATAAATGTTTTTCCCTCTGTGGGATATGCTTCATATTTCTTGCGGATGGGCTAGAAGGCCAAAATGTCTACCGGAAATAGAAAGGGTACTATTTAACCCTGGGCGTAGTTCGCGTAGTAGCGCTACGCGTAGCTACGCGAAGTGCACTTCGCACTACGCGAGCTACGCGTAGCACTACGCGAACTGCGTAGTGCGGTAGGAAATGCTGTTCGCAATGATTGCACAGTGCCGGATGCTTGTCCGCACTGTGCAATCATTGCAAACGGCATCTTGCACAGTGCAAGCGGTCGTTTTCTGCCGCTCAAGTAGATTTGTACTCGAGTGGCAGTTTTCTCAACGCGGACTGGTAGTTTCTCATCGCGAGCGGTCGCGAGCATACGCGACCACTCGCAATGAGAAACCTGACCTCCCTGCGTTGAGAATCTTGCCGGGAGGTTTATTTTCCACGCTCGCGATCGGCAACTTGATGTTGCTGATCGCGAACGAGGAAAAAGTCTCGCCGGGATGTCATTTTGCTCGCTCGCGGTCGCCAACTTGACGTTGAGGACCGCGAGCAAGCAAAAAATGCCCACTACGCTACGCGTTTTTGCACTGTGCTACGTGCAATTCGCGTAGCGCGTAGTTGCGCAAACTACGCGAGCGTAGCGTAGTTTTCCGCCCAGACCTAGTACTATTACCTCTGCAATAAAAGTGTGTACATGATGATGGGGATAAACTTTTCTTTCAACTTTATGTTTGCTAGATCATGTTACCAGTATTCCATGAATATGGTATGGCTGCATTCCAAAATCTGCACAAATGGCAGAAATGTGTGGATTATGAAAAGAGGCACTGAGAAATGATCAGGTTGTAATATTATTGATTTCAAGTAAAAGCGTTTAACAAACTACATTAAAAATAATAAAGTGTTTCAGCATGGACATTCTTTTTCTTTTCCCCCAGTGGAGAGATTGGAGAAAAGGAGTCAAATTTAGGACTATGTGCCAATAAAGTCACAAGAAAAATGTATGCAGCCCTTTGGGTGGATTGTTAATAGCTCTTTACATATGTAAGATTCATACAAGCACAGTTAAGGGAAAATAAAAGCGTTTCGGATTCAGCAATTGTGGTTGTGTAAGAGTTTGTGCTAGGTGTGTCATGGTGACAGGCACAGCTGGAAGCAATGTCATAGCAGAGCCACTGGAATTATGCGATTTTGCAGCAGCTGCATTTTCTGCATAACCCTCGATTTGCCTCATTTGCCACATAATCCGTAATCTGCTGCATAATCTGTAGATTTTAACAAAAAAATGTTGTTGCTAGCTTAACGAATCAAAAGTTATTTAAACGTGGGGACAAATGTGGCAGCGCAGTAGAAGGCCCTTCCCGGGGATTCACTGGTCGCTTTTCTGTTGCTTATTGCGGTTTCTGGGTTTCGAACTAGTACTAATGGGGTTAAACCAGAGCAAAGAATAGGTTAACGTGTAAAAATATCAAAAGAATACGATCACAAACTGACCCGCATTATGCTGCGTTATTCGTCTTTCCTTGGTAAGCCATGCGTATAATTTGGTCCTACCTGTCGCATAATTCTAATGGCCTTTGTTTTATGACATAAAAGGGCATATTAGCGCTGCGTTTAAAGCACGCGAGATGAGTCAAACTTTCACTGTTGAATGTTTGTGCATAAAGTACCCAATAACATAATTTAGATTAAGCGATGTGTGTGTGGCCTTTTAGGATGATGCATTCACGGCCCAAGGCGAATCACGACGCACTCACAATCCCTTAACGGCAAGCACTTCACGCTCTTTCGTCACGCTCTTTCGTACGAATTCACAGCGGGGGGCCAGAACCTTCCCCCTCCACAGCGGAGTGTGCGCGAGCGGGCGCGCGTGCCGGACAACTTTGTGTACACCGTCCAAACCCAAGGTTAATGACATCACTTGAGAGCACAGTGCGGCAGCTGAGTTCCACATTTCCCACGAGAAAGGTGGTTTTAGTTTTACACTATTAATATTCGGCCCGATTAAGCCCCCATGAGGCGAACATTTTCCGGCTTCAGTGCGTCTTGCAAAAACACACATTGCTAATGGCCGGCCCACTGTGCTGCGCCCTCTCTCTGCATACTTAAGAGCATGCTGCAGAATTTCCCACGTGTATCAGATTACTTCATTTTACACAAGATACAGACACAAGGCCCGGTGGTTTGTTTCTCAGGCTATTCCTGGAAGTGTGCTGTAAATATAATGTTCTCATCCCACGAGTTGGTGCAAGCCCGGTCTCCCGGAGCAACAGTGACCCCCGCACCCTTTGGCACTGGTTATGGCTGCACGCACGTGCGCGCAATAAGTTAACGTTAAAACAAATAAAAAGGCAATAAAGAATTCATATGCAATGTGAAATTATGTGCACTCGCAGTGCTGAGCCCTAGGGGCCGATCACAAAACCCAGGACAGAAAAATCAGAATTCTACTCTTGTTCCCAAGTTTGGAGTAGGTTTTCAAGTTTTGGAATTCATACGCTATTCCTGGAAACCTAAGAGAGCCCTACATTTGGGAGCAAAATAAAAGTATGCAAAATTTCCACTAGATAAGGCAATCCAGTGAAAAAGTACATTTGCATAATTCTCTTTTTCCCCCCTAGACAGTTAACAAGGATTGGCTAAGCCTGTAGTTCTGACCTTGACAAAAGTGAAAATACTTTAATTTATTTTCAAACATTTGCAATATGCCAAACTTAATCGTTATTAATATAGAAATAAAAGAGTAGCCGAGGTACACCAGCCTTTGCACTGAAGTGCATTACTCTTTACTAGGCAGCTGTGCACAGGTATTCGAGCGAATAGAGAGGCGGGGCCGGACTCGGCCACGCCAAAGGTATGGCGGTCGAGCCGGCCCCGATGCTGCCCACACTGGGGGGCGGGCCCATCGCGCCCTGAGAGCGCGGTGGGCCCGCCTTACAGAATGATTGGGGAGGGAGCGTGCCCCGGAGGCGAAACGCGCTTCCGGGGCACGCGTCTTTGTGACGTCATCAGGAGACCCCTGATAAGGCTCGGGAGCGGCGAGTTGGATCTCTTCGCCGCTTCCCAGCCGGACTACGCACCAGCCTCGCTAGGAGGCTGCCCTTAATTTGTTTGATTTTCTCTTGCAGGTTCTCGTCTTCCGGGATCGTCGGACCAAGATCGGATGAGCAGGAGGACAGTGCCGGGTCGATTCGGACAGTCTCGAGCTGCCTCTTACTTGTAGGGTGGTGCGGCGGGCCTCGTGAGTCGGGAGGGATCTCCCAGAGGTAACAGTGAGTAAAGGTGAGCGGGTAGCCGGTTGTGGGGCGGGTCGGCGTGGTACCGCCGCTGTTGCACCGCTGCCTTGAGTGGGCAGAGTTCGAGGCTGCGGTCCGCCGGTCTGCTCTGTTAGTGAGCTCCAAAGGCGCAATTGGTTAGCGTGCGGTATTTATATAGCAGTACTTGCACTGAGCCATGCTGGGGTTGTGAGTTCGAGCCGCACCTGAGTGTTTTACTCATCCCGGCGGGATTAGTCATACTTGCGGTAAACTTTCTGGATAAATCTACCGATGGTGGTAATTGCTTAAGCAGGGTTGGGCAGGTATTTGTGTGCTGCCATTGTGAGGGTGCCAGTTAGTCAGTGAGCTATATTACGGCTGATTGCACAGAGGGACAGCTATTGAAGAGTTTTCTCATCTAAAGCTGGAGGTGTCACTTGATCTGTACTTTGTGTCTAAGCAGCAAGCAAGCAGTATCGTCACAAGAGTGGACAGTGGACAAGAGCGGACATAAGCAAAGGACAACAGCAACAGGATCAAGGAAGAGGGCACGGACAGGCCTGCATTTTCAGAGCTTCTGGGAGCCACGCGGGTTCGAGATTACTCACCTGACCCACTGGACTAGCTGGTGTGGCGTGGCTCTGGTTGCCTGGGTGCTTACGGCCGGTTGTGTACCTCCAGCGCTATCAGGTAAAGGGCTCGGGACACGTCCCAGCCCAGTCTGTGTGGGGGAGTGCGCCAGCGTAGGACTCACTCAGAAGGCCCATTTGTAACGGGCATTTTGTGATCGGGTGGAGATTTAAGATGGCAAGTAAGTCCAAGCGGGGGACAAACAGTCCCGTATGGAAGGCCTTTTGCAGGGCATGATGGAAAAAATGGTGGCAATGGAGGATAGGATGAAGCAGATAGATGAGATTGGGCAGGCTGTAGCGGAATTAAAAGAGAGAGTAGATGGGGAGGAGGCGCCAGGGAGAGACCCCGGCGCAAGCATGTGGCACCCAAAGAGGCTTTTCCACCCCTCCCAAAGAGGAATAGAGCCAAGAAGGGTGGGGAGAGGGTGCCCGAGACACCAGTTCCATGCCCAATACCCACCCCAATGCCTGTTCCGCCGCCCATCCCTCCCGTCCCTGCCAATATACCACCTGTGCCGGCCCCTGTACTGCCGGTGCCCGCTCTCACTCCGCCCGTGCCAATTAACGCGCCAGCACCACAGCCAGCTCAGGTCCCAGTGGATCCACTAGGGGGGGCCCGGGGCCCGGTTACCCCCCGGGGGGAGTTCGGTACCACAGGATTTAATTTCCAATCTAGCAGCACTGCTCCCTTGGTTGGGGAAGGTGGCTAACTGGTCACCGGCAGCGGGAGCCACGGTAGAAGGGGAAGATTTAATGGAAAAGGCGAGGCAAATCATGTCCCAGTTTAATGGTACGCCGGGGGATGCCCCGGGTAAGGGGCAGGTGTTACCAGTTCTCCCCGCTCCAAAGGGCAACGCAACCCCAAGCGGGGGCAACAAGGACCTACCGGGGCCCTGCCCGGTGGGCGATACATCCAAGGAGAAGGTCCAGGAGCCGGCGGGGTGCAAGACACCAGGTAAGCAAGTGACTCTGCCGTTGTTGGGGGTGGGTGAGGCCCGCACTGCCAGGGAGAACTTGGCCAGACATGTGACAACAGAAACGAAAGAAAAAATATGGAAAGGGAGTTATGTGAACATGTTTTCTTTGTTACTTGATGAAGCTGAGCGGGAGGAAGCTAAGAAAAATAAGGAGTGGATGCTTCCTCGGGAATGGGCTAACGAACTGCAGAAATATAGGTTGGAAGAGTCCCTCATTAATTGGATTAGGGGTTTTTCAGTGTATATGGCCGTGATGGCGGAGCAATCTCCCAATATGCAGGCAGCGATGGCATGTTATCAGAATCGGATCACTATGGCGCACGATAAATACGGGGGTAATGGATGGAAGGATTATGATAAAAGTTTTAGGAGAGCAAGAGCTTCTGATCCTGCACTGGCCTGGGATCAAGTGGACTTGATATCTTGGATTGACCATGTTGGCGGGGTAGTGCAGGAGGGAGCAAGAAGTCAGCCTGCTCAGCCCTTTCGACAGAATTCCCCTCCACTTACAGGAGTGGCGGGGGAACGGGAAGAAGGGAGCGTGCTGGGATTTCAATAGGCGGACATGTAGCAGGCCCCCTGGAACGTGTAAATTCAGGCACGCGTGTTCCTTCTGCGCCAACACATCACACCCTGAGTCTAGATGTTCCAAGAAAGGTAAAGATGCAGGGAGAAAGAAACAGGATTGAGGGTGCGCCAGCTATCCATTCACGTTCCCCTATTAAGATATCGGTTTTGACCCCTTGGCTGAATAAGTACCCATGTCCTTCATCTGCCCAGATGCTGTTGGAAGGCTTTACCTGTGGCTTTAGGATACCCGCCCCAGATTATATTGGTAAGTCGGTCTGTAAGAATCAGGCTTCAGTACGAGCTAACCCACGGGTGGCAGCCAATAAGATTGACAAGGAGCTACGGCTAGGTAGAATAGCAGGCCCATATGACACCATCCCGGTAAAGAATTTTGTTTGCTCTCCGCTAGGGGTGGTGCCAAAGAAAGAAGCGGGAGAGTTCAGGCTGATTCACAATTTATCGGCACCTAAGGGGTTGTTAGTGAATGACGCTATTAGTGAAGAGTTGTGCAGGGTAAAATATGCATCTTTTGACCAAGCGGTGGAAATGCTCCGGGTCCTGGGCCCTGGTGCGCTGATGGCAAAAACAGATATTGAGTCTGCATTTCGCTTATTGCCAGTCCATCCTGCGGATTTTCATTTGTTGGGTTTCCAGTTTCTAGGAAAGTATTACATGGATATGTGTATGCCCATGGGTTGCTCTGTGTCATGTTCTTATTTTGAGAAATTCAGCTCTTTTCTGGAATGGGTTTTTGGGCAGGTTACTGGGCACACGCATGTCCTACATTACCTTGATGATTTCTTGGTTCTAGGCTCCCCTGGTTCCCCGGAGTGTGGATGGGCGCTGCGTGAATTTTGCACACTCATGCAGACTTTTGGGGTACCATTGGCACCAGGGAAGACAGTAGGGCCATCCACTAGCATTGAATTCCTGGGGATAGAATTGGACTCCATACAGGGATGTTTCAGGTTACCCAAAGGAAAAATTAGAAAGTTTCAGTTAGGCCTGCAACAGTGCTTGGAGAAGGAAAAGGTCACATTACATCAGTTGCAGCAGACAGTGGGGCAGTTGAATTTTGCTTTGCGTGTAATACCTATGGCGCGACCATTCTCACGCTCTATTGCACAGGCTATGTCCGGACTTCAGGAACAACGCCATCACACCAGGCTATCTGCTGAGGTACGTCAGGACATGCGCATTTGGTTGGCATTTCTGAGGGACTTCAATGGCAGGTTGGTGTGGCCCGGTCCACTCATTGCCTCCCCAGAGTTGGGACTAATGACGGACTCTGCTGGCAGTGAGGGATTTGGCGCCATACTGGGCACTGAGTGGGTGGCTCAACGGTGGCCGACATGGTGGAGGCTGAGTGGCCTCACAAAAAATATTGGTTTCCTGGAATTATTCCCCATTTGGGTGGCTTTGACTGTTTGGCCGGGTCAACTACGCGACCGCTCGGTCATTTTCTGGTCTGACAATATGTCTGTGGTCGAATGCATTAATCATCAAACTGCACATTGCAAATGGATATTGCGCCTAGTGAAAGAGATTGTACTGTTATGCATGCGATTGAATTTACAATTTAGGGCTAAGCATGTGCCCGGAATATTGAATCATGCTGCTGACGCCCTCTCTCGCTTCAAGATGCAGGTGTTCAGGACACATCTCCCAGAGGCGGCAGTGCGCCCGACGGCCTTCCCAGAATCTCTTTGGCAGATTGGTGCCCCCAATTACCGGACCTCGTGGAGGCTAGTCTAGCTCCAAGGACTAGGAAGGCATACGAAGGGGCGTTTTGGGCTTACTGTACCTTTTGGGAAGGGAGTGGGAGGAACATTGGCATGATGCGGGGAGGATCCTGACCTACCTAGCCTTTTTGCAGAGGGAGGGGCGTTCAGTGGCGGCCGCCAGGCGACATATGGCAGCAATTTCCTTTTTTGCGCAAGCAAGAGGGTTAAGGGATCCCGCAAACAATTTCACAGTCAGGAAGGCTTTGAAGGGGTGGCAGCGCATACAGGGATCAGTACCGGACACTAGGCGGCCTAAAGGGATGGAGTTGTTAACAGCTTTGCTTGGGTCTCTCGGTTTAGTGTGCAGCTCCACGGCTGAAGTGTTGTTATTCCGCGCGGCATTTTCTTTGGCATTTTATGGGGCATTTAGGATCAGTGAACTGGTGTCCAGCAACAAGCGGGATGTGCAGGGTGGCCTACAATTTGATCGGGTTAAAGTACAAGGGGATTCTGTGCTGATATCTATCAAGAAGTCAAAGACGGACCAGTTTGCCCGGGGAGAAGGAGTTGTACTACACCGTGCACCCTCAAATCCTTGTTGCCCTATTGCTAACTTGGAGGAATTTTTGGGCAGTAGGGCCGATGGGGCGGGTGGCCCTTTATTAATTCATGCAGATGGCACCCCGCTCACAAAATTCCAATTCAAAAGAGTCTTGGACATGGCGGTGTTGAAAGCAGGTTTGGAACCAAGTAGCTTTGGGACGCATTCATTCAGAATAGGAGCTGCAACTGAGGCGACGGCTAGGGGTCTGCCAGGGGGGACGTCCAGAGGATTGGTAGATGGTCATCCAATTGTTACAAGCGCTATGTGCGTATGCATTTGTTATAAGGAGTGCGGGAGCTTGGGTTCTGATGTCTTTCTCCTTTTTGTTGATTTGCAGTTTCTCGAACCTGTCACGCAGGAGGGAAACTGATGGCGACACAGCGGCAACAGCAGTCGGCGCTGGGACAGGGTCACGCCCGCCAGCGAAGACAGCAAGTGGTTTGGATCATCGGCCATTCTTACGTAAAACGGTTGCATGCCTTTTTTCTTGCAGGAAAATTTGAGTCAAAAACTGAACTGGCAGGCCTTACAGTGTCTTTCCATGGGAGAGGGGGTCTCCTCATCACACAACTCAGGGACCTGGTGTCAGATTTATTAAAGAAAAATGGGGTTCTACCCAGCGCCATTATCCTACACGTGGGTGGGAATGATTTGGTGCACTTGGGCAGGAGGGGTCTAGTGGAGACTGTACTGACGGAAGTGGGTTGGTTGGCTCGGACTTGCCCAGGGTGCACCATAGTTTGGTCACACATGGTCCCAAGGATGCAATGGCGGGGGCGAATCAGTGAAGGCGTTAAATAATTCAGTTCGGAGGATCAACACAAAATTGGAGAGATTATTCAGGTCCCCACATTTACAGACGATTTCCCATGGGTGCATACGAGGGGAGTCGTGCTTCCTACAAGACGGCGTCCATTTATCTCAATTGGGTAATAGGATTTTCATGGGGAGCTTGTTGGCTTGGATGGAGGGGTTCAGAGCTAGGCTTTGACCTTTCTGGGAGCGATGGGGGGGGCCAGACAGTCGGTCAACCATCTGGCCTGTGGCGGTAAGGTCATGATTGGGGAGCAGTAACTTAAGGTCCTTAGGGGCGGCGCCATTCTGGAATGGGGTCGCCCAATGGGAGGGACAAGTGGTCTCTCACGGTACTCCAGGGGCGGTTACAGCCGGTAGGCTGGAGGGGTGCGGGGGATGGGGAGTGACGCTTTCCAGTAGGCTGGTTGGCCACCCCGCACGGGCACACGGGTGCAATGGGCCCCTTGGAGATAATATACAGGGCGTATGGGGGTGACCGGGAGGGGTAAGTACCCTCACGGTGACTGGGCCCCCGCGCATGCGCACTCCGGTACGAGGGCGTGGGGCTTAATTGGGGAGGATCTGAACCCAGACGTGACCTTGCCGTGGGCTCAAGGGGAATGCGCAGAAGTAATTGCTGTGGTATGCTAGATTAAGATAGGAATACCTTTGTATTAGATTTATGTTAAGGTTAGCCATCTGACATCTGTACATATCATTGTAACAATGGAATGCAATTTATTCTGCGTATTTTGTGTTAAATAAGGTATAAAATGTTTATTAAAAAATGTTTTATTAAAATTGTTTAATAAATACGGCCGGGGGTTTACGACCCCCTACTCCAAAAACTTCTATTGGTAGTCCATGTGGTTATCTGGGTATCATTAAAGGAGGAGCGAGGGGGTATAGGCTGTACCTGGCCATATAGAGAGGCGGGGCCGGACTCGGCCACGCCAAAGGTATGGCGGTCGAGCCGGCCCCGATGCTGCCCACACTGGGGGCGGGCCCATCGCGCCCTGAGAGCGCGGTGGGCCCGCCTTACAGAATGATTGGGGAGGGAGCGTGCCCCGGAGGCGAAACGCGCTTCCGGGGCACGCGTCTTTGTGACGTCATCAGGAGACCCCTGATAAGGCTCGGGAGCGGCGAGTTGGATCTCTTCGCCGCTTCCCAGCCGGACTACCCACCAGCCTCGCTAGGAGGCTGCCCTTAATTTGCCCACCCACCATCCCCTAAAGCAAGTTGTTCTGGCATCGTAGGGGGAATCGTTTAAAATAGAGATGTTTTAGTCAAAATTGTGTTGTATTTTGCTTAATTATTGTCCCGTTTTCTTTGATGGACAGCTTTATGATTTTCTTTGATAAGTATATAATTGTCGTATTTGGCGTTTCCTTGGTCGGCGGTAAGGTCATGATTGGGGAGCAGTAACTTAAGGTCCTTAGGGGCGGCGCCATTCTGGAATGGGGTCGCCCAATGGGAGGGACAAGTGGTCTCTCACGGTACTCCAGGGGCGGTTACAGCCGGTAGGCTGGAGGGGTGCGGGGGATGGGGAGTGACGCTTTCCAGTAGGCTGGTTGGCCACCCCGCACGGGCACACGGGTGCAATGGGCCCCTTGGAGATAATATACAGGGCGTATGGGGGTGACCGGGAGGGGTAAGTACCCTCACGGTGACTGGGCCCCCGCGCATGCGCACTCCGGTACGAGGGCGTGGGGCTTAATTGGGGGAGGATCTGAACCCAGACGTGACCTTGCCGTGGGCTCAAAGGGGAATGCGCAGAAGTAATTGCTGTGGTATGCTAGATTAAGATAGGAATACCTTTGTATTAGATTTATGTTAAGGTTAGCCATCTGACATCTGTACATATCATTGTAACAATGGAATGCAATTTATTCTGCGTATTTTGTGTTAAATAAGGTATAAAATGTTTATTAAAAAATGTTTTATTAAAATTGTTTAATAAATACGGCCGGGGGTTTACGACCCCCTACTCCAAAAACTTCTATTGGTAGTCCATGTGGTTATCTGGGTATCATTAAAGGAGGAGCGAGGGGGTATAGGCTGTACCTGGCCATATTACTGTCACTCACAGTGTAAGACATCCAATGGATGAAGTGGGCTGACCCATTGCTATATGCTGTGGTGGGCAGAAGCAAAACGTGAATGCCACTTGAGCAAACCAATCAATGAAAAGGGCTCACCAAAAGCCCCTATATCTAAGTATTTATTATGATTCTGTTAGACCTCAAAATGTATTCCAGTGGAGAACTGAACCATGTAATTCACGGGAGCCGCCTTTCCTACCCTATAATTTCACTCACTCCTGCATTTGACAGGAATGCTTTTACAGGTTTTCCAGCATGCTAAACCATCTGCAAAATGCACAAACACAAGAGTGTACATTTAAACTTAAGGGTTAGGGCGACCCTCCGGCCCATGAAGCCCCCGTTCACAGCTCCATCTGTACATTTTCATACATAAAGTTCCACAAATGTGAATTCTTTGAAGTACAGTGCATAATTTACAACTGCAAATCGTAGTTTTTGCACGCCTATGTAAAACATATATAGAAATATTTATGGATTCAGAAACCAGTGTGTGACACATCGTTTGATTGCAGCATGGAAGAGCAAATATCGGCAAAAAAAATATATATATATATATATATATATATATATATATATATAAAGTGAAAGACATCAGTCATCAATACCTGAAAGCTGCCTATAACCTTGGTGCCAGGGGTCAAAGGAAATCAAAGAACTCTAGGGTTTGGTGAACTATAAAATCATAAACAGGCTTAGAAGAGTGGCAAAAATACGTAGAACGTTCTGGATGGTGGCAAAGTGGATGATCAAAGTCCTTACAGAACAGTGGCGGCTGGCATCTACGGGAAAGGGTAGGGCGGGGGCGCGAGCTCTAAAATATTATTTTTTTCCTAAAAACGTACCCAACACGACGTCCTTGCTCCGGACCTCTTCTTCACCCAGGAACTGGATGGTGGAACTCCCTTGCCGAATCCTGGTGCATCTCACATGCAGCATGTGAGCAGTGCCCTGATTGGAGTGAGCGGCCTCACTCGGTGCTCCACAGCGCAATGGAGGCCTGCACTTACTCTCAACCCAGCTGTCTTAAGACAGCTGTGCTCAGAATTTTAAAGTGCGCATGTGCAGCTGGCCGTCGCAAGACGGCCGGCCAAAAAGAAATGCGCACTTCAAGCAGTGCAATACCAGCTCACCCTCCTCCCTGCTGCTGTCAGTCAGCATCGTCCCCGCCCCCGTCCTGACGCTCGGCATGGGGGATGAAAAATAAAATGGTAATAAATTACCATTTTATTTTTCATCTCTGGGGCTTTGGGGGGAGGGAATTTAAGTGGGGCGATGCTCGTCTGCTCCAACGGAGGAGCCGCCCCTGTAAGTAGAGAGTTTACGAAACGTATAAGAATGAGCAGGATTTACTTCTACATTTGAAGCGGGGGTATTACAATTTAAACCAATTAGCAAAGGGATTAGACCACGATTTCCTGCTGTTAATACCTCCCTCATCATCCCTGTAATCACCTTTGAAATGGACTCCTGGATTTAAATTGTGGTTGCTGCAATATACGATTTTCTCGTTCTGACATCAGTACTCAACTTTAGTAACATAACTACGTGAGAGATTGCTTGTAATTAATATCATATTACATATGGTATCACAATGGCCCCTGTAGAAAGAAAGTCAGAGCAGGTAGCCAAATTCTCTCTCATTGACTGTTGGCTAAGATAGTGGATAGATGCTGGCGTGTCTCTTATGCAGACTTAGAGCAGAGAGCCACCACCGCCACAATCGCCAACACCACCATCGCCACCACAGCAACCACCACCACCACCACCCCCACTACCACCACCATCACCACTGCCACCACCACTACTACCACCACCACGACCACTGCCACTGCAACCACTGCCGCCACCACCACCACCACCACCACCACTTCCAATGCCACCACTTCCACCTCCACCACCTATCCTGTTTGTGCGTATTGTCAGCAACAGATTCATGTGTAGTTGGGGCACTGCATGAAAGCATCTAAGGCAATCTCTGTACCTATAAACAGCGCAAGCTAAGAGGAGATACTTTGCTGAAGAAAGGGAAAACCAGCACAAACGGGAAAAAAGGAAAAGCAAATAAAAGGAGAGAAAAGCAGGCAGGGCTTCACAGAGTCGTGCTGAAGGGACACGAAAAGTGGAGAAAGTAGAAAGAAGCACAAGAGAAAGAAAGCTGCACAAAAATAAATCAAGTGTTTGCATTGCCTATCCTTTTGTACAGTGAAAAGCTTTTCTCACGCTGAAGCGATCCCTCGCACACACAGTGAACATGTACCACATGGGTACCAGTAGTGCACACGTCCTTTGGAACACAAAACGGTAAGCACATTCAATGAAGGCCACAGACAGAGAAACTCATGAAGTAGCTACAGGCCAAGTGGCTCTAAGTATGGAACGTACTGCACTAGCCGCTGCCGGCTAGTGCCGAGTAAGATTCATCCTGCCTTGGGGAAGAGGCTACTCAACAGCACCTGATCCCACTCAGGCCATCTAAGCCTTGTGACCACCTCCGGCCTCGTGCCAGCTCAATAAGACATACTGTAAGAGTGAATCCGCCAAAAATGAGTGAATGTAACAGTGCACGTCGCTGGGCAAACCCGTACGTTTCTCCTCCCCGCTACATCACACCCCAGGTGCTTCTGCTGTCCAAGAAGCATTCTTAAGGAAAAGCTTAAACGCCCAAAAAAGCCCAAATGACCCTAATTTTGTATTCTGTATGGTAGCTGCTTCTCTATTAAGTACCTTATGAGGTAAATATACGCCACCTGAGTACTACGCCTTTATAGCGCTCGTTGTGCGGCTTTGTGCTTTATAGGTCTCTATGACTTAATATCCGTATAATGTACCGCTGGTTCTACCTTATCCAGTATATGGTCTGTTAGTGGTCGGTGCTGGTGCTGATGCATGAACAATCATGTTCTGAAGGATAAATATCCCTATTAAACAGAGAGGAACCTCCCACGATAATATATACTTTGTTTGGACATTTCCATCCAAGATCAATCGATTTAAAGATTTAACAAATGTAAACAGTGTTTAATGCGCAGATACTGCATCAAGCGTCACTGGACATGCAAGCCCATTTTGGATCCTGCTGAAGAGAGCTTCAGCTCTCCAACAGTAGGCAAATGGGATAGAGCTGACTAGAGCTCATGCTTACAAAGTCCACTACAGGCACAAGTCACCATCAGGCGTGTCAGTACAAGCAACAAAAATTTTCTTGGACCTTGAGAAGAGATCCTTCCCTGGAGCATCATGCACAGCGTATAAATATAAACAAACAGTAACTAAGAAGTCATGCATTCCACACATTCAAATGAAATTACTTCAAGCAGACAATACGCAGTCAGATAACAAGCATTGACAAAGCCAAAAGATACAGGTTGCATGTGGGGATCTGTATAAAACATATAAAAAAGGCATGCTGCTATGAAAAAAAAGATGTATTTCTTTATACAATGCATGTATGAGCTACAAAATATGTATGTGTGAGGGTTCAGTGTAATTCTGACTTGTAAACTAGTCTTTCACAGCGGGGGCTCCTCGGTAATGGTGGAGGAGTGTCGCCCCACTGGCTCACCCAGCAGCTGAAAAAACAAGCATTTGCAATGCAATAGGTCTCGGATTTGTAAGAGTTAGCGCTATTGGCGTTGTAAATGACAATGTCTTTTACCCATGTGTTTTGGTTTTGAGTGGATGTATGTGGTGTGGAGTGGAATTATGTGGGTTGGATTGGAATTGTTAGTTGTGGAATTGTGTGTCATGGAATTGTGTGGTATGGAGTGGATCTGTGTAGTAGAATTATGTAGCATGGTGTGCAGTGAAATTATGTGGATAGTAGTTATGTGGTATTGAATGTATTGGAATCATGTGAAGTGGGATTGTGTGTCATGGAGTGTAATTATGAGGAATGGTATTTTGTGGAGTGGTATGTAGTGAAGTTTAATTATGTGGTATGCTGTTGAATTTTGTGGCATGATGTGAAATTCTGTGGTGTGGATTGGATGTATGTGTGTTGTATAATTATGTTGAATTAAGTGGTTTGTTGTCGAATGATGTGGTGTGGAATGGAAATGTTTAGAGTTGAATTGTGTGGTGCGTAAGTGTGTGGGGTTGAGTGAAAATATGCTGATTGGAATTATGAAGCAAGATATGGAGTGTATTTGTGTGGATTGTGTTACCAAGTTAAAAAAGGATGAAACAATTACAAAGAAAGGAGGCCTTTCATTGTGCACAAATTCACAAAATTAGCTAGATGTCAAGGTTGAAAGACACGCTAAACACTGGTGAAAAGAAACACTTCACTTTCACTATAAAGTTAATTTAGTAACTGTGTCTGGAGATTTGCATACGGATGGCTGAAATGAAACAACCCAGAAATGAGTTAAAGAAATAAGTTATGAAAAGGCTTCAGTGCCATGAAGAGATGTTGAATAAATGCTCCCTTTATTATAAAAGGCATGAAATGCATTTTGTTTGTGCGTGCGCCATGAAATACCACAGCTTCAACGTTTAAAAAAATGGAAAACGATGTAAAATATATCATTTAGCAGCAGGTGGAGGGCAGAGTGAAAGCAGAAACAAAAAAAATGTTTGACCAATCTTCAGTATAGTGTATGTACTTTTAGAATGTTGTTCTATGCTTATGTGAAGTCTAGAATTCTGGAAACAGATCAATAAATTTGCCAATTTATAAATGCACTGACCTTGCAGCGGACTGGGCCTTATCATGAGTAGCTGCGCTGACTCGGCGCAGAGCTGACAACCTGTTGGTTGAGTTTGAGGTGTTTAAAGTTCATGCATGTAACTCAGAATTTCCCAGAGTTACTGCATGAACTTTAGACAGAACCAGGCGGAAACACAGCGAGGCAATCTCTGCTCACTATTTTCGACTTGTACTGCCTGCATTTCATGCACAGACTAAGAGAATTTTCGAGTTATGTGTATGAATTTAAAACACTGCGCACGCACCGAGCCAGTACAGTTCTGCTATAAGCTTCTCTAGCAACTGTACTGTAAAGCTAAGGCTATGTTAACGTAAAGGGGTGTAAATGGATTAATAAAAATATGAAAAAAGGATCTTAAAATGCAAGATGGAATGTATAGATGGTGAGCATGCAGCACCCCCACCTCCAGCGCCTTGGGGGCCAATGTAGGCGCAGCACCACCACCTCCGGCGCCTTGAGGGCCAGGGTTGGCGCAGCACCACCACCCCTAGCGCATTGGGGGCCAGGGTAGGCTCAGCACCCCCACCCCCTTGAGTGCCAGGTTAGGCGCAGCACCCCCACCTCCAGCGCCTCGGGGCCAGGGTAGGCGCAGCACCCCCACCTCCAGCGCCTTGGGTGGCAGGGTAGGCGCAGCACCCCCGCCTGCAGCACCTTGGGGGCCAGGGTAGGTGCAGCACCCTGGGGAGAGGATGTGGTCCGTCGGCTAGACTGCCGACTTTGGTGCTGGAAACCAGGGTTCGAGCCTCGGGGTCGCGTCCACATCCTGTGATTCTGGGCAAATCACTTAGTCTCCCCGTGCCTGAATGTGTAATGTAAATACGGTGCTCATGTAAAGCGCTCCAATATCTTCGGGTCGAGTTTGCGCTATATAAATATGCCCAAAAAATAAAAAAAAGTTGCAGCACGTTGGGTGCCAGGGTAGGTGCAGCACCCCTGCCTCCTGCGCCTTGGGTGCCAGGGTAGGCGCTGCAGAGCAGTGATGGACGGATTGGGGCGTGCTGGGGGAGGGCCGGTGTCCCTGGGCAGGGAGAGGCTGGGGTCAGGAACAGTGATGGGGGAGGCTGGGTGAGGATGTGGGGCAGGCTGGGGATGGGCCAGGGGAGGGCCGCTGTCCCTGGGGAGGGAGAGGCTGTGGTGGGGAGAAGTGACGGGGGAGGCTGGTTGAGGTTGTGGGGTGACTGGGGATGGGCTAGGGGAGGGCCGCTGTCCCTGGGGAGGAAGAGGCTGCAGGAGGAGGAAGAGGCTGCAGGAGGAGGGAGTGCCGGAGGAGGCTGGCTGAGGATGTGGGAGGAGAGCGCATTCCTCGCCTAGACCGGGGAAGAGCCGGGGTCCTGCCGTGGCCGACACACTCACAATGCAGCAGGCTGGCACACACACACCATACCTTGCACACACGCTGACTCGTGCTTACACACACACTGACACTCACACACAGGCTTACACTCTCCCACACACAACATGCTGACACACGCACACCATAACTTGCGCACACACTGATTCGTGCTTACACGCACGCTGACACACACAACTTACGGACACACACACAACTTGCACACAGGCGACACTCACACCCACCACTTAATCACACGCTGATACTCATGCACACACCCATACTTACACAAGCTAAATTATGCTTGCACATACACACACACCGACACGCTCATGCATGCACCCACAACTTCACACACATGGACTCATGCTTACACATACGCTGACACACCCACATTTTGCCCACACACGGACTCATGGAGGGCACTCGAACTACTTACTGCTTTACGTGCTAACACTTTGAAATAATGAAAGCAGCGATCAATAAAACAGCAGCACTGTCCATAGGTGGAAGCACAAGGAGAGCCCGATAGCCAATTGTAAATCAGCGCCAGCATTGCTGAACAATTAAACATTAAATAAAATACAATTTGTATGTGTTAAGTAAGAGCAGCAGCCAGGACGAGTTTGTGCTCTGCTCACAAGAGGCGCCTGGTTCTCTGTGAAGGCAGCAAGTGTGATAATAAGTACACGAAGTAAATAAATAGGTTAGCACAGGCGGGCTTGCATAGGGAAGCTCTTGTACACCCATCCACTCTTCAACCCACCCTACCACTCATCCATTCACCCTTTCACTACTCATCCATCTACAATTCTTCCCTTTCACCCATCTATCCTTACATCCATCCTGTCACTCATTAAACCATGCACCTATCCATCCAACCTTTCACTCACCCATCAACTATTTTACTCACACATCCATCTATTTACCCTTTCACTCATCCAGCCATCATTTCACTCACTCATCCATACCCCTTTCACTCACCCATACATACCCCTTTCACTCATCTGTCCATCCATTCACCCTTTCACTCACCCATCTGTCTTCCCATCATCCAGCCATACATCCATCTACACTCCCTTTCACTCTTCCATTCTTCCATTCATAATTTCACACATCCAGCCTTTCACACATCCAACCATTCACCCTTTCACTCTTCCATCCACTCTTCTTCCCTTTCACTCACACCATCCATTCTTACACCCCCTCACATTAATTAAAAGCTTTTGTCTGCCGAGGCCCATCGAGGACGCCATCCACGCTGTAGCTGATAAAGAGCGGGCGTTGACGCTCCTGAACTGAGGGCCAAGGAGGGAGAACCGCACAGATGGGGAGGCAACATGCAGGAGGAAGGATAGAAGCACGCACCCAGGGCAAGGAATACACAAAGGAGACTGCTGGAATTACGAAAATACATGTCCTCTAGATGAGTGCTTACATTTTTTTTGCAAGCCCCTCTAAAAAGTCAACGTTCAATAATCGCCTAACTGAATAGAACTCCCAAACCGAAGATTTTCAAGTTTTCGTTTCATATAAAAAATACATATACTGCTAGCCATCGGCCACTCACTCGGTTTTCCAGTCAGAAGTGCACCAGCCTCTTCTGTGGCACACAGGGCCACTCTGCCATCGCTCAGCACCACCGCCACATGGCGCAAGCTGCAGCTCACCTGACGAATACCACTGAACTCCAGGGGACACCACGGCTCGGCTGGCATTTCCCATCCGAATAGAACCACAGACATGAGGGCAGATTGGGAAGAGCGCCCCCTGCCAGCGCACCACTCCCCGAAGGTCTCTTCATACCCATGCCGAGGACCACAATACCAAGTGCGCCGAACGCCTGCCGATTTATATACACTGTTGCGTGACAGTTCAGTTTCGTTTCCGAAGACGGCAATGACGACAAATGCCTCGAGGCAAACCCCTTCTCCGCATACCTAGGAGCAGCAGCAGAAAGGAAACCGAAACCAGATCCCCGAGATTGAAAATGAAAACTGGAGCCAGAGGATCGTAAAAAAGCCCACAGAGGAGCGGGGGGAAAGGGAGCGCGGCAGCGAGGCGAACGCGCGCTGCTGCGCGTGCTAGCCACCGATGGGAATGGGCGGAGCAAAGGCGGGACATGCGCCCGCCTTTGCCCAATTGCGTGCATTACTTTTTTTTTTAAAACACGCGCAAGCCAATGGCAGCCGGCGAAAGTAAAAACCACACGCACGAGCATGTGGTCTGCTTTCAAAAGCCCATACAAGAGGTCTCGGGCTGTGCGACGCTAGGCCCAAGACCTAAAAAAAGATATTGTTTTATTTTTCAGCTGCTGGCTGAACCAGAGTGTGTGGGGATGGGCAGGGCCGGGCCGGGCCATCGGAGGGGAGAGGAGTGAAGTGCACTGCTAACTGTGCATGTCTGTTTGGGCGGCCGTCTTATGCTGGCCAAAAAGACATGCGCAGTTAGGTTTCTCCAACCCAGCTGTATTACACAACCGGGTTGGAGAAATAGCACAGACGTCCTGTGCCTGAGCAAGCATTCAACAAGCCCGCTCAGGCCAATCCCAGCACTGCTCTCATGCAGCATGGGGATTACACAGGGAGTCTCTGATGCGGACCCGGGGGCTGCTAGCACAAGGAAGCAGAGGAGCTCCGAGGTGCGAGGCGGCAGAAGCAGCATCAGGTACTTTTTTTATTATTCCAACCTCCCCTCCTGCACTCCCCCCACACCCATTCCACCCGCCACACCAATGTTTATATGCATCGGCCGCCACTGGTCCCTCATGCATTGCAAGCATTCCACGGGCGGCAGAATGATAAACCAAACAGCCAGCAGCACGAGGTGAAAGAATCACTCGTCTAGGCAGAGCCATAGCCCACTACATGTATATTTTAAAGAATTCATAATAATAGGTCTACAAAACAGCTGTGCTTTCAAGAGAGACATAAAAAACAGTTTTGACAATGTTGTTTTGCAATCACATCAAAAGCCTGTTCCACCATTATTGTGTCCAGTATCCACTAAAGGATTTCTGTAAATACAATTCAATGAAAAGTGTGGCGGACTGTTTTTTCCAGCTCTGTTAGCCCTTGAGAGAACATGTTAATGGAGGAGTCATAAGAGGGCCTACAGGCGGGAAGGATTTCTAAAAACATTTAGAGTTAAAGCACTCTGGGTCAAATGTTGGGTAGTCAAGAGGCTGTTAAGCGTTCTGTGAAGGGGGTCACATTGGCAGCACAGGAGCAGGTGCTCCCTTTCGCTTTTACTAGCCATCAGGGTATATTATAACTCCCAGTAAGCCTGAGAGCAGATTTCAGAATCCCTAACCATTCAAACCTATCTCTCTCTGCTGTGACTGCCATTACAAATATAGCAGCCTGCTGAGAACGACCCAGAGTGTTTTGCATTCAAAATAGAGGAAGTCTAATGAAATGTGTTGACTCCACCCTGGTACACGCACAGCAGGCATTCATAAATGTGCATGTGCTGTCCTTTCCAAAGGTAAAAGCCCTGCCGCCTTCCTTGGATTCAACCCCATTAAAAAAGTAGACAGGCCCTATTTAAAAGTGGTGGGACTGTCCCGTTAAAAATATGCTAGCCTTCCTGAAAAGTACCGAGTGACGCATTAAACATCTCAAACACAGTAAGATAATGGACGGAGCCCTGAAACGTTTCAGACACCCACCCCCCCCCCCCCAGTCACTATTAGATCTGGGTTGAATCCATCATCGCTCTTTACATCACTTTGCCACCCCAGTTTTGCCTGCCATGTGTACAGAATTTGTAAGAGCAGATGTTCTACATGCACCCAGCAATGACAACTAGGCAGGGACCCATCGTGCCAGGGTAAGTGATGTAAGAAGAAGAGAAAAAAAAAAAAAAAAGAACATTTAAAATATGAAAATTAAACCGGCTCCAAGATCCCTTGTAAAAAAAGCATTCTTTCCCAGCTGAAAGCAACCAGAACCTCCTACACCCAGTACAGCATGGCTTATGCCTGGTCATGGAATCAAAACAACCTTACTCAAAGATGGTCTGGCACCCTTGAGTCAGAGCTGGAATTGTCACCATTCTGAATCAGGAGTCATAGATTCTTCCTTCTCCAGTCAAGTCTCACCCCATCTACGCAAGCAGAGGTCTTCAAATGAGGGCTCCTTCGAGCACTCTCCCTCTGGGGATTTTATGTGCGATCCCTGAAGGATTACTCCTACCACTTGTACTCCTAAACAGCTAACTCCACCCCTTCCTGAAAGACATTGGCACACACAGCCTTCACCACTCACACAGCAATAATAGACACATTTATCAACCTACAATCAACGAGGAAAACAAACACAAAGTCTTACAAATGTGCCTATATGCCCTGGAACTAAGAATGGCAACAAACTCACCACCAACCTCTTTAATGATCAAACACCTCTGGCCGTCTTAGGCTGGTGCAACATGTCCCACAAAAGCTGAAAAGCTTAAGAGACCAAGATTCAAATGAAACTAAATGCATTGACTGACGTATCCTCCCTTTCACTTTCCAGAAGCCAGCAAAAGTAGTGAGCGCTGATACCATGTCACATACCTTCCATATGCCAACTCCTTTACTTTAGGCCTGCCCTAATATGAGACGTCCAGAACATCCTAAAAGGATCCGAAATTGGTAACAAGACCCAAGACTCCGGTTTGTGACATTCCTGAAGAACTCACAAGTCACCCCCAAAGCCTCCTGCCTCATCCACAAATACATTCAAAGAAAACCCCCAAAATTTCAGAGATGATAACTGTATGTTACCGCCATGAATGTCTATGCTGTTTACCAAAACGTAAACTATACTCACATCAAACCAAAGGAAGGCAGACACGTCACTATCCAAGGAACAGGATCAGAACTATGGAATGAGCTTCCTGGTCAACATTTGCACTGACACTGATCCCCTCTCCTCCAAAAAGAAAACTCGGAGCTAGAGAATATCATTTTTTTCTGCTCAGTAAAGAAAAAAACTGCTTACTTAAAACCCTTTCGCTGCCAGGGAGTGGGCACCTTCCCTGTTTCATTAAACTTGAACCTTAAGGTCACTTGAACCTGAGAACCTCATCAGGCCAGTTAACCCCTCCCTGCTTTGGGGTCCTACATATGTACGGTTGGAGGAGGAACATATGTACATATGCCCTACATATGTACGGCCTGAGGAGGAAAAGCGTGTGTCTTTAATAGAATTGAAGAACATTAAAACACAAAGTTAGAATGTATTGGCCTCCAAGATGCACAATTATGCCTATCAACATAGGAGTTCAGTCTTTTCATACAATATCGTGGGAGAAACCTCTTTCAAATCAGTCTTGGCAGTAACACAATATTTACTGCATTAGAACAACTAATTAGTGGCTGTGGCAAGCTCTTCCATATGTTTATTTGTGTTTCAATTTTGCTTAATATATCCTCATAATTAGCTTAAAGTTAAAAGTTCACAAGGTCTGGAAATATAACTAAGTAAATACATCTACCACCACAAAAAATCCCCTGCATCTGGTCCACACTTTTCTTGGTCGACCAACATCAAATATGTTGTTCTCTGCTTTATTTTACTTTCTAACATCGCTGCAACCCTGTCAAATATTTTAATTAAAAACGCAAACCCTTCATAGACGGTTGCAAGGTCAAACCAAGGAAATCTGAATGAGGTTAGATGTGAGCAACTCCACAAATAGTCGTTTGCGATCATCTTTTTATGTCTCTATTTTACTTTCATATAACACCTTAATTAAACGAACACAATATGAAGAATCTGAGCACAAGATTTTGTTTTTTTAGAAAGCTATAGTCAGGGGGCGTGGTTACGGCGCCGGACAAGATGGCCGCCTGAAGGGGTAGCTCCGCCGTACCGGGACCTGTTTTAGACTTGTCGGTGCGCTTCCCGTACCAATACACATCGGAAATCGCCCGCACTGAAACCGGAACATGCTGGGATTCCGGTGAGCTATTTCTTGCAACAAAGCGCGCTGCGCTTATCTTCTTTTGCCGCAGACGCATTTCCTTCAGCGCGTCCGCCATTTTAGGCGCATTTCAGGCGAAAATGTATTCTGCGAAGTGGAACTTCAACATCTTTGCATCTTCCTGTATGTTACAGTTGGACTTTAATGCATACAACACCACCTATAACAGATGAGGAATTTTCTATCCTTTACAGCGTGACGTATTGGTAATTTTTCCTGCTAACTCATTCGCCTCAGAATGTCTGCCATTTTGTCTTGTCAGTGAATTCCACCATTTGACTGACTCATTGCGTTTTTCAAGCCTTACCTCAGTTTTTCTGCGGAATAATTGGAATTTTCATACTCCTCTTAAATGGATACGGCTGCATTCACTTTTCTATATCATAACATTAAGTATATCAGCTCTACTGATTCCTCAGTAATGGCACTATAATTCTCATAGCTCCTCCTCATTATTGATTGTCCTCTTCAATAGTATAACTACTCTTTATCATTTTCAGTCGAAATTTCCTCAGTAGTTTTTAGTGTTCATATCCTGCAATTTGCTGTCACCGTTTGCTCCTGACTAACTTTTTTCTCTCCATGAAGCTGTTAGTTATACCAAGTGGTAGCTCTACTGGAAAGTTTGGAAATCACGGCTGCCAATAAGCTTGTGCATCGATTACTGTGCTTCTTGAGGGACAGATATCTATGGGAAGACTGCGCAAACCAAAATTTGTTTTTGTGTCTAAGAAACACACTACATTGATAACTCCTCCCTCTTTCTCAACATCAGTCTCTTCTCTCATCGCAGGAAAGATGGCTGGAGTAGCTTCCAATCGCAATTCCTCATCACAATCTACTACAAACAAATCCTCTTCACCTGCTTCATCATCTAAGCGCTTGAAGCATGACCCTCCCTCTCCTGACAAATCGTCATCTCCCATTTCTATGGAGCTGCTCTTGGAGGAAATACGCGCTTTGCGCCCGTTTGTGGATGAAACTAATAGTAAAATCCAACTCCTTGAGGAAAAGTGGTCTACAATGGAAAGTAGAGTGTCTTCAATGGAACAGCAAATCTCAGAGGTCCAAGGACACTCTCAGAGAATTTCCTCTTTAGAGAAAACGGTCCTCAGCCTTCAACAACATACTGAGGATTTAGAAAACAGAAATAGGAGGAATAACCTACGCATATATGGTCTGCCGGAAGCTTTGGAAGGTGATGACCCGGTCTCTTTTTTTCTCCTCCTTTTTACCGAAACTCTTGGAAATGCCCTCTACCACCTCCCTTAGCATTCAGAGAGCTCACAGACTTGGTTCCCGTCCCTCGCTTTCTACATCTTCGGTTAAACCACAAGGAGTCATCATTCTCTTTTTGAAGTTTACTGATTTGCACTCAGTACTTTCCGCAGCTAGAGTTAAACGACAAATTTCTTGGCTTGGTCAGAAGGTGTTCCTTTCTCAAGATGTCTCTTACGCTACGGCAACCAGAAAGAAGGAGTTCCTGAATCTTCGTGCACCTCTCCGATCTCTTGGCGCTCGTTATGGACTGTTTCACCCCTGCATTTTTAAAGTGACATACCAAAACCAAACATGGTCCTTTCAAGATCCTGCGGAACTTAAGAACTTTATACATATCCATAATACCAGTGTTATGGATACTGCTGGTTCTTCAAATGGTTGATTTACTTGATCTTTTTCTTTTACAGGGTTCCTGTTAACTTTTTCTCAATCTTGTTGATCGATTGTTTAGTGTAGGAATATCTAGAATGTCTCGATTTGTAACATGGTTTCTGCTGTTCCTTCTAACAGATTATTACATGTTTATTTAATGTTCTCTATTCTATTTTTTCCTCTTAGTTAGTCCAATTGTTGTCTAACTAAATTCCATTTGTTTCTCATGCATGTTTTCTTTGTCTGTATTAGATTAGCCAATTCGTAATTTTTTCCTGTTTATCTAATGTTTAATGTTTCTTTTTTTGTATACTCATACAGGTTCATCCATTTATCTCCACTACATATGGTCCGTTTCCCTTTACTCCCTAGTCCTGATATGGCCGGACTCCCAGAGTTTGGGTGGTTCATCTTTTCGTGTGTCGTCCTTGCCCCAGTGTGTCTCTCTTTTGTCCCCCTCAGGTATGTTTTTTCAGTCATCCTTTTTGGATATGTACTGTCTCTTCTTGACTTTATTTTCTCTTTCCCTTTTCTCTCTTCTCTTCCTGTTTTTTGTTGGAGATTTTATTCCTCTCTCTTCATCTGATTACTTCCCCTATCCCTTTCCCTTGTCTTCTTTTCCTTACTCTCATCTGCCCTTCCCTATTTTGCCGTTTGTTGACTCTGAAGTTTTCTTTTCTTTGCTCCCTCTTTTACTTCTTCACTTCCATATCTATTTATTGTATCTTATGGCTTCATCTCCATCATGTTTCTTTTACACTATCTTCTTGGCTTAACTTTGATTTTATGCTCATTTGCAGTTTCAACGTGTATTACTGAATATATAATATTATTCTTCTACATTCAGAGTTATTACATGGAACGTAAAGGTTTTAATAATCCTATAAAGAGGCAGAGAATTATTTCACATTTAGCTTCATATAAGCCTGACTTAGTTTTATTACAAGAAACTCATTTGTCTGAAGCGGAGGCTCTCAAACTTAAGCGTAATTGGGTTGGCTCAGTACTGACAACTCCAACAAATACGAAGAAGAATGGGGTTGTTATTCTTTGCCATAAAAAGTTGAAATGTTCTGTTGTAACACAAGATATTGATTCGGATGGTAGATAGATTTTGGTCAAGCTATTAATCAATAATATCCCTCTCACTGTGTTTAATCTCTATGGTCCTACTCAACCCGATCCCACTTTTTGGCCCACCATCACAGACAAGTTTTTTCAATATAAGGATGATTTTTTTATACTTGGAGGTGACTGTAATCAGGTTATGGATCCTTTTATTGATCGCAAATCCCAAGTACATTTTATTCCCCATAAAACTCAAACAATTTCTTAGTACTATCACACAGGCCCATCTAGTTGACGCTTGGAGACTATGTAATCCAGACCAATCAGAATTTTCCTTTTTCTCCCCTCCACATGGATCCTTATCCCGGATTGACTATATATTTCTCTCTAAATCCTTGGCCCAGAACCTTGTTTCCTCCTCGATCGAGCCCATTCTGATTTCAGATCATGCTCCGGTAGTTGTTGATTTTGACTTACTCCCTCCTAGTTCTAAATCTTCCAGGTGGAGATTTAATAACTATCTTTTACAAGATCCATCTTTCTCCTCTTCCTTCACCTCTTTTGCTGAAGAATTCTTTTCTATAAATGAAGACTCTTCTATATCCCCGGTCTCGGTGTGGGATAGTTTTAAAGCCACTGCTCGAGGTTTTATTATAGATTTTGTCTCTAAGAAGAAGAAACAGACCTCTACTAAACACAAGGCTTTATTAGCCTCTATCAAGCAATTAGAACATCAGTTCTATACTTACTCATCGGATTCCACCCTCCAAGAACTTATTCGGGCAAAGATGGATTTTAATAAAATTTCAACAGACAATGCATCCTTCACTTTACTCCGTAGTAGTGCCAGATATTATGGGGGTCGAAATATAATTGGAACACTTCTTGCTAAATATCTAAAATCTTGAAAAGAAAGAACATTCATTGATTCTATTCAATCAACAGATGGTAAGAATCTTTTTAAGGATCAGGATATTTTAAATGAGTTTACTAAATTTTATAATGATCTATACACTCCTGAGAATCCCCATCTGACTCACAAATTGATGATTATCTTAGTACCATCCCACCTCCTCCTTCTTCAGATTTAGATTTTGCTTCTTTAGATATAGATCTTTCGCTCCAGGAAATCTCTTCTTCTTTGAATTCCTTAAAGATGCACAAATCCCCTGGTCCGGATGGTTTTTCGGTAGAATTTTATCGTCACTTCTCTAATCTGTTACTACCAAAACTCTTTAAACTTTTTCAACATTTCTGCTCCACAGGCACCGCGAGCGGTACCTTTATGGAGGCTTCTATATGCCTTATTCATAAAGATGGTAAGGATCCCAAATTTTGTAAGAACTATCGTCCCATCTCCTTGATAAATGTTGATTATAAGATCTTCGCCAAATTATTAGCATTACGTCTTGAATCCTTTCTTCCTCATTTGATAGGCCCAGAACAATGTGGATTTGTCAAGGGTAGACTAACCTCTGACAACTCCCGTTTATTTTTTAATGTTCTAAACAATGCTTCTACTTTACCTTTTCCTCTTGCAGCAATTTCCATCGACGCAGAAAAATCCTTTGATAGAGAAGACTGGTCCTTCCTATTTAAATCTCTTCGCTGGCATGGGTTTGGTGCTAAATTCATTTCTCTTGTTTCTCTTCTATATTCTACTCCCTCTGCTTCCACCATCGTTAATGGTCAAATCTCAAAGCACTTTTCGCTTTATCGTGGTGTTAGACAGGGATGTCCATTATCTCCCCTTTTATTTGTCCTATCTCTTGAACCTTTTCTCTCTCGTATTCGCCATAATTCCTCTATTTTTGGTTTCCCATATGGAGATCATCAACTGAAACTATCTGCTTATGCTGATGATATCTTACTCTTCATTTCTAATCCGGACTCCTCTATCCCTTCATTGTTACAAGAAATCTCCGATTTCTCTGCAGTCTCAGGTTACAAAATTAATTCTGATAAAACAGAGGTTTTACCAATTACTAAACTGTTGATTTTGATCGTATTTCCAAACTCTTGTCTTCTTGGAACCCTCTTTTTCTTTCTTGGTGGGGTCGTCTTGATTCTATTAAGATGATGATTACTCCGATTCTATTATACTATTTTTCAATGATTCCAGTCCACATTCCCGTCACCTTTAAAAAAAAAAATAGATTCTCTTCTTTCCAAGTTTTTATGGAAAAACAAAAAATCCAGAATCTCTTTATTTCACCTAAGGAAACCGAGACTTGTTGGTGGAGTAAACTTTCCAGATTTTCGGTTATATCACAAGGCTTTTTGTTTAAAACAAGCTTCTCATTGGCTCCTTTGGAACCTTCTCTCTTCACTCCTTTATGGGTTAATATCGAACGTTGTTTATTAACTCCTTCTCGATTAATGTTCTTTCCTTTACTGCCAAAAATGCCCTCACTTCCCTTCCACTTTTTAAACATACCTGCTCATTGCTAAAACCTTATTTTCAACCAAAATTTATTTCCAGAAATGATTTTATACAATCTCCTCTTTGGCATAATTGTCTTATCACCATTAATAATAGATCTTTATATTGGTCTTCTTGGAGGGCAAGGGGGATTATCTGGGTCAAAGACTTGTTTGATGGTACTTCTCCTTCATTTCCTATTTTTCAAGAAACATTCAAATGTCCTACTTCATTTTTAAATACATTTTCTATTCTTATGGAATCAATTTTGAATATCTTCTATTCCCTCCCTAATGATGATTCTTCATCTACACGGGATCCACTTCTAAAAATTTTGGCAGCATGTCCTAAAGCTTCCTTAATCTATAAATTCTTCTATTCCACGTCTCCAGATCGTATTAAGACCAAGGTGGAGCTTGCTTGGGAATCAGATTTAGATTTTCAGTGTACTACTGATATGTGGAATAAGATATGGGCTCGGTCGTTGAAGATCTCGATATCTGCCTCCACTACTCAATCTATGTTTTTTTTGTATCATAGATTATATTTCACACCCATTTCTATAGCTAATTTTACACATACAGATAATAAGAAATGCTGGTCTTGTGAGTTTCCATCAGCAGATCTTTCACATCTCCTTTTTTCATGCCCCACTGTAGTTTCTTTTTGGTCACAAATTTGGACTCGTTTATCCACCATTTTTAAGTTCCATATTCCCATGTCCAATCTTCTTCTCTTTATGGGAAGTTTATCAGAATCCATCATTCTACCATCTTGTGAAAAAGGGTTGTTTGATCTCATGTTGGCTTTAGCATTTCAACAAATTGCGTTAAACTGGAAATGTTTGTCAAAACTTTCAACTAAGTCATGGTGGAATACTGTATGCCAATATCATAGGTTAGATGTTGCTTATGCATCCCAATGTAATCCACATGTTAATAGAGATGTTTTTTGGTTGCCATTAACTATTCATTTAAACAAGGTTTAAATCAATGCTGTTTCTCATCATCGTTCTGAAAACTTCCAACCCCCTTGAATTCCTTCCTCTTTCCTTCTCTCTCTAATTCTGGCAATTTTTTTATTTCAACAGTTTACTTGTTCACCATATTTTACAGTTTATGGAGCATAATATCATATTACTTCTTAATTATGGTTTGTAAAATATTTTTTCTACCCCTTCTTTCCCCTCTTTCTTCCCCTCCTCCCCTTCTCTTCTTTTTCCCATAATATTCCTAAAATGTAAACAGCTTTCTACTATGATTTGTTGCCTACTATATTTCGCTTACCTGTTATCCTTTATATTATTATGCTTCAGGTCTATGTTATATTGTATTGACTTTTGTCTCAATAAAGCTTATTAAACACAAAAAAAAAAGAAAGCTATAGTCAGTCCAGAATTAATTATATCACAATGACTAAAAGTGTGAAGTGGACAAACAGTGCTTAATGCAGAAGGTTCAAAGCAATGATTGTGCAAGCAGGAATCTTTGAAATGTATGCAATTCTCTCCCCGTTGGAATGAGCAAGTCTCTGGATACATTTCTTGGAAGGAAAAGGGCCAAAATCTTCAACAATATTATGCTCTGTGAGAAAACTGCATAGGTGCCACTTGCATGTGGTCGACATGTCGAACCTATTAGGCTTACTGAAGGGGTCGTCAACAGGGCTAGGGTATATGTTTGGAAATCTTCTGAAAATGTATTTGAAAAAACAGGAGTAATTCTGCAGGGACATAAGTCCAGAATTCTGAAAAACTTGTTCTCGGAGGTGATGCTGAATTACAATTAAGTAAATGACAATTTTGCAGCGTTTACTGGAAAAACAAAGCTGGACTACCAAAATACTCGGAAAGAGCAACTTCGAATTCACAGCATATAGCAGGCGTATTTTCACTGTCCATGTACAAGGTGGACTCTTTATCGAGTGGTAATTTCTGTTTCCCATCTTACAAATTTTACATAATTAAGTTAAATTATCTTACTATGATCCTTTTGGTGAAAATATGCACTTATCGTTAAGGGTCATTTAAACAAGTGCTCTTTTTCTGCCAGAACATTACCACATACCTCAAACAATGTGATCAATGATTGTTTCGCTCTCCTCTTGCTGAGGATGACTAGAATCGTTGATTAGACATTAGACTAATTTGATAGGCCACATGAAAATGCAGCCCTAAAACATCCTTAAAAGTAGCCTCTCAAGTTTTGCATAAGTTTTGGGTTTCCATCTGAATCCAGTAGTTTTAGACTTTCAGAGTCAATCATCTAAAATGCTCACGAGTAGAGAAAATCTCTGACCTCTTCAGTACCTTCGAAGTAGTGTGAACAGAACACTGTGCCTGGACACTGAGGATAGAGGAAAGTGATCTGTGGCCACCATGGGGGCAAACTTGACATCAAGGAATGACACCTTTGGCCAAAGGGTGTCTTTTTTTAATTTTTTTATAATAGATTCTAAGCATTACACCCATTTTACATCATACAGTGCTCAGTATGCGATTCTTAAAATGCCTGGGGCTTTCATCCTAGCATTTAGTAATCTGTGACACAAGCTATAAGAACATTAGCAAGTGTAGTATTTGCTGGATGCTGCTGGTTTGAAAGATTCAGGCTCTCCCTCAGCCTCCAAAATGAGAGAGCAATTGGCTAACTAACTCTTTTACGGTCAATTAATTTTGACCAAGGGATATGCTGGTGACAGCTGAAATGCAATTGCACAAACTATTGCATTGTTGAAAAATATTTGATAATTTTTGTGTAATTTTGGTGGAGTCAGGAGTGCCCTGCTGTTCTTTCATTCTGGATTCTCTCGCAAGTCATTTGCATATATTGCATTTTGTGGGTTAGTAGCACGACTGAATGAAACAGTTCCAACTTGAACTCTACCAAGTTCTTGCTTTGCACAGCGTGTTCTCCTGTCCGCTAAATAATTAAGATTACTTAACAAAACTTATACTGCACTCTACAGAGACCACACCCCACATGATTAAGTGCCAAATACCGCACTCCACGTCAGCAAACAGGAGATTAAGAAAACCAGTGAAACTTATGCCTCCCATGCACGCACAGGCTATGTCCTGTCACCCTAGCTCATTTGTATACCTAGTTTCCCTCTGACCTCTTCCAATCCTGGACCTGTTTAACAAAGGGTTTTTTGATGGGTAGGCGTGGCCTACCACTAGAAAAATCACTAACAAAAAAAAGTCTTGGCCAATCAGCAACTCCTAGTTTGATGTGTGAAGGACACTGCTACATTAAAGCCACACCCGGAAGCTGCCTTACGGCAGCACCAAACATGGCAAGGAGAGGGCACTAAAGTGCAACAAATTACCTCAAAAAGGACTTTATTGTTAAAGGAAGCGCTGAAACTATCAATTATGTTTTTGTCAGCAAAATTCTTGCACCAGAGCTGAAAACCTCTAGAGTCCACAAGATCATACTTTTGTAACATCATCACCGGGTTGAATAGTTTATTCAGTGAGACTTATTTTGTGTGTTGGGTGTCTTTAATAAAATTAGGACTTTCTCTCTAGATCCTCTTTGAAAACCTGCGTTTGTTTATTTGTTAAGCTTTATTTCGATCACCAGGATCATAAAGTTACAATCATCAAAAACACATATAAAAACATGACATTTTACATCTAAAACAAACCTTTATTGTATTACCCTGTAAGGGACTTAAAGCAGCAGTGATTTAAATCTGAAGCTTTTTCACTACCTCAAAAAATACAAAGTGGACACAAGTGCAAAGATAAATATTTCTGAAATCAACATACTAGATAATCCATTCTGTGCTCATGCCAATTGCTACTGCTTTGCTAATTTTATCTCCCATGTCGGATTGTGCCCTGGGCAGATTTGATCAACATAAGCTTAAGCAGTAATAAAGGAATCCCTCTGGAAGTGATCATGGACAAATGTCTGTACTTTATATTTGCTGCTGTATGTTATAAAAAGAGAACATACACATAGTCTAGGTCTCTATGTAATTAACAGCATTACTTTCCTACAAAATATTTCACATCTTCAACTTAGTACTTTTATTTAATAATAAAAAAAATGAATAAATCAGTACACTAATGGTAATACTTGCACTGAATATCAAAGATCCTGCAGTTAAACTTTTCCACTTACGGAGGTGTGTGACGCGGTACGTAATCTGGAATAAGATATTGTTTGTCACTTGGTGCCCATGAACAATACACTATTTTAATCACTGATTCAGGCTGCTTGATGACCCTATCAAAGTGATGGAGGATTGAAGGCTCTGTTCATAACCATGTACAAAAGCTCTAGAAGTCAATCTATCTAAATTCAGAATTATAAGACACTGATGAGCCATCATTCTCAGGGACAGACTGTGAGCAAAAAGGGCAATGAGCTAACCAGTGAAAACAATGCCAATAAAGTACCTCATTTCTCTATAATCACCTTGTAAATAAATCTATTGCAAGTTCATTAGGATGTGTTGTTCTCCGATAGTATTGGATCTTCAAAATAATAAAGCCTGGTCTTCTATGCATGTGATGCATTTAACCGCCTTATATAAAACCCTGTAAATGACATAAGTTATATTTCTTGTATTTAATACATTCTTTTATGTCCTGTGCAAAAAAAAAAAAAAAAAGAGTATTTGCAATTTATTGTGCAAAAAAAGAATATTTGCAATTTATGAGGCAATTTACATAATTACGACAGTCAATAAAAATCTGAAATTAAATTAGGAAATGTGCTCTTCTGTGGATAATGCAAACCCGCCTAATTCAGTTGAAACGAGAAGCATCAGTTTCCTGAATGGCATTATAATAACCCTCATTTTAAGCTTTTGTACCTCCTTACAGCCAAATTGCGATCTGAAAGCTTTTTACATACGATTTAAACATTTTCATTTGAGCCAAATATAAAATAGTCTAACTCTACCGATGTTAGGAAATGAGGATGAACCAACTCGCTCTTCTACTGTATGAACAAATAGGCGCACAGTGACATATACCTCAAGGGACAATATGGTTTAGACAAAAAAACTAAAATCCAGTCATAATGGTCACATATGGAACCACCTCCACCCTAAAGTAGGTGGAATCAGTTTTTAAAACCGCTCACCCAGTAAGGAACCCGGCCCTGATGGGCTCACAAATAGCTTCTTTAAATGGTTTTGCTCGCAGATAGTGCCACAGTCGGCTTCGTTCTTTAATTCAGTTTGAAAGTCGGTCAGAGTCATTGACACCGTGGGCGAGGCAGACAACATCCAAATCCACAAGGTGGGGAGACCAAGAGAACAGTGCTTCTCATATAGACCTATTTCACTACTCAATGTGAATTTTAAGATCTATATAAAAGTAACAGCAAGCAGACTGGAAGGATATATGCAGTTTCTGATAGACGCTGACCAATCAGAATTAATTAAAAACAGGCAGGCATTGGATAACATCAGGCAAGTCCTGCATCTCACTGAAAAATCAAATAGACGTTCAATAACATTGCTGATCCTTGCGGGCAATACAGAGTGATTAGATAGTAGACAGTCCCTACAGGTCACTGGGATGGATTTGGGGGCTCTCATGCAAGATGCAGTTATTTGCCAACATAATACTTCTGACACTAACCAACCCATTAGATTCCCTCCCAGCAGTAACACAGATTATCCAACACTGTGGGTCTGTGTCGAGTTCCCAGGTTAACTTCTCCAGAACTGAAATAATGGACATTCAGCTCAGTCAGGCAGTTAAACAGGAGCTTGAATTCATATCTTACTTTCAATGGGTAAAAGCCAGTATTGAATATCTGGGCTTGAGAATAACTTCACACCTTTATGACCTATACAAGTCTAACTACCTACGTGGATAGGCAGGACAGCAGAATTGAAGATGAACATTCTCCTAAAATTGATGTACTTCTTTCAGGATATGCCAGTCTCCATCCCCCAAAAATGAGTTAACCCACTAGCTAAAAGATTGCAACAAATCTGGCAAAATGGAAAGCAGTGGATCTTGCCCAAGGTTCTGCAGAGTGGGCTAGTTTGAAGAGGGTTGGGTCTCCCCGATATCGAAAAATAATACAAAGCGGCCCATTTAAGAGTAGCTTTTGAAAAGTCGGTCAGGAAAATGTAAAATGAGACTCAGTAATCAGATGAAAAGGTCTTACATCAATCCCATTGCCTTTTACCTCCGTACATGGATAACCCTGAATTCAGCCCCACTCAGCATGAGAAACAATTCACATCATGGTGAATTGGGGACTGTAAAATGTTACAAGATTGGTTTCAAAAGTAGAGAATTAAATAATTCCAACAATGCAAACAAGAGTTTGAGGTTAGGGAAGGATAAAGTCACAGACTTCCAATTAAGTAATTGGGTAATTGACCCACATAATAAGGAGGCAGGAACCAGGGACCCTCACCGCAAGAAGTCAGTATGGTTCTACCATGGCTGGGTTATGTTTTGGTATATGTACTTAAAAAAACACAATAAAATGTGTTTCCCAAAAAATTACAAAGAAATACTGACACAGTTTGTAAACAGACTCTCTTGTGGGAGAACAAAGATGAACTAAGCAAGCAAACATTTAAAATAAATGTTTGTTTCAACATTTTTTCCAACACTTTTTCGGCTTAAAATTACTACACTACTTTTTTGTTGCCTTCCTTTTTGGCTGCTGACCTCATGTTTTGACCTTGTTTTACTAGCCTTAGGACTTGGGCACATTTGGCATTGCTGTGCAGTGTCAAAGCGCTGTACTCATCATGTACATACAGCGGAGTGGTGTATATATGATTGGCTGATTCGAGTTAGCTGTAAGTCCCTTGTCATGGGGTAAGACCTATACCATGGGCATTTATCTCGAATGTGCCTCCGCATGCCTGCAGTACTGGTTGTGCCCTTCACGGAGGCAGCTCATCGATTGTGCTACAGTATTGCCCTGGTGGGGCCTCTGTACATGGGCTACTATAACTCGACTTGGCATTTACAAAGCTGTGTCCCAAGGTTCTGCATGTCTCCTGCTATATATCCTGCTATATCAGGTGCAGTGTTGGGAAGCGGTTGGGCAGGTGTGTGTATGTATTACATGCAAGAGTCGTGAATCACACCAGGTGGCGAGTTCGGTACGATGGGGCCTGCTTCTCGCATTGGATTATCATGAAGGGATGTAGGGAAAGGTTGTCTATCCTTATTTACTACAGGCATAATAGCAACAGTGTGATGTTTGGTAACGAGGAGTTCACACTGGTGAATTCTCTCCGGTAGCAGGAGTGGGTTCGACATTATGGTGATGGAAATGTCACTGTGGGAAAGTGGGCATTTCGATGTGCGTAGCTCTGTGTGCCTGACGGCCTGTCTCCTAACTCACAACTGGGAGTTAGGGGGATAGCCACATCTGTGCATTACTGATAGAGGGCCATAAACTAGGGGTTCATGGGAATCTGCGGACCTCTGACTTTGAAGTGCCTTTCTGGGATGGTTACATGGGGGTGGAACTGGGTCCTGCATTCCAAGAGGCAGGTTCTTGGCCCCATTAAAGATTGCGATCAAACCTCCTGGGGTAGGTTGGCAGACAGGACAAAATTTAGAGAGGGCCTTTGCATTTCAAAGGTGGCCTTTTGAACTAATCATGTCTTCAAAAGCCCTGGTGGGTATACCAACTGGGGTTTCGGCCTCCGAGACACTTCTGGATTTGGAGCCATACTACGCTGGTTCGGTACTGGGACCTTGAAATGAGGAATCATTAGGGCAGGATGTACTGCAACTGGACTAGGACTATCTGCACACTTGTGGTGGCTTGGAGCTTGTCATGCTCCAAGAAGGGGACTATCACTTGGTGGATTTTGCCAGGACGTTGCTGGCCTGCCGCTAGTGACACTGTCTCGAAACACTCTCCGAGGGCCGGTGCGCTGGCATCTTGTCCACGATTTCTCAAGGACACAAAGCATCTCACTATCTCCACGTGATCTTAAGGACTGTACTGGGTGCGGCAGAGACAGGTGGAAGGGATTGTGGTTGGGACAAGGACTGTCCTGACATACATCATCCTCTCGCTGTGCAAGAGGAGTGTGTGCGCAAAGATCAGCAGTCATCTGAGGTCCCGGGACGTGAGGAGTGCAGGGGAAGATTGCAGAGTCAGAGGGACCCGTGCTTGCAACCAAGAGGACCTGTGCTCGCTTGTGCTCAAGAGCGTGTGGTGTCCGAGTGGTGTTGGGGGAACCTGAGCTGGGAGTGGAGACGGTCTTCAGCCTCCAGATCGTGAGGATGGCAATGCCTGACATTGAGGCCACTTTTCTGAGGTCGTTGGCTCCCTCTCCCTGGACCCATGCAACAGGGTGCTCTGTTTTGGGAAACACTGTGATGAGACCCGATGGGTTTCGTATGCCTTGCAGCCGATTCCCGGGGGTCTACGGCAGTCACACCTTCGCTTAAGGGGAAGACATTTCTCCAGACAGGGAGCACACAAGCTTTCTGGGTCACAACCTTTTGTCTAAGGGAGGGATAGTGATCCAGGCCTTGTGCAGATGCCGTCAGGCACCTGGAGGTCTAATCTGGATGGACAAAATGAAGTAATGGTTTCTTTAGGTGCTAGGTGGTTCCGACTCTCTAGTCAACAGGGCTCCAGCAGGGGCAATGTGCATCGTTTGCTGGTATAGTTGAAAGGTTGAGGGGCTGGGTCACGAGGCATAGTCAGAGACTAGTGATTGTTTGTCCTTCCTGCAATGGGAAAGTCTGACAATTGCATACAAGTGTAAAGTGTACATACAATGTGTGTTTCGTTGCTATTTCAATAGAGAAGAATGACAATTGTGTATAAGTGTAAAGTGTATATACAATGTGTATCTTGTTTTGATTTCAGTGTTTGTGTAATACAAGGACAAGTGTTTTTATACATACGGTGTGGAGTCTTTTTCTGGCAAACACAGTGGGTTGCGAGGGGTGGTTTTGTGCCAACGATTTACACTTGAGCCCTGAGGATAAGCCTGACTGCTCGATGACACGCTACCAGAGGGTGAGCACAGTTTATCGGACAAGCGTATTGTTCTCCTCCTATTTGGAACGGTGGGTTCTTACTGGCTTCGATGAGTCTTAGACAACCCAAAACCTCTGGGTCCAACATTGGGCAGCGGTAGGATAGGATGTGGGTTAGAACAAACCCTAGCAACACAGTTGTTCGCTACAACGTCAGTATACAATATAGTTTTCTTAAATTGGGGTTTCTTTCTGTGTGGCCATTCTAGTTTTGAAACCTTTTGGTGCTCAAAACAGTCATGTCTGAGTCGGGCAGCGGATGTACCTGCAGTAGGGGAGTTTGACCCGGATATGTTTGAGACTTATATGGTACCCCAGCTCAAAGGGTTCTGTAGAGACTAGAAGTGTTCTTTTAAAGGCCTCAAAAAGAAGGAGCAGCTGCAAAAGGCATTGTGGGCCAAGCTGAAGGGCAGAGGTACAGTTGAGGATCCCGGGGAGGGTGAGGTAGTGGGTACTGAGGAGCCAGTGCTGCCAGAGAGGAGCGCAGTACCCACCAGGTTGGGCAGTAGTGCCTCTTCTAAGAGCCTGTCCCCAGAGGAGCTGGACGACCGGTGGGAGGAAAGGAAGCTTAAGTTGGAGCTGGCCAAACTTAGGTGGGAAAGTGAGAGGGCCAAGGTGGCAATGGAGGAGAAGAAATTGATGTTGGATGAGTAGTGGAGCCTGAGGGAGATGGACATAAAAGCCCGGAGGCTGGGTCCAGCACAGATTGTGGCAGCATTTTGTTTGTGTCGTTGGAGAGAGGAGTTCACATACCTAAGGGGATGGTGCCTGATTATGGAGTGGGGGAAAACATAGACCAGTGGTTTGGGGGCCAATGAAATAGCTTTGCAAATGCACAGGATCCCTGAGGGGGATTTGGGGGTGAGTTTGTGGAAGCATATTCCACCAGTGGGGAGTGACACTTTGTTGGCCGGGTTTCTTGTTTATGAACGTCAAGTGGCAGCCATCACTACATAGATAGCAGAATCTTGTGATGTGCCTTCAACAGTTAATTAATTATCATGTTTTTACATGGGGGAAAAAAGAGGGCATTTTCAGCCTTCTGGATTGTGCCAGCTTTCCTATATATGGGCTGCTTAATTAGCTTTTGCAATGTATGGTCAGTGAACCGCAGGTTCAGTTTGGTAACTGAACAATGGTGGGTGGAAAGAAAAAACGATTTCCTGCTTTTCTAATCTAATAGGTTTGGTTAGAAAACGGTCACAGTCCAACTGAAAACCGAAAATTATTCTTTTTGTTAAACTTTTTTAAATTGTATTATTTTAAAATTGTAACAAAGAAAAATATACATTATGAGACAGCACGAAAAATAACACATCAATGTGGTGAGTACAGGCTGCAAAACACTAGTTTCCTCACAAGACGACAATGTAGGCTCCTAACCACAGAAAACACTGGCACAATTGTATATATAATAACCCAAGATGTAAGGTCAATATAGTTCTGCATGCCTAGTCACTTATACGCAAAGTGGACCCCAAATGTATTTAGGGGGGGATGTACTGTGAAGAAAAGAAGCATAGCGTTCTGATTGTTCACTACCCATAGACATATCTTTCAGCCAGTCCTCAAACTGAGGGGGCCTTTACTCTCCCCCAGCACATAGCAACTGTACATTTGCCTAGCATCATTACCATTGAGAGTAATTTCCTGAGCGTTTTTGAAATCTCTTTCACATATTCCAGGAGTGCTACAAAAGGGGTGAGCTCTGGGCTGGGCTCCATCATCACCCCAATGACCACAGAATATGCACTTAAAATGCTTTGAGCACAGGATAGTCCCAAGCTAAGTTCATAAAGTCCACACCAGGCGCACTGCATCACCAGCAAAACGGGCTTGCGGACATGCCGAACTGCATCCTGCCGGCATGTGCAGGACGCCCTGTGAATATTTTTTAAGAGTACTAATCTAAACCTCGAGAAACGTCCTTTATCTGCTGGAAGCAGTATGCCATTTGGACATCCAAGACCTTGAAGTTCAAATCCTGAGCCCATTTGGCACTGGTCTGAAGTCGTTCAACTTCATGTTGTTCATTATACTATTGTACATTCTTGTAATTAGCCCAGGGGGGCATGAGTTTGTGATATTCAGGGAGGGAAATCTCTGCTCCACGCACTCCTCAGGTATTGAATGATAAATTCCACTCATAGTGCAGTAAATCCTCTGTTGCATCAACAAGCCTGGTGGCATGCATGGCACACTGTACAAATATTCCATAAGGGTTTTGAACTTACTGCTTAGAAAAGATCACCCAGTGTGCCCAACCACCTATTTTCAAGCTGCCTGATTACTACTATCTTCCTGGTGCGGGGGGTTTCAATCAAGGGTAACTGAGGAGAACACATCTCACTAACCCTGCACACCGCTGCTAGCCTAGATTATGCCCAGTGTTAATCTCTCTTTTAGGTCTGTGCGGTGTTAGCATCAGAGTAGTGTTGAGGAGAACTGGGGCAGCAAGCCACATCTCAAGGTCATGATGGGGGGGGGGGGGAGGGGGGTTGACTGCTTGGTCTCGTGAAACGAGTTATGTGAAAGTGGAGTTTGGGAGATTAGATAACATATTTTATAATTTGGAGCTGAAAGTCCACCCTCCCTGTAGGGTAATTGCATTTCATATGGTGCTATTCTGGGTTGCCGTCCGGCCCATGCAAGCTTGACCATTGGCGAAAAATTGTCTAGTGGGAGGGATAGGGATTTTCTGAAACAGGCACAGCAGCTTAGACAGTGCAATTTTCATTACAGCCACCCTGTCCACCACTGTTAAAGGCAGCATTATCCACTTTTCAGACGGAGAGGCAATAGATTTCATTCATTTGCCATAATGTTCCCTAATGATTACGGGGTCGATTCCGATTCGGGCCGGAAAAAGCACCGACCGACTCGGATCCGGAAAAAATACCGACCGACACGTACCAGTGGCGCCCGACACGCCAAGTACGATGCAAGCCGCGATAAATCCGACCGACACGTCAGGAAACCAAGCCGACCGACCGACCCGCTCGGAAAATAGCAATCCGGCCGGAAAAACACGCGAATCCAACCGACCGACACGCACCCGGAACAAATCCGACCGAATCGTACCCGCCAACTCCAACCTGCAAAGTACGATGCAAGGCGCGAAAACACGACCGAGTCGGACGGAGGACAAGCCGTACGACCGACACGCATACAAAACCGAGCCGAAGCAACACAATACACCGCGACCGACGCGTACGCAGCATACAAAACTGCACAAACACAGCGTGAACGAAACGGAAAACACCGTACGAGACCAATGCAGGGTCCGACTCGGTCACAAGAACGTTTCCAACATACACAAACAGCACAAAGGAAAAATCAACCAAAAAAAGGCCAAACAAGCAATTACCAAGCCAATAAATACTGGGGGGTGGGGACAGAGAACAAAGACACACCAACAACTCCACCTATATAAAGGACACAAATCACTACCATGAGCCTTTGCAAATGCCATTCCACTGCCAGCACCCAAGAGAAAGCAACCACACACCCACAGCTCATCCCTCACACAAGCCACACACCAGCAGCACACCAACAAATACCTACCTCACATACACCCAGCACAACACACACCCACACACCCTCACCTGCACACCAACACACACATCACCCACTATCACCACCCATCACCATGCCCCCCAAGAAGAATCCCAAGTTCCTAGATAGTGAATTGGAAGTCATGGTAGACGAGATCCTCAGGGTGGAGCCACAGCTGTTTGGCACTCTGGTCCAACAGACCCCCATGTCGCAGAAAACCAAGATGTGGGAGAGGATCATCAACAGGGTGAACGCCCAATCACCATGTCGGCGCACAAAGACCGACATCCAGAACAGGTGGTATGACGTGCGCAGGAGGGTCCGGGAGCTGCTCAAGAAAGACTACCACCTGAGCCAATACACCGGCAGTGGCCCTCCTGCCAAGCCAGTATACCTCAGGCCCTGGGAGGAGAAGGTGCGGGCCATCCTTCCGCCAGTGAGCGTATATGGACTAGAGGACATCCCAGAGCCTGGTGAGTACACAACAAATGTACACAATAAACTGCCACAAAACACACACATCACTGTCAAGGGGAGAGTCAAACCATGCACTCATAGCAATTACACAGCAACTAGAACAGAATCATCCCAAAATGTGTATGTCAGTCAGATAAACACAACACATGCCATCAAAAAAGTCACATCCAACTGTGCCAACACATGTACAAACACAACCACAACTACAGCTAGGCAGTGGCACAAATAGAACTAACACACACATCCACACATGTAGCCACCACAACAACACCAACACACAGTGAAGACCACTCAAAGGAAGGAATTCTGTGTATGCTGGCCAAGTCAGTGTAGCCAATAGCATCATGGGAGTCGCACTCACACATATTGCCCCCCCCCCACAACTGTCCCATCAACACCACCCTGAACCATGCTCACATCACAGGGAGTGGAGAAGGACTCACAAGATGGCTGACACTGGCTACTGCTGTGGGGAGCACAAGGCTCTGCTGCCAACTGTGCACCAACAAACAGCAGGACACCACTGACTGACATCCTGAGAGACAACTTACACTCCCTGCAATGCAAGCACGTTCCATGGTGGGATATCCGGCTGGCTGGGTGGGAAGGGGGACTTGCAGCACTGACCATAGTCACCAGCACCTCCCCTCACACCCCCCCCCCAACACAAACTCCACAGTACCCACCTGGTAGAATGCAATGCCCTCCATCCTAACACAAGATCCCACAAAGCACCACCACCCTGGGTTATGTTGTGTGAAGCACAGGGACACTCTTGGGACTCTTAGCCAAACAACTGCCAGGACAACACTCCCAGCCATCCTGTCAGCACAGCCAGCCCACCCCACAGGGAAGCAGAGTCAAAAGGAAGGAAGCATGGGCATGCTGGGAAGGGGGTGGAGGCAATAGCATGATGGGAGTCGTAGTCACAGACATTGCTCAGCCTCACAACTGGCCCATCAACACCACCCTGAACCATGCTCACATCACAGGGAGTGGAGAAGGACTCACAAGATGGCTGACACTGGCTACTGCTGCGGGGAGCACAAGGCCCTGCTGCCAACTGTGCACCAACAAACAGCAGGACACCTCTGACTGACATCCTGAGAGACAACTTACACTCCCTGCAATGCAAGCACGTTCCATGGTGGGATAACTGACTGGGTGGGTGGGTGGGTGGGAAGGAGGTCTGGCTGTCAACCAAACACAATCAATGCAGACCATGTTCACACCCCAGAGAATACATAGAAATGCCCAAATAATGCAGGACAATGTGCCACACCAATATCAACCCCTGACTGTGACGACTTAGGACAATACAATGTACAGGCCCGCACCCCGAGGCACAGTCACAACTGTCAGGTGTGTCAACCACTGATGCCTGCAGAAACATGACATACATTGTTTGTGTCTCCCAAAAACAGGTGATGATAGGGACACAGCAGCAGACGCTGAGGAGTCCCAGTCCCAGGCTCAAGAGGATGCCGAGCTCACTGGCGTCGTACAGCCTCTGTCCTCCTCGGACGATGAAGAACAACCTGGCACATCCGGTGCAAGTCAACATGCTGCACCAGCAGGACCACCAGCTGCAGCACCAGCAGGTCCACCAGCTGCACCCCCTGCACCCACCCCTCCAACGACTGTCACCACGAATACCATCCCTGCCGACATGGACAGAATAAGGAACAACACCAGCGCAGTGACCCTGGACCAACCTGGGGCCATGGACACCACCACCACCACCAACCCCCAAGGTGGACCAGGGTTATCTGTGCGTGCAACTGCACACACTGCACATGTCAGCAGGGGTGGTGGGAGGGGTGGGAGACAGAGGTCGCTGCTTGCAGACGTTGCTGGTGTGCATGAAGACCCACAACTGGTACGCATAGCTGATGCGTACCAGTCCAGCACCGGAGAGCTCAGCCAGGTAGTGGGGCTCCTCAGAGACATCAAACAGCAGCAGGCTGCCCATCATGCCCGCTTGGACTCCCACATGTCCCATGTGGAGTCACACATGTCACGTGTGGACTCCCACATGTCACGTGTGGACTCCCACATGACCCGCGTGGAGTCCAAGTGGGATGTACTACATGAGATGACGGCGGTGCACAGGGACATTTTACAATGCCTCCGCCAGATGAACAGCAACCAGTCCACACCTCCCTGTGTGCCAACAACATCTGGTACCGAACAAACTGCAACTGCCACAGGGAGGGAGGAGGACTCTGGCGGAGAGTCCCCTGCACCGCAGCAGCCTGCACTTGAGGGCCCCCCCCAAGAAGAGGGGTCGTCCGAGGAGGGGAAAGTGAGAGGCTGATGGCCAAGCGCAACTCCCAGGAAGCCTGAACCTGTTCTGGATTTTCGCCTTTGTGCACAGACTGTTCACCCTGTTGATGGCAACACTACTCCCACACATTGCATGGGGAGTACAAGTTGGAACAATGTGTCAGACAACTGTGGCCCCGATACTGGGGATCCTGTCTACCTGGACTTTCTATTCATCTAGGAACTTGGGATTGCAAGATTCATGTACAGCACAATCCATCCTATGCACTATTATCACAGATGTATCACAATAAACACAATAATACACCATACTTGCCTCTGTCGTGATTCCAACGTGGGTACTGTTATGGGGATGATGAACAACAAAATTACACTGTGTATGCGAACTGCAACAGCAAGGACAACACAGGCATGTGAGTACAGGCAACGTGACACATATGAGGGAGACACACCACCAGGGCTACACAACACATACACACCTAGGCCATCTGACTCATTGCCTACACTGATGTTGCCAGGGAAGACGGTGCAATGCACAGACACCACACCCATTCCCAGTTGTAGTCAAGTAGCCCACAGGTGCAGTAAGCAAATGGCAGTCAAATGTGTGACCACAGACAACGCACATCACTAAGTGAAGCACAGGTTTATTACACAGTAGCAACATGCCGTAACCACTACAGATGCAAGGTAACCCCACCTGGTAGCGGGCACACAGTCAACAACTGTAGACAGAAGGAAGTCCATGGGTGTGGCGCACATCACCTGTAGGGACACAACAGCTACCAGCCTGGATGTGCAATCACGTTGTCGGTGGACACAGTTGACCAAACGAATCTGAAAGTACCCTGTGAAGGACAGAAATGACACACAGTCAAAAGCAATGGAGTACAGGACAGAACAGCAAAACTCATGCACAATACATGTTACAAGATACCCACCCAGAACCAAGTTAGCATGTCAACACTGTTGGGGAGTACAGCCCACCTGTCACCACACATCGCAACACACATCCAGTCAAGTAGCCCATGGACACACTCCAACAGCACCAGAGCACCACCCACACATCATGCCAACTCACATCATTGACATGACACCTCAGGATACTCACATTCAGCTAAAGAAGTTGGTGATGAGCTGTGTGCGGACATCACCATCACCATCATCATCATCATCGTCACTGGCATCGTGTTCCAGGCCAGGATCCTCCACAGGTGGCGGATGTTGGTCATCGTCATCCTGGATGAGAGGCAACTCCTTCCGCACTGCCAGGTTGTGGAGCATGCAGCAGACGATGATAATCTTGCACACTTTCGCAGGGGCATATGGGAGGGACCCTCCGGTCTTGTCCAGGCAGCGGAAGCGGCTCTTCAGGAGACCAAAGGTCCGCTCAATCACTCTCCTGGTCCGACCATGTGCCTCATTGTAGCGCATCTGGGCAGGTGTCACAGGGTTCCTGAGGGGTGTCAGCAACCACGGCATGTTGGGGTATCCCGAGTCACCTACGGACAGACAAGTGCACATCAGCTGACTTGGAAAAGTGGGCGGAATACTACAGATCAGATCACACACAATGGCACAAAGTCAGTACACACCGACAAGCCAGGCACGCTGGTTCTGCATCTGTGCCATCAACCTGGGGATGCGACTACTCCTCATCACAAAGGCATCGTGTGCTGAACCAGGGAAACGGGCACACACGTGTGTGATGGTCATGTCTGCAAGACACACCACCAGTGCATTGACCGAGTGGTAGTGCTTGCGGTTCCTGTAGGCCTGCTCCTGGGCCTGTGGTGGTACCAAAGCCACATGTGTCCCATCAATGGAGCCAATGACATGCGGCATCCTCCCCAGGGCATAAAAGTCACTCTTCACGTCAGTGAGTCGTCGCAGTCTAGGGAAATAGATGTACCGGTTCAGGAAGAGCAACATTGCCGCCAAGAAATCGCGGAGCACACGGCTGAACATGGTCTGTGACATCCCACCAGCAGACGCCACAGTATGTTGGAAGGTACCGGTGGCAAAGAAGTGTAGGGCTGCCATCACCTTCACCTTGGGGGTCAGCGCTGTAGGATACGGCCGGCCAGGCTGCAAATGTGGGGACAACTGCACTGCAAAATCCTCAATCAGCTGCCTGGTGAAGCGGTACCGTCGGATGCTGTCCCGTTCCACCATCGTTGCCAGGTCTGGGAATGGCCGATGGACAGCAGGAGCCCTGCAGTGCAGAGGAGAAGTAAGCAAGATCGTCAGTCACCCCACATATGCGGCATTGAACACACTCAAGATCCCAACATACATCATCATGAGGCACAACTACATGAAGTGTGCAGTACCGGAACGACATGTATGGTACATACATGGCCAACATCTGTCAACACGGTCCTACAGGTGGCATCAATTTGTCCCAGGTTGGCCCATTGGATATCATGATGCTGTGTCACAGTCACCCCCCAGTGACATGTGAGGACAGATGTGCCCCAGGCACCACAGCTCAACGACAGGCACATTCCCAGGGACCCTGTAATGCCACATGGACACTGGCATCACCTGGAGTATCATGTGTACACCACAACAAAACAAACATGACCCCCACAGGTAGTGGCCACACTTGCCATGGCAGGAGAGCCATGGACGTCTGTGACACACACGCACAACATCAGAGTCCATGCACACACAACGTGGATGTGGAGACTGTCTCCCATTGTGCACATGAAATCAGAGACATTGTAAACACTACATGCACAAAGACTGTGGAGGGCCATCACTATTGTGCCACTGGGACACCCTGGCTCAAACATACCGTCCCACATGGGACTCACGGGGTATGTGACATGACATACACAAACACCACTGTGAAATGTGACCATGGCACATGCACAGATATGAACAGTTGCACATCACAGTGGTCACGTACACGTAACACCCAGGATCCTGTCCCCATTAACACGTGCACAGCCTGGGGGTGGCTGCCCACAGGTGACACCCACAGGACAACATGTACACCAACATACACACAATAGGAAATGCAGCCTTACATGCCTTATGATAAGGTTTGGACAGGCTGTCGTGATGTAGGTGTGCCCCTCACTCCCTGGGAGCTATCTGTGGCTGGCATATGTCCATCTGAGACAGGCATGCTGACATATGCCAGTCACATGTACAGTGATGCGTTGAACAGCAATGGACCGATCGGTGCCTCCGGCCGGCCCATTGCTTTCAATGTGTGCGGGTACGCGTTGTACCCCTGTGCGCGTTGTACTGCAATGGACCGATCGGTGCCTCCGGCCGGCCCATTGCTTTCAATGTGTGCGGGTACGCGTTGTACCCCTGTGCGCGTTGTACTGCAATGGACCGATCGGTGCCTCCGGCCGGCCCATTGCATTCAATGTGTGCGGGTACGCGTTGTACCCCTGTGCGCGTTGTACTGCAATGGACCGATCGGTGCCTCCGGCCGGCCCATTGCATTCAATGTGTGCGGGTACGCGTTGTACCCCTGTGCGCGTTGTACTGCAATGGACCGATCGGTGCCTCCGGCCGGCCCATTGCATTCAATGTGTGCGGGTACGCGTTGTACCCCTGTGCGCGTTGTACTGCAATGGACCGATCGGTGCCTCCGGCCGGCCCATTGCATTCAATGTGTGCGGGTACGCGTTGTACCCCTGTGCGCGTTGTACTGCAATGGACCGATCGGTGCCTCCGGCCGGCCCATTGCATTCAATGTGTGCGGGTACGCGTTGTACCCCTGTGCGCGTTGTACTGCAATGGACCGATCGGTGCCTCCGGCCGGCCCATTGCATTCAATGTGTGCGGGTACGCGTTGTACCCCTGTGCGCGTTGTACTGCAATGGACCGATCGGTGCCTCCGGCCGGCCCATTGCTTTCAATGTGTGCGGGTACGCGTTGTACCCCTGTGCGCGTTGTACCTCAATGGACCGATCGGTGCGCACCCATTGACAATGGGCTTGCCTGGCAACGGACGCGTTTTCGAATATTCGAACGAGTCGGTTGCTGGAAAATCAGTTGGTCACCCACAACAATGTTGCAAAATCATGTATGTCATGAAGTTGAAATTTTGAAGGATGCTGTGGGCGTGTTTTGGTGCTGCTATTCCATGGATTGGCCAGATTCAGAAGATGCAAACGACTTGGACCTATCACTTTGGACACAAGGGACAGTATCTGCCTCTCCAGCACATATATATTGCTGCATGTTCCCCTGAGAGCCCACTTGCCTGCACTACATGCTCCAGGACGACATCTGCCACTGCACTGCTGCTGTCTCTGCCCCTCTGGACCCTGCAATGGCACGTACTGTGGAGAGAGCCCCAGCCTTCAGCCTTGAAGAGAACCAGGCCCTGCTGGACAGCCTACTTCCACAGTACAGCAAGCTGTATGGGACACCAGGGGAGCAGGTGAGTGTTCTGTGCACTGCCTTTCTGAATGTGCATTTTGTCTGACTAGCAAGGCTGAGAGTCAGCACACCACTGGCTAGCAGGCTCACTGAGTAGTTGTCACCCCCCATAGTGTGTAGTGACTTGCACTGGACAGGTATGGTGCAGTGACAGTGCTTCTGAACAGGGTTTTACTCCCCATGCTATGATACCATGTAGTGACTTCTGGAAAACTGTCCATGGGCAGCCGTGCACTGCCTGGGTACACCATGTGCCCCTGTGATTGCGACATGTATATGCAACTGTGTCATGCACGGATATGTTGCATGTGTAGTAATGGCCTTATCACTTTGTCATCCTGACAGGCTTCTGCCCATCGGAAGCATGAGATATGGAAGGACATCGTCCGGGCTGTCCGGTCCGTGGGGGTCTACAAGCGCCGGATCCGCAACTGCCAAAAGAGGTGGCAGGACCTTCGGGGCTGGACCCGGAGGATTGCACGGGTCCAGCTGAAGCTGTCGCCTCCTCGCAGGAGGGGCGGAACACGGACCCTGACCCCCCACATGCTCAGGATCCTGGCGGTGGTCTTTCCAGACCTGGATGGGCAGCTGAAGGCCAGAGAGCAGCAAGGAGGGGGTGAGTCAAAGACTGCACTGTGTACTCTGTCTAACATGTTATGTGCCCTCCTCGGGCCAGGTTGAACTGCCACAGTACAGCAGTCATGTTGTCCAGGAGCCATGTCCCTCTATTGTGCACTGCCCACTCCTCATCTGATACCCAGGTGTGGCCCTTACATGCAGGGAATTCTGTCACTTAGGACTGTGTCCTTGCAGTTTGCTTGACTCAAGGTGGGAGACAGCATCTGTTTCCCTGACTCTGTGGTGGGCATCATGGGTGGGTCCATTGCTTACACAATGCCTGTATTCTGACATGTATTCAGCGTGTTACTTTGATCTGTGGTCCAATTGCTGAGCTGATCCACCACATGTGGCTGGGGTACCTGGCACACACCCATGCTGCGGGTGGGAACAATGTTTGGGCCCCAGGAGTATGTATATGACGTGTGTCACACATACTTAGCCAGCTGCCTACAGTCCAGGGCTCATCCCTCATTCATGTGGGGCTGGACAGTCATGCCTACTCCAGGCCATACAATACACTCTGTACTCCCACTCCCGTGTATCAGAGGACACATTGTGCACAGTGATTTGACCCCTCAGGTGTCTGCCTCTGTGTCAGTGTGCTGTGGATTAGTCGCCAGGACTGCTGTGGAGTTTCTTGGTAGGGGCTCAGCATGCCACTGGAGATGTGACCATAGGAGACGATACTTGTGTGACACATAGGTGTCTGATCAGCTGCCCATGCAGACTGGGGCATGTAAATGTGAAGTTCAGGCAGCTGTTCCCCATGCACAGCAGAGTGTGAGGGGCTCAGGTTCAGAGGGTAGTGTCACAGGTCTCCCATATGTCCAATAGGTATGACCTGGACAGATGAGGGTTAAGAGGATGTGTTGTGGGGGGATGTACATGTGCACTTGTGCAGCTCCAGGACTTGCATTCCCCATGACCTACTATTGTGACACAGTGCAGAGTGTTGTTGTCTGGCTGCAAAGTCATACATCACTGAGACAGTGATGTATGACTTTGCAGTCATGCCTCCGCCATGGCATGTGTCTACTGATTGGTGATCCTGCAGGGGAGTGACATGTGCTACATGCACACCATAGTGGCGCTGGCTATCAGGACATGGGTGCATCATGGTGTCTGTCGCTGGAATGCATCACATGCATTTCCTATTTGACTCTGGGCATCCCTTACATCCGTAAACCTGTACTGACTCAGTGGCAAGAGCTGTGATGTGTCCACACCGTGTCCTCTGCACTGTCCAACTACTGTGTACTTGGTGCATGTGTCAACACTGGGGTGTTGCAATCCAACAGACACCAGACAGATGGGTGCAAGGCCATGTGGGATGTGAGTGCCATGCTTGGCATCAGACTGACAATTGACTTCTCCTGTTCAATTAGGGCACTTTTAGCAATGTACAACTAATGATGCCAGGGCTTGCTCTGTAATGTGCTGTGCTCACAGTGGTGTGTGCGTTTGGTGCAGGTGACTGATGTCTGTCTGTTTCCCCATTGTTTGCAGATACATCCACGGCCACGGAAGGGGACAGCTCCACGGACCAGGAGGAGCCGGAGAGCCAGACTGGGTCAGCAGCCGAGGAGTGGTCGGAGGGACCCAGTGGCACGGAGGGCGAGGGGAGCCACACCGAGGAGTCCTCAGCAGCATCCACCTCAGCTGAGGACCAGAGCAACTCGGAGGATGACTCCCTTGTGGAGGCGGGTGTCAGCAGCCACCACACCCCAGCTAGTGTTGCTGTCCCCGCCACCACCAGCACCACCACCGCCCTCCCATCGGCTCCCATTCCCCAGGTCCGTGGAGGCTCCCATGTCCGGGAGCGTGTCTCCTTTGGGCCAGGCACCGCACCCCCTGCCCCTGTGTCCCCTGCTGCCCTGAGTGAGGAGTCTGTGTACCTCCTTCGCCAGCTCCATGTAGGGCAGACAGCCATGCTGAGTGTCCTCCATGCGCACACCGCGCTGTTGACTCAGCTGGTGTCGTTCATGGAGGGCATCTCATCGGGCATGTCTGACCTACAGAGGGGCAATAGGTCCATGGACTCCTCCCTGACGGCAGCAGTGTCCCTCCTCAAACGGTCCCTCACCCCTCCTGCCTCTGCTCCATCCACACTCCCCAGCACCTTACCCATCCCAGGCACACACACACTGGCACAGGCACACACCAGCACACACACATCCAGCACACTGACACACACGCCAATGACAAAACGCACACGCACGCACATTCAGGGGACTGAAGCCAGACTCACAGGGGATGGGGCCCTGGAACACACACACGCATCCACATGCACTGCGCAGTCCTCAGTTCCCTCTCCCTCCAAAGCACCCTCCCTTGCCTCACCTGCAACCCCAAAGTCACAGCAGCTCTTCCTCTGTGACCTCGGCCTCTTCCCCACCGATGAAGCTGCTCCAGCATCCCGGGGGAAGAGGAAGCCCACCCACACGGAGCAGAGTGCCCCTCGCCCCCGGACACCCTCCCCCAGGCGCAGACGGACTGAGGCCCCCACCCGCAAGTCCCCCCGGAGTGCTAAGAGCAAGACCCCGCCACCACCCTGCAGCTCAGGCACAAGGTCTCCGTCCTCCATCCCTCAGGCCCCCACTGCACAGGTGCCCCCACCACACCCTGCCCCAGGTTCCCCCACCCACAGATATACCATCCCCAAGATGCTCCGGCCTTCTCCCCTGCCACTTGCTCTCCCAGCACCACACCCCCGCTGCGCTTGTCTGTGCCACTGATGTGGTGAGGGTGTCCCCCCCTCTGTCCAACCCACCTTGCCTGTTCCCCATTCTCCTCCCCTGGAGGTAGGCACTGCAGTGGAGTCCACTACCGCCCTGTCTGACTTGGGCACTGCAGTGGCGGACCTGTCCACCCCATCTGCAGGGTCCACTGCAGTTGTGCCGGCACCCACGACATCTGTGTCATGCCCCCCAGTTGTGCCGGCACACACCATGTCAGACACCTCCACTGCAGTTGTCAGTGGCTCTCCTGCACCCACCACCCCTTCCCTGACTCCCCTGGTGAGCCCTGATCCTGTCCCTGCGGTGCCTGGCCTGCCCCCCGGTTGCCCCTCCTAGTGGATTGTCCCTGGTATTGTGCAGGCATGCGTAGGGTGACATCTGCCAGTGTCACCCTGTTTGAACTTTGACAATGGACTGGCCATTGGCCTTTGCTCTTTTTTCAGGACTTCGTTTGGCCTCAACACATATGCTGAATAAAGCAACTTTCTTTTCTCTAGTGCTCATGCTTCAGATGTACATGTTGTTGGTGCAGCTAACCATGCCCTTGCTGCAGTGATGGTGATATCTGGTCTCATGATTATGAAGTGTTACTGTGCAGGAACCCATGTGGTCCAGGGGGAATGTGTCCTATCATGTGGTGTATCCATGTCATCAATAGCAGCATCTGAGGGTGTCATGTGTTCAGTATTTGGCAATGGGTTTCCTACTTACATTGGCAATTTCATATCTGTGGCTTCCACCCCTGCACATCTGTTGTGCCTGCCATCGTTGCATTTGTCTACTTCCCTGACCGTGTTGCCATCTCCAGTGGACATGCAGGTTTGGGCATCAATGGGGAGGGACTCATCCGTGTAGTCAGTGCAACATTGCTATACAAGTGTGTTGGATCTGTGCTGATGATTCCGTTGGCACATCCATGACCAGGCTGATGTGATGGGAGCCCTCATTTGGTGCTAATTGTTGATTGTGTGACCAAGTGCTCAGCTGACATGATGGGGCCCTACTGAGGCAACATATGGCACAGCTTTCCTCACACAGGAGTGGAGTCCCCTCATGGCAGTGTGTACACGTGTGACATTGCCTGCACCCAAGGTGTGTGTTGTATGTGCATGTCTGTGTGTTCACTTCCATTCATCTGCGCATGCTGTGATCCCTAGTGTTGTACCTGTTTGTGATGCTTGCTGACTTGAGCTATGTTCCCCCAAAGTCTTCTCCCTGTGTTCTCTGTGATGTGGGTGCATGGCACATTACTGGTCATCAGGGTGTCACCCATAGGTGTGTTTGCTGTCAGGGCTGAGTTTGTGTGCAGACGCAGATGGGTCACAGTCAGGTTTCCCCTTGGCACTTGTTGTTTGCCCCTGTCATGTGATTTCCAGTTTGTGTTATCTTTCAGTGATTGTGACATGTTGTGTGTGTGACTGCTGCCACTCCTCAGGGTCAGAGCTGCAATGTTGGAAGTTGTCTATGTGTGTTCTTTGTGGGTGACCTTGGCTTCTTCATTGGTGTGTGACTGTGGCTGGGATCCCATTGGTCGGTGTGGTATTGCCGTCATGTCCATGTACAGCGTAGTGTGCAGTGTGTCAGACATTCAGGAGTCTTGTTGAGTGTCCATGTGTGATGTGTTTCTACACCTTGGTTCCCACCCACCACCCTGGAATAGTCATGGGTGCATGTGCAATGTCACCAGTGCATGTGTACTTCACTGCTGCACATTGTTGGAGGTCGAGGGGTGTGGTGTTGAGTGTGTGCAGATGAGAGTTGTTGCCCGGCTAGGCCCCTGCCTCCATGTTGGCCTTGGCTTACTGGCCATGCTGATTGATTTGTGCTTGTGTAGGTGTGATGGTAGTTTGTTGCTCAGGACACCTGACTGTGGTTCATAGTGTGAACGACATTTAGCTTTGTCATCACAGTGGTATTTTTATTCAGCCCAGGGTCACCACATTGTGGGGGCCCTGGGGGTGGTGCTGTGGTGTGTCTGTGACTTGCTGTGTCAGTTGTTGTTCCTACGTGCCTGTGTGACATGTGTGTTTTGTGCTCCCTCTCACCTGACAATGCCTGCTTGCCCACATAGGGGATTTGGATCCATGAGTTACCTTAGTGTGGCAGTGTATGCACATCTGTATGATTGGTATTCAGCTCTCCTCATGTGTTGTGTGGTTGCCTGGGGACACTGGCACCCCCACCCCTCACCTGCTGTGTATGATGACAGTGTTGGTCTGCCTGTTTGTGTTTGTGCATCTGCACCACTGCATTGGCATATCTTGGGTGTGCCATTGGCTGTATGTTGTTTGGTGTGTTTCCCCTGCTGTCCCTGGGACTCCTAGGTCATCGGTCAGCACAGTGATCATGGTTTGTGTGTCCCATTGCTGCCATGGTATGGTATCTGTTCACCTCACATCTGCTGTCTCCACAGGGTATCTGCATTTGTGTGCCCATTGGTGCAAATATGTGGTTCTGCATTCTGATGGTCACTTCTGTCATTGTGTCATTGATGACTGTTGACGGTCTCAGCCCCCATGGGTGTTGTTTGTCTGCACATGGCCAAAGGAATGTTTCATTTGCACTGCAGTATTTGGCTCCCCCAATTTATGTTGCAATGGGACACATACACTACTTTGCCACAGATGAGTTTTTGGTTCTGTGAGCAGGAATGATCCATGCAGTTTGGCAGTTGCAGCTCTTTCTTTGTCAACAATTACCTTTTGGTCACTGTGATGATGAGGGTGTAGACCCCATTGCCACAATGGTCAAAATGTGCTTCAGCTATGGACCCCACACTTGCCTTTTGGTCACTGTGATGATGGGGGTTTAGACCCCATTGCCACAATGGTCAAAATGTGCTTCAGCTATGGACCCCACACTTACCTTTTGGTCACTGTGATGATGGGGGTTTAGGCCCCATTGCCACAATGGTCATGGGCTGCTTGCATTGTGGGTGCCACACACATATATGTGTGGCACATGTGCTAGGGGGTCACATTGTATGTTGAAAGTCATGTTCGGTGTTGTAGGCATTTGACACAGCCTACACACGCTTGTCATGGTGGTGGGGGGATGTCTTAATCTTGCATTCCCTAGGTTGTGGTGTGCTTGTTGTGTCATGCATTGTCCATCCTATGAGTGGGGGTGGTAGTAGTGGTAGGCATCCAGCCCCCCTGGGTGAGGGTGGTAGTAGTGGTAGGCATCCTGCCCCCTGGGTGAGGGTGGTAGTAGTGGTGGGCATCCTGCCCCCCGTGGGTGAGGGTGGTAGTAGTGGTGGGCATCCTGCCCCCTGGCTAAGGGTGGTAGTAGTGGTGGGCATCCTGCCCCCTGGCTAAGGGTGGTAGTAGTGGTAGGCATCCTGCCCCCGTGGGTGAGGGTGGTAGTAGTGGTGGGCATCCTGCCCCCTGGCTAAGGGTGGTAGTAGTGGTAGGCATCCAGCCCCCCTGGGTGAGGGTGGTAGTAGTGGTAGGCATCCTGCCCCCTGGCTAAGGGTGGTAGTAGTGGTAGGCATCCTGCCCCCTGGCTAAGGGTGGTAGTAGTGGTAGGCATCCTGCCACCCTGGCTAAGGGTGGTAGTAGTGGTAGGCATCCTGCCACCCTGGCTAAGGGTGGTAGTAGTGGTAGGCATCCTGCCCCCTGGCTAAGGGTGGTAGTAGTGGTAGGCATCCTGCCACCCTGGCTAAGGGTGGTAGTAGTGGTGGGCATCCTGCCCCCCTGGGTGAGGGTGGTAGTAGTGGTAGGCATCCTGCCCCCTGGCTAAGGGTGGTAGTAGTGGTAGGCATCCAGCCCCCCTGGGTGAGGGTGGTAGTAGTGGTGGGCATCCTGCCCCCTGGCTAAGGGTGGTAGTAGTGGTAGGCATCCAGCCCCCCTGGCTAAGGGTGGTAGTAGTGGTAGGCATCCTGCCACCCCTGGGTGAGGGTGGTAGTAGTGGTAGGCATCCTGCCACCCTGGCTAAGGGTGGTAGTAGTGGTAGGCATCCAGCCCCCCTGGGTGAGGGTGGTAGTAGTGGTGGGCATCCTGCCCCCCTGGCTAAGGGTGGTAGTAGTGGTAGGCATCCAGCCCCCTGGCTAAGGGTGGTAGTAGTGGTAGGCATCCTGCCCCCTGGCTAAGGGTGGTAGTAGTGGTAGGCATCCTGCCACCCTGGCTAAGGGTGGTAGTAGTGGTAGGCATCCTGCCACCCCTGGGTGAGGGTGGTAGTAGTGGTAGGCATCCAGCCCCCCTGGGTGAGGGTGGTAGTAGTGGTGGGCATCCTGCCCCCTGGCTAAGGGTGGTAGTAGTGGTAGGCATCCAGCCCCCCTGGCTAAGGGTGGTAGTAGTGGTGGGCATCCTGCCCCCTGGCTAAGGGTGGTAGTAGTGGTAGGCATCCTGCCCCCTGGCTAAGGGTGGTAGTAGTGGTAGGCATCCTGCCACCCTGGCTAAGGGTGGTAGTAGTGGTAGGCATCCTGCCACCCCTGGGTGAGGGTGGTAGTAGTGGTAGGCATCCAGCCCCCCTGGGTGAGGGTGGTAGTAGTGGTGGGCATCCAGCCCCCCTGGGTTGGGGTGGTGGCGCGCATTCAGGCCCCTGTGTGCATATGTGGCATTGGTGATGGGCATCCCGCCCCTATGGTGCTGCTGTTGCAAGTATATTCAGATTCCCAGTGTATGTGTGTGATGTGTCGTGTACGTGTTGTATGTGTTTTGTGGTTGGTGTCTGACTTACCTTCTGCGCCGTACGCGTCCGTGCCTGTTCCGGTAGTAGATGTAGAATATTGGTATGATCGGGACGAAGGGATTCATGGTTGGTTCGTGTCGTTCGTCCTTCTCGTTGCTTCGCGTCGTCCTCGTCGCTTGGCTTCGTCCTCGTCGCTTCGCTTCGTCCTCGTCGCTTCGCGTCGTCCTCGTCTGTGCTGTGTTCGTCTCGTAGCCGTGGATCGTGTTGTGGCGCGATTCGGAGCTTATGTGCGCCTCTCCCGGATGCTTTGACGTGCCGTGCGTAGCGACGGGTTCGGCGCGTACGGAAAGCGCATCGTACTTGTCCGGCCGGACGGGGCTGCATTTTCCCTTCCGTGCGACTCGATTCGGCGTTTCCGGATTCGCCTCGGTCGGAGAACAGGACCTGGTTTGGGTGAGTACGGCTCGGCCGGAATTTTTGCTGTTGTGCGCATCGTACTTGCTCGTTCGGTGTGCTGTACGGATCGGTCGGGAAACTGGCTTTCGCATGGCTTTTTTCCCGACCGAATGGTATTGGGTGCGCCTCCGACCGAGATCGGAATCGGCCCCTACGTCTACATCTCAATGATATTGAATACCCAGACATCTTGTAAGCTCCACATTAATTCTGGCTACTGGAGTGGTTTCAGTGTGTTTAATCTATTGGAGTATGGCCATACCAATGCCCATCCCCACCACTGTGAATAGAATGTCCATTTGATAAAGTTGAAAGCCTAATTGGCATACAAAAACATGACAACTGAAGCAATATTCGTGTCAATGTCATGGGGAACTGCAAATAGTAGGTTGTCTTCCGTGGATCTGCCAGGTATAAAATTAGATTGGTCAAGGTGAACCAGCCACGGCAGGAGGGGCAGCTGCCTATCAACTATGCATATGGTCAAAATCTTGTTATCCAGGTTAATGAGCTATAGTGGTCTATATGATTTGCAAAGTTGAGGTGGGGGATTGCCCAGCTTAAGTATGGTGATAGCTATTGCCTCACACATCGACTGCGGCAACATTCTCTGTACCATCACTTTCTCATATACTGCCAGCAGGAACAGGGCCAATTAATCTATATACTCTTTGTAGCATTCAACAGGCAACTCATCCCCACCAATAGCACTTCCATTCCTCATACTGCTCATCACTTAGATTGGACTGTATGGAATAAAATTCAGAGAAAAATGGAACAAATGTGTTTCATATGTCAGTAGGGTGAGGTAAGAGCCTTCCCTCTCTTGTTACCAATTGAATAATGTTTGCTGCGGCTCCTAGTGATCGGGTAAGCCCCTCCAGAGTGTGATCTGGCAATCACCCTCCCCATATTGTCTTGGTAGATGCATACTTGCCCAGGAACCTAATTTCTCTATGAGACTCATCCCTGAAGGCAGCAAGTTTGGAGTGCAGATCTAGTAGGAGGCTGAGATCTTTAGAGAGGCTGTGGGCATGCTCCAATGATCTGATGTCTTCTTCTAGTGGATTCAGTCTATTGTGAATTCACTCCCATGGCCCATCGTAATGCATTCCCCCAAATAACAGTTTTAAATGCCTCCCACAGTGTCGCATAAGTGGATACTGATCCCCGATTTGATTCCAAGTACGACTGATTTTTTTGTCTAATCTCTTCTCTGAACACCGTATCAAGCAAGGCTGTTGGTTTCAGCTTCCATATTCTATGTATATGTACATCCATGGGGAAAAAAGGACGATCCTGATGGGGGCGGGGGAGGGGGGGAAATGACTAGATGTGTCCTGTGAAGTTGTGTAGTGGAAGATGTGTCCTGTGAAGTTGTGTAGTGGAACTGACCCAGCCTACCACATCCCTAGTAACCAGCCAACAATCTATTCTAGGGCAGAATGAAACGTGAATTCCCTGGCACCACGGTACCCAGTGTGCAAAAGGTCTAGAAACCAGAATTATTCTTAGTCCTTGATTTGGAATTCTCCTCAGCAAATCAATATAAAATGTTTAAATGTAAAATGTTATGTTTTGAACCAAAAGTCCATGGACAGGTTCATGTGCACCAGTGCTTAATTTGTAAAATATTAAGTGCCAGGGCTCTGACCAGGAGGCCACTGCAGCTTGCACCACCCATCGCCCTGGTCATCGCTGCCAAAACAACTACTAACCATCTCTCTTGCATGTAAATGCGACAGTTCAGATTATTCCAGGTGCCCAAAGCTAAAGGAATGGCTGGGGAGGCAGGTATTAGCAATTTATTAATGTATATTGTTTTCCTAAACAACTGTTATACTGCTCATCTCTAAATTACATGAGCAGCGCCACCTTGTGGCAGACTGCCCTAAGTGTGGTGTTGACAATTAGGTGCTGGTGCCGAGCACCGGAAATCAATTAAGTGCCGGTACTCAGCACCGGAAAGCACCGGCTCAAATTAAGCACTAAGATTTTGTGCACCTTATGGTAAACACGTGAAAAAGATTCTTGCATTGTACATTGTTTAACTGCAAATGTCTGGAAGAGTACATAACACATTTACACCAAATCAGAAACGGGATATATTTTGGCTCGACTTCTGTTTCCGCAACCAGTTTGACAAGTTTTTACTATAGCAAAGAGAAAAAAAGGGGGGGGGGATTTTGTTTCCTCGCCCCCAAACGTGATTTCCTTTAATAACTTTAACTTTCAACAGCTTGACTTTGTCAGAGCAGAAATGAATTATCCAAAATGTCAGAACCAGGTCTCTGCCAACTGTAGTGGAGAGCCTGCAAATGATTTAAAGGAGATTATCGAAAATAAAAATGCTTCCTATGTACTGAAGATATATATTGGCACCTCAGCATTTGAATTTCCAAATATTTCAGACATTAATCTTGTAGTTCATTTTGGTTGCAACCTTAGCTACTAATGTTTTTTTCCAATTGCAAAATAGGCAGTTCCCAATTGGAATATTAAACACCCGAAATATTCTTACCGAAAGGGGTACTCTTTCCCCCTCATATTACAAATCCAAAATGTTGGACTGTATTGGAATCCTTGAAGGTTGTGCAACTCTAGTAATCAGACTAACACAAAGGTCACTCATTGGTCTGTGCAAAGGATGAGGCAGGTGTTGGAGTCTGCGTCTGTGGTGTGCACGTTTCCTTTTTGGATACCGTACAGATTAGTGTCCAGCATGTTTTAGATTCGATAATTGGGCACAAGCGTAAGTATCCCAAGGACATCAGGATTATTTAAATTGTTCTTTAAGTGTTGGGTTTGGTTAGGAGTATGTAAACATCGAAAGGTCAAACAATATGGACGTCCTTTGGACAGTCGAAAGAACATATGGATCTATATTTGTTTGATGTATGCTGAGGTCCACTAAGGCTGCACAAATGTCTGAACGTTGCAGACCTGCCAACTCACATGGTCCTACTGTGTATCATACAATATCAGCTCCCTTCACATGGTCACTCGATGATGAGATGATATCGCATTTTGGGAGACAAAGTGAGCTGGAAACCCATTTTGAGAGTGAGTTTCTAGCACATGTGAGGAGGCACTGCACAGCCAAAGTGCTTTGGGGTTTTGCAATCCCTCAGCATATCGGGGGCAGCCTCAGGAGCAATTGTTTTCTTTTTCCTTTAGAGAGGGGCATGAGACTAGATGGAACATCTGATCAGTACTGCCAAGAGCCACGTCTCTGTTCCGTAGCCCTCCACGACAGATCATTCAGTAACGGACTGAAGGTCTTGCTCCTTCAACAGACCCGCACCCTCACAAAATAAAAGTTTTTTCAGTTTGGCAGGTCTGAAGTTGTACAGGTGTTAGATTCAAGAGGGGTGCAGCAGCATCCTACTGGATAGTGTACAGTTGGTTACTTGTACTATGTGGAGCAGAGGTTACATGTATATCTGTGTTTGTACAGATTGGTTTTCCTTGTGGTATATGTGGGATTCATTTAATAGTGGACGCTCAAGTGTTCATTGTCATTACAGGGTGGTGAGTCACTGTAAGAGTCAAAACAGGCTTGGGTCAGATGTCAGGCTCAGCCAAAGTTCCTCTTGGACTCTAGACCCAAATATTACCCGAACTGTCATGGACTTTTTTTCCAAAGAGCCAGCACTTTCAGCTTCCACAGCAAACAAGTTGGTGGTTAGTGATGCACTGTTGGTTTTTTAATTTTTTTTTGTAAGTTTGAATAAGCTTTATTAGAATAATATCTCCAAGAAGTACATAATAAACAAAGCCATAGATTACGGCAGTAGTTTGAATAGAAACAAGGCAATATTTAGAATATAGCAAAGAACTATAATAAAAAAACACTATACAATTAGATGTGAATAATATAAATATATGATATAGTACCTTAATAATTTAGCTGTTCATGTATTTTTGTGTTTTATAGTATGCGGAGATAAGAAAAAAGAAAAGAGAAAAAGGCGAGAAAGAAGACTAAAGAAAGAAAGGAAAAATAAAATCTTACAAAGTTACTAGTAACTGGTTATCAATATGATTGTCAAATAAATAATGCAATTATACAGTATTATAAAACTGCACAAAATAAATCAGTAATTCATGGAGGCTGGAATGTGATAATTCTGCCCTGTGTTCGACTAGGCGTACAGTTTAAATATGAGGTCAGAGGTTGTTAAGAACAAAACAACAATCATGAACATTCTGCGCCATCTTGTCTGATGAAAGTTCCTACGTGCACATAAACTACAGTCATTCTGATTGACCACAGCCATTTTGTACTCTGTTGGTCACCTTCATTTCACCCTGTCCTCTCAGCCTTCTGACTCTCTGACCAAACCTGATATGTGTGCTGGGGGCTATAAACTATCTCCACGACAAACATCAACATCACCTGCTGCCTCAAACTCGTCTTTCCTCTCATCCCTGCACAAACAGGTTACAAACACCAAACAGACTCTTGCAAACATGGTTTATTGCACTGCACACAGCAAGACTTGTTTTAGCCAACAATGGGACCTGTTTTTTATCAACAGAACGGACTCTTAGATCTGGCCGGTCTCACTCGTTTTTAGACCCTGAAGCAAGGTCCTGCTGTAATTAAATTGTCTGTTTTTGACCCGGGCGGGAGGAGAGTTAATGTTGGGCTTGTGTAACCATGTTGATGAAACAATGTCGGGCTTGTGTGACAACCTGCCCGAGGCGGAGACTCCAAGCTTGTAACCATGATAAATGAAACAAATACATTGTGTAAAACCTGTATAAAAGGAAGAGCCAAAAGCATTGCCAGCAGAACACCTCCCTGAGACATCCCGGTGTCTCAGTTGACGCGATCTCCTCATGAGAAATAAAAACCTTCTTGTCTCCCAGCTTCCAGCGCTTTCCTCATTATTTTGATAGCGAACCCAAAGTGAATTAGAGGTGGAACCCTGCACCGGGCAGCATTGAGGGTCTTAGAAGACTCGCTGCCTTTCACAAATTGGCGCCCAAGCGTAGGGGCCCATCAGCGACGCACGGGTCCGGTAGAGAGGTCCTAACGACGGAGTGAACAACTAAACGATTGGGGTATACCTGCCTGAGAAGACCCTTGTCTGGCTGCTGATCGACTGAACTTCACCAGTTCCGAACGGACCTCTCTCGAGTGACCCGCGGTCCTGACTGGGACCTTAGAGGAACGCCGCATTGATTGTTGGAGTGAGAGGACAACCAGGCGCTGGAAGGGGAAGACTAAGAACTGTCCATACGGTCCGGGTAAGGTCGTGGAAAAACGACTTAAATTGATTGATTGAATAGTTTGATTGAAATACTAGTATTCCTTTTTTGATATCGAGTTATTTGAGACATTCTATGCTTGCAAACAACGTAGAATAGGAATATTCTCTCTTTGCAGACAGCGAAGGACAGGTAGTGCAGACTTTTTGTCTAAATTGATTGATTGAGATATTCATTTTGACCGATAAATACGTCATGCCTGTTTTCTCTAGATTGTTTGATTGTAATTGTTTGGACCGGACCGTTTGTTAGAGGTCAGTCATCCGGCACCGCCGGAAGGCACCCTAACAAGGACATGTACGTAAAATATGGATTAGCCACCGTAGCTTATAGCAAACTATGGCATAAGTACACTAGGAAGGACCGGGTAAATCAGTGGCCACTGACGGGATCTTTCGATCCCGCTAAAATAGAAACGTTAGAATTAGCTCTCCACAAAAAGAAAGCTAGACCAGCCATGTTTGATAGTTTTGGTTTATGGCGAAAAGAGGCAGCTCAAAGAAAGAAAAGAGACGAAGCTAGACAAGATAAAGAAACGCGAAAATCAGCTTACCAAGCCTGTAAAAAGTTAGAAGAAGAACTAAAAGAAAAGGAAATCGATAAAAAGGAACAGGAATCAAAAATATCAGGTCAATGCCTTGTTAGAACGCCCTTAACTCTTTACCCCGAGTTACCAGCAAAACAAAGGGTAGATGATGATTTATTGTTAGGTCCCCCAATGATATACATGCCACCCCCTTATGCCCCTACTCATCCCGTAGTACAACGCCAGGACCCCCAAAGTATAGCTGGAGATGGCACGATCGCCTCAGTCTCCACCGCCTCTGCTCCCACCGAGCCACCCACACCAAATGCCTCATCAAAGGAGACAGTAGTAGAGGTAGGAACCAAAGAAATAGGAGCGCCCAGGGTCCCGCGATTAAGTAAAAATGAGCGAGCAGGCATTGATAAAATAGTTAAAACCCTCATAGATAGGAAAGAGACAGAAGAACACGTAACAGACATATGCGACTCCTATGTTGAAAACCGCAAACGATACTTTATTGTACGTCTCTGTTACCACACCCTTACTGCATATGAAGAGAAGTACCAAGACGTAGGGCCCGAGCGATTAGTGGCTCTCTACAGGAAGGTAGACATCGGAGATGAAGGCGACAACGATGTTGCAGAACTATTTTCATCCACACTAGAAGTATTGCGTCACCTCATAGAACAAGGACAGATAGATAGGGACAGGACAACTAAGGTAGCAGGACCCCCAGTGGAGAAAACAGATAGCATGATGCCAATAAACGAAGCTGCCCCTTACTGGGTACCTCCTAGAGGACAAGGGACTAATGATGATATAAACCATCAAGACGCTAGAGGAAGGGTGGTCTACAATTGGGTGTATCAACCATGGGACAGACAGGACATTTTGACGTTCCGTAAATCTCTACCGGATTTACGAAAGAACCCCACCGCCTTTTACACCGAGCTAGGTACCGCTCTGGGATCAACAATAATGACACTTGCCGACATAGACTTGTTCTTCGGGTTATGTTTGCCAGCAGATGTGTGGAAACAGATTAGGAAAATAGACCATACCGAACTGCTTGGTCATACCTGGGAACAACTTAACACACTAGATAAACAGCGGAACCCTGGTCAAAAACCGGTTAAAGCAATATTGGACCTCCCTGACAAAATAGTGCAGAAAGTGAAAACGCTGATCCCAGAGAAAAAGATAGACTGGTCCATAGTAACCGCGTGCCGCCAGAAACCACAAGAGGATGTCTCAGAGTATTTCTCCAGATTTGAAACAGTGTTCTCCGATTACAGTGGACAAGACATGTCCACCGCAACTGGACACCACTTATTTGTGCAGAACTATGTAAAAGGACTACTGCCAGATGTATCCCAGAAATTACAAGCCAGCGAAAGTAGTTGGGCAGCATCTAAACCGGCGGCCATTCTCCAAATGGCCCAGTACTATGAGCATCAGAAAAACGAAAATGACAGGGCTACAGAAAGGAAAAAGAAGGACTTGAAGGAAAGGGTAATGGTAGCACAACTCCAGGGGGCGAATACAGGAAGGGAGCAATATTGGGGAGGATACCAGCAGAATACCCGTAGAGTACAGCCACCTGGTAACAATTCATCGACATCATATGTAGGACGCCAAGACCTAGGACAGGATCAATGTGCATTTTGCAAAGAATATGGACACTGGAAAACCCAATGCCCGGCTTTGTTAGGAGCTGGTAGGGGCAGAGGGGCGAGGGAAATAGCAAGTGGACAGAGAGGAAGAGGACGTGGGAGAGGGTACACGAGTGAAGCAAGCAAGGAAAGGCCAGGAAGAGTGAACACATTTGACCATCCCAAACAGAATCAGTACCAACAGACAGATTATGACAATACGTACGACTTTGCATAGGACAGCCAGGGGCAAGGGAGGGATCCAGTCGAGCTCTATGTTGATCAGCAAGGCCCTTATGTTACCGCTGAGGTCCTGGGCACAAAGTCGCCATTTCTGGTAGACACGGGAGCAACACGTAGTGCACTATCCAATCGACTGATTTCAAGGGCACCCTTGTCAGGCTCACATGTGACCTCAATAGGATTTGACGGTACGCCCTCCACCAACCCTTTGTCCCGATAGGATTTGACGGTACGCCCTCCACCAACCCTTTGTCCCGACCAATCTTAGCGACTGACACGACAGTTAACATATACACCGACAGCCAATATGCCTTCAGGGTGGTTCACCATTTTGGAATCTTATGGAAAGAAAGAGGGTTCCTGACTTCACACGGTACACCCATCCTGCATGGAGATTTAGTCTCCGCCTTGACGCAAGCAGTCCTCCTCCCCAAGATGTTAGTAGTGATAAAATGCCAAGCACATAGGAAAGTGACTGATCTCATTGGACAGGGAAATGCACTAGCAGACGTTACTGCCCGAGCCACGGCAGGAGACAGAACTACGCAGATTACTTGCATAAATTGACAAACGAGCTAACAATTATCCACCAACAGGTGCAGCAAGCCTTGCCTGACTATCCAGGGGCCCGGGACATGAAATAAAGCCAGGCGACCATGTTTGATCTGCAACTTCCAAAGAACGAAGAATCTGGAGCCTAGGTGGACGGGCCCCTGGCAAGTCCTGAGCACCACCCGAACTGCCCTCCAAGTGGAAATAAAATGAAACTGACTGCACGCTCCATTGCAAACGAGTCCCTCCAACCCTGGCAACCTGTGAAGGGGTGGAGGTGCAAGAGGAAGTACTCGCAAAAGACCGACCAGCTCTGAGTTGCTACCCACAAGAAGACACCCTCCAACTGTCTGAATTTCCTGACCCCACGGTGCCATCCAAGGAAGGGTACAACATAAGATCGACGAAAAGGGGGAGCTCCAACAACCAGGCCACTAACTGGGTCAGAGTCTCAGATCGGTAGCACAGCCAAACAACGCTACCAGGAAAAACACCAGACAAAAGTCTGTGGTCCTAACAGTTGGTGAGCTCCTCGAAGATGATGGAAGAAACGGAACACCTGCAAAGCCACCACAAAGACACCAAGACTTTTGAACTGCACAGTACAAAGACAATTGCACTTGTAACTGCATTTCTCACCTGCCTCCTGCTAATGGTCACACTCTGGATCATTGAAGAGAATGCACCTGCATACAGAACATTGTCACCAACTATGCAACCAATCACAAAGAAAGAACACTACCTGGTATCACTACCGCCACATCTCCGAGAACGACGCAAAGAATTCTGGAATAATTCTTTCGTACAGATGCTGCACCAGCACAATCTTGCCACCAATGCCATTAACTGTTGGGTCTGTGGGCTGCTACCACATGCCACTGAACATTCCATCCCTTTCATCCTTTCACCTTTTCTGTTCATGGATCTTGCCTTGCCTGGATGATGCTCCTACAAGAAAGTTACAAAGACAATGCCACTTCCGATGGGACAATCGCTCAGTTCTACAACGAGTTCTGGCTAAACCAAACAGGAAGAACAGCAGCTCCCTTTTGCCCTCACACCTCCAATACGACATTCCCAATGAATGTCCCCTCCAAAGAACGAGTGGAAATACAAGTGTTCAATAATCCTGTCAGAGCCACATTTTCCTACCTGAAGAAAAGAACTGCTGCAACACTGACTGTGGCCCTATCTGTGGTGAACGTCTCAGGCCTTGTATGCATTGAAGGCCGTGGGACTAAGAATGTGGGTCACAGCACTTGTAACATTGTAAGGACTTTGAACACTGCCAACCCCCAGCGCTTGTTGCATCACCCAATATGTACTTTGTTTGTGGAACCAAAGCCTACACCTGGCTCCCAGGAAACTAGGGGGCACGTGCTACATCGCCTTTGTTCTACCACCAACCTACACAGCCCCTGCAGAGCATCATCAAGAAAAGTGTTCTAAAGACATTGATCAAACAGACTCTGCCTCATCACAGTTCCTCGACGCAGCCTGATAATTCACCTTCTGTCTATGAAGCAATCGAACATCTCCATAGACTATCTCCAGAAATTCATCAAGGATCAGAGACTTGGCCAATTGGAAGTTGGCTTTGGGGCATCTTGAAGGAGTGGGGTTGGAAAATATCAATGATTCTCTTGGTCCCAGTATTGACAATATGTGGTTGTTGTTTGGGTATACACTGTATACCACCTTTGTGTTATCTTTGCATAACTACCTTGCACCCTAAGACTATGGACACTCAGCTAACAAAAATGAGAGTAATGTATGATCAAGAGATACAGGACATTATGGAGATCGAAATAGACTGACAAGCTGGATAGTTATGTTCAAAGGGGCGACTGTTAAGAACAAAACAACAATCATGTACATTCTGCGCCATCTTGTCTGATGAAAGTTCCTACGTGCACATAAACTACAGTCATTCTGATTGACCACAGCCATTTTGTACTCTGTTGGTCACCTTCATTTCACCCTGTCCTCTCAGCCTTCTGACTCTCTGACCAAACCTGATATGTGTGCTGGGGGCTATAAACTATCTCCACGACAAACATCAACATCACCTGCTGCCTCAAACTCGTCTTTCCTCTCATCCCTGCACAAACAGGTTACAAACACCAAACAGACTCTTGCAAACATGGTTTATTGCACTGCACACAGCAAGACTTGTTTTAGCCAACAATGGGACCTGTTTTTTATCAACAGAACGGACTCTTAGATCTGGCCGGTCTCACTCGTTTTAGACCCTGAAGCAAGGTCCTGCTGTAATTAAATTGTCTGTTTTTGACCCGGGCGGGAGGAGAGTTAATGTTGGGCTTGTGTAACCATGTTGATGAAACAATGTCGGGCTTGTGTGACAACCTGCCCGGGGCGGAGACTCCAAGCTTGTAACCATGATAAATGAAACAAATACATTGTGTAAAACCTGTATAAAAGGAAGAGCCAAAAGCATTGCCAGCAGAACACCTCCCTGAGACATCCCGGTGTCTCAGTTGACGCGATCTCCTCATGAGAAATAAAAACCTTCTTGTCTCCCAGCTTCCAGCGCTTGCCTCATTATTTTGATAGCGAACCCAAAGTGAATTAGAGGTGGAACCCTGCACCGGGCAGCATTGAGGGTCTTAGAAGACTCGCTGCCTTTCACAAGGTGACAAAAAAAGTTCCTTCACAAAAAGTTGTTACGTGGAGGCTGCTTACGCCCTGTAGAACCTGTGATGATAAAGTAAGTCCCACCATCTGGTGAAGGTGACCATAATAGCATCCTTCCAGCTGGATGTAATGATTTGTAAAGCGATGGCAATAAGTAAGTCCACCAATTTACTCAATTTTCGTTTGCCAGTCCAAATGTCAGAAGAACTACCCAAAAAATAAGTTGAATTTCAAAAGAAAAAGTGCTAGAACATATTTTTGAAATTGTATTCCATACCTCCAGCCAAAAAGATTATTAGTATTAATAACACTACTAATAATAATAATATAAAAATACTAAGCAAATAAGATGCTGTTAAGCGATGCACTGCTGATTTTTACATTTTAAATTACAATATGGAAAGTGTGTTCAGATGGGTTAGTTATGAAGATGCTGCATTGCAGATGAAGTACATGGGAAGGGGACCAGCATTCCATAGCTTCTTCAAGATCAGACCATCTGAACTACTGGCACACCAAGAAGGTAGTCAAAAATCCCAAAAAGCCTGCAGTCACAACGACTGTGAGAACGCTGTATGAAGGTCTGTCTGCAGCCGAAATCTGCATTTCACTTGTATCTCAGGGAAAGCCAACAACTCTATGGGATCTCTGCAATACCTTTGTTTTACTAATATATGCATCTGTCCTTTAGATGTGTTGAGAAGCTTGGGCTACTCCTGAAATCTGTGTCTTTGTTAACTCAATGAAAGAATGACAATATAAACAAGCATTTGCAATGCAATAGGTCTAGCACTTGAGAGTTTAAGCTATTGGCATTGTAAATGACAATGCCTTTTATTTATCCGTTTTGATAATTAACACATAAATACAAGATATTGTCATTTACAATGCCAAAAGCTCAAACTCTTGTAAATGCGAGACCTATTTCATTTAAAAAAGCGGCCGCCATTGTCCCGGGCTGCTTGGAAAGTGAAAGTGCGCATGGCGCGCTGAGTGTTGCAGGAAAAGCATGTCATGCCTGCAGTAGGAGAAACTCATTAAAGAAATAGTGCTTACAGACTAAATAAGACATACCATGTAACAGAAGAAGTAAAAGGGCCAGTCATCATGGCAGGTTACAAGTGAAGACAAGGCGTTACTAAGGAGGGACTAACAAGCCTATTAACGAATCAGAAACCGGCATTTACAAAGGACAATGACACAAGCCAATGAAAAATAAGGGTGGAAAGTGGGAGGAGCTTCATGGCCATACTCGAATACAGCATGCCTCGCAGAGCAGCACATGCGCTGCCCTGCTAGACCTAAAAACTAGAATGCCCTGCCTTACTTAACTTTGAACTTTTTTCTTGAAGATGTGTCAGCTTCTCAGAAGTGTCACCCCAATTTAACCTCTGATACAATGTACATTTATTAAGCTGAAAGAATTAACCAAAAACTCAAAAGCACTGTTTTTGGGGTTACATGAGAGAGGAGACACTCAGCTAGTGGCTGAATTGAACAATGTAAAAACAAGAAACCTGGGCTCAATCCCAGACTCCAGGGGCGTAACACAGGCCCCGCATCCCCCGCGGTGCGGGGGGCCCGAGCTGCAGGGGGCCCCCCTCAGCACAGTACTGAGGCCTGAGAGCTCCACTGCTGAATTTTCACCCGACGCTGACCTCGCGCAGCAGCATTTCAAGTGATGTCAGGAGTCAGTGACTGCCCGGCCAATGAATGAGGGTGAGTTTCGGTTAACAGAGCGTGCGCACTGCAGCAGCGGCAAGTTAACTTTTGGCTCCTGGCGGGCGTGGCAGCGGGTATTCTGAATCACACCAGCGCACAGTACAGCTGGAGCCCAGAGCTTAGCACACATGACCAGCCGCCCAGAACCATGATTGCCCAGGAGTTTCCATTCGTTGCACTACATAGACTGATTTCTCTTGTAATATCATTTGTGAAATCTAGGGCACAAAAACACGTGAAGGAGAAAGACTGGAAACATAAAATATTACCTGCTACTCGCGCGAAAATTGCTATAATCAATTACGCAGCTGAGACGATTTGAATAAGGTTGTGACAACACGCAGTGTCTATGGTAAGTAACCTTGAAAATAGAAACTTGAAATTGGTGACTCGTACTTCCTATTTCAACGTGCCATTTCCTTGACATCGGATTGTCAGACCCTGGAATAATTAGATTGCTTAATGACCGCTGACAGCCATCTATTTTAATAGCGTCTAATTGTGAAATTATAGACTAACTCAGTTACTAAAATGGCACCCTCGTTTTCAGTTTGTATAAAACATTATACAATTACGTTTCGAATAACTTTAAAACGTGTGCTTTTGAATTATATGAATTTAAAGGGGCATTTTAGTAATGTAATTATAATTTTAGTTTTTCCCGATTAGTACATATTCATAACAAATAATTAGGATATACAAGGTACGTGTGCATTTCTATACCTTAGGAATTGTCAAGTACAACAGAGATGGATTCATTTTGAAAACTGTAGAGAAAACGGTCTTATGTGAAAAATATAACTACGTTTTCAGAGCATGGTTTATTTACGAGTTCAACATTTGACACTAAAAACAGTGGAAATAATCCTTTTCTGTAGCTATTTGGTCCATCTCAAATAAAGTGATCATACAGCATTACCAATGCAGTTAATTTTGACACTTGAAAAAATTGTTCCAGGTCTGAGAAAAAATTGTGAAGAAAGTGTAGATAAATAAAATTGCATAGTAAGGGAAAGTACAGCATGAGAGAGTAATTGTCTAAGTTTCCAAAGCAACGTTTTCTAACTAGCATTTTATATAATTCTTTGAGGATTGTGACATCACTTTTTGAGATGCTTGAAGCAGTGTCAATGACATTTTAGACGTTCACCAGTCCTTCTCAGTGGCTTCCTAATGATTCCGAAAGGTGCAGTGTCAGAGCTATAGAAGTGAAATGAAAAGAGAACACGGCACTAGGAGCCAATGGAGTTCCAGATCTATTGGGAACGTCCATTTGTACTACCTTAGTCCATTAATGGATTGTGTTGCTGTATTCAGGGTGTTTTTAAAGGCGCCAGATTGTTGTCTGGAGTACTGAAGAGCAGGATGTAGCCTCCATGCAGGCGTGAAAAGACCAGTGCATGAAAAGCCATTCTCAAGTCGGGCTTGGGGCCAGTGGCGTAACATTAGCCCCCAAGCTCCAGAGGGTCCTCTCCTGCACTGTGCAAGGGGGCAGCGACCTCCTGACTGCATCCGGAGCGTGGGGGGCCCCCTCCCTGAACTTTGCAGGGGGGCCCCCTCAAGTTTCGTTACGCCACTGCCAGACTCCCTGCTTGACCAAAGTGAGTGATCCTAGGCAACTACCTTACTGTGCTCCATTTTCCTAGACCAGTATATTTAAGAGCACATTGAAATAATTCAGTTCAAGATGCATGCTTTACATAAACCACTCTTGTAGGGGGCACAAGACAATTGACTTTCCTCTTGAGTCTCTTACGACACAGTTGTCAGGAAAGGGGCGATTCATGAATGTTTCTAAGCTTGTGTTTAGAAACTATGACTTCTAATAAATGACCCTCAAATACAGTTGTATAATCTAATGTATCAAAGAGAACCAATTCCATATGTTAAGAGGATTTTTTTTGTTGAAAATTCTTTATAATATTTTTACATGACCTTTATTGCACGAGTTGTATGCTAAATATTTGGATGGCTCAGCTCTTACTTTGACACTCGGCTGGGCTCTGCTCATGAATTTGCTGTCTGGCCCACCTTTAATTACTCTTTAGAACGGACATGAAGGGTGCAGGTGAATCATACCAAAATGTCCTTAGATTATTCATTTGGTATGTGTGGAACACTGGATTATGTGTTGGGGCAAGTGCACAGATACCCAAATGATCATTGGTCCTTTCAGAACGTCATAAGGAAGAGTTATTGGAAGCACGATTATCTGATCATATGTCATACAGACATTTTCTTGGCAAGTGTTAGATTCAGTAACGACTCTCCATATGAACATTCAGTAACGACTCTCCATATGAACGTGTCCAAATGTCACATAGATGGGATGACCAGATTTTGAAAACCAAAAACCGTGCAATGCCACAAACATAGAAGTAGAACTGCAATTCTGCATCAGGCGACGTGGACTAAATGGATGCACTGACACCCCTGACCAACATAAATAAGCATTGGCATAGCCATAAGGTCTCGACTTTGCCAAGGTCTTCAAGCTATGTTGTAGAGCATTGTGGCTGCTGTGCAGCATGTTGAAAAGTTAGAATAAAAAGTGTTATAAGATATATATATATATATATATATATATATATATATATATATATATATATATATATATATATTCAGTGCTCCTTTTTCTCCACCGATTCCCTGCACCCTGGAACCAGAAACGGAACGGACTCCTCTTATTTCGTGCAAGTTTGTTTTATTTCAAATCGGGCTGTGCCGCCATGACGCGTTTCGGCCCCTGGAGGCCTTGATCACATGTCGTGCTACCATTTCCTCCCCACATTTTAAAGTGCCACTAAATATGGAAGACAGACTACCCGTCTGTGCTCCAATTTCACAATACAAGAATTCAGCATGTTTCCACATTTGTTATGGCTGGTCTTTACATTTTCAAAAACCATGTGCAAAATGCGCATAATTTCTGTATAAATACAATTAGGTAATATACACATAGTAAAAAACGTTCTAAAAGCATAATGCATACAGAATAGTCCTTGCATTCACAGCCATGTGTAAAGTACGTATAATTTCTGTATAAATACAATTGGGTAATATACACACAGTAAAAAACATTCTAAAAGCATAACGCATAACAACTGGTCCTTGGATTAAAACCATGTGCAAAATACGCATTGTTCCTGTATAAATACATTCAGGTAAAAGCACACATAGTTAAAATTAGTCCAGGTATGCTGCTTAAATATGATGCTTAAAGATATGTTAAAAAGACCCATCAACAGTTGCCACAGTGTTTTCCATAAATAAATGTGCAAATAAACATATTGCCCCTGTGGGCATATGACCTGCTGCTTGTAAGGTGCATGTATATGTGCAAAAAAAAAAAAAAAGGGTGCTATTTTGCGTACTCTATCTGCTCAGCGGGCAGATCAACGCAAATAAAGTGTCGGAGTGCAATAAAATACATTCATCCAATACCTACTTGGTATTCTCTTTAAAACCGATACTTAGGTTGCCTAATTAGGGCCCCATGAGCGTCAACACGGGAGGGGAGGAGCGCTTGTAGTCAAACATTCGTCAAAGCATCTCTCTCTCGCCCAAGACACTACCTGCCACGGGGTATTGGATTAATGTATTTTTGACAAAGATGCATATTAGCCTTTGACATTGACTAAGCTGACCACACTAGGTAACAGTCAGAGTGGTAAAAGGGATCAACATCCTAGGTCCTGAAGAGAAACTTAGGGGTAGGCTTCGAAACATGTAGACCCGTGAGGAAACTGCCCATTATAGCACTTTTTCCTCCTTTTCCCCACTTTTATTAATACCAGCTATAGGGAGTATTAAAGTTTAGTTTTCCACGCAGCCAGGTTTTTAACTCACTTATCTTCTGGCCCTTCCACTCTCACATCAAACACATTATTTCACTTCACTTGAAAGTGCTCCCACGTATCCGTAGGTCGTAGCACGCCCCGTCCCGCAGCGGGGTGGGAAGAACCCGATGATGAAGCATGCCACCATGGGACCTTTTGGTGGGTGAGGGTTATTTTAGAACACATATCGTTTCTCCCATGCTAGAAACCGAATGGTTCTCTTGGGTTTAGTCACTGTTTGTAAGGATAGCACGGTTCTTTGGAATTGAGAGTGGGCTCCCTTTGTTCTTTCATTACTTGTAGAGGAGTCCATGACTTACTATACCTCTTCACTCCCTTCTTTGTTTTTTGGCACGATGCTGAATGATACTCATGTGATGTTGAGGTGGTGATGTGCTGGTGCGGCGGTGATGCTGAGTGATACTGAGGTGGTGTTCAGTGATACTGAGGTGGTGTTGAGTGATGCTGAGGTGGTGCTGAGTGACGTCGATTCATGCTGAGGTGGTGGTGCTGCTCAGGTGGTGCTGAGCAGGCACTCAGGTGGTGCTGAGTGATGCCAAGTGGTGCTGTGCTGAGATTATGCTGTGCTGATGCGGTACTGCGCTGATGCTGAAGTGGTGCTGCGCTGGTGCTGAATTGCTGCTGAGGTGCTGCTGAGGTGGGGCTGTGCTGATGGTCGTGCACTGATGCAGAGGTGGTGGTGTGCTGATGCTGAAATGGTGATGTGCTGATGTTGAGGTGGTGCTTTGCTGATGTTGAGGTGGTGCTGCGCTGGTGCGGAGGTGGTGATGAGCTGATGCTGAGGTGGTGCACTGATGCCGAGTAGGTGCTGCACTTGTGGTTGGGGTGTACTGATGAGAAAGTGGTGCTGTGCTGATGCTGAGATGGTGCTGTGCTGATGCTGAGGTAGTGCGGTGGTGGTGCTCAGGTGATGCTGAGTGATACTGAGTTGGTGCGGAGTCATGCTGAGGTGGTGGCGCTGAGTGATGCTGACTTGGTGCTGTCCTCAGGTGATGTTGCGCTGATGCTGAAGTGGTGCTATGTTGGAGCTGATTTGCTGTTGAGGTGGGGTTGTGCTGGTGCTGAGATGGGGCTACTCTAACGTTAAGGTGGGCTACTCTGGTGCTAAGGTGGGGCTGCACTGGTGGTGGTGCGCTAATGTGGAGATGGTGCTGTGCTGTTCTGATGCTGAAATGGTGCTGTGATGATGCTGAGGTGGTGCTGCACTGATTATTACAGCTACATTGACAAAGATAGACCATAAGAACTGCCATAGTAAACTACTAATAAATGATATGTTGGGTTCAAACTAGGATCAATCAATCAATCAATCAATCAGGGGTTTGTAAAGTGCAACTACTCACTCAAAAGGGTCTCAAGGTGCTGAGGGGGGCACAGCTCCTGGAAGTTCACGGTGATTCATTAAAGAGCCAGGTCTTGAGGTCCTTCAAGAACTTGGAGAGTGTTAGAGTCTGTCGGAGGTGAGGAGGGAGGGTGTTCCATGCCTTGGCCTCGAGGAAGGAGAAGGAGTGTCCTCCTGTTCTGGTCTTCTTGATGCGTGGTACTGTCGCAAGAGAGAGCTGGGCTGAGCGGAGGGATCTTTGGGGTGTGTGGAACGAGAGGCTGTGGTTCATGTAGGTGGGTCTGGTGTTGTGGAGGGCTTTGTGGGCGAGGGTGAGAAGCTTGAAGGTGATTCTCTTCTCGACGGGGAGCCAGTGTAATGTCCGTAGGTGTTGGTTGATGTGGCAGTGGCGTGGTAGGTTGAGGACTAGTCGGGCGGCGGCGCTCTGGACGTTCTGGAGTTTGTGGGAGAGGTTCTTGTTGATCCCGGCAGAGAGTGCGTTGCCGTAGTCCAGTCTGCTGCTGATGAAGGCGTGGGTGACGGTTTTCCTGAGTTTGAGGGGAATCCAGTTGAAGGTCTTTTGGAGGAGGCGGAGGGTGAGGTAGCAGGAGGTGACAGCGTTGATCTTGCGGTCCATTTTGAGTTCGGAGTCCAGGATGATTCCGAGGTTGCGTGTGTGGTCCGTGGGGGAGGGAGGGTTCCAGAGGGCAGGGGGCCACCAGGCGTCGGGGTGTGGGCCCATGATGAGTACTTCAGTTTTGACCGTGTTGAGTTGTAGGCAGCTGTTCTTTATCCACCATGCGACTGCTTCCATACCTTCCTGAAAGTTGCGTTTGGAGATGTTGGGTTCGTTGGAGAGGGAGAGGAGAAGTTGGGTGTCATCTGCGTATGATATGATGTTAAGTCCGTGTGATTTGATGATGGATGCGAGCTGGGCCATGTAGACGTTGAACAGTGTGGGGCTGATGGAGGATCCTTGGGGGACTCTGCAGGTGGTCAGTGTGGGTTCCGAGAGGAAAGGAGGGAGTCTGACCCGCTGTGTTCTGCCGGAGAGGAATGAGCGGATCCAGTCGAGGGCTTTGTTCAGGATTCTTGCGTCGCGGCGTCTGCGTGCTAGGGTGCGGTGTGAGACTGTGTCGAAGGCAGCAGAGAGGTCCAGGAGGATGAGGGCCACAGTCTCTCCTCTGTCGAGTAGGGGGCAGATGTCGTCTGTCGCGGCAAGGAGGGTGGTTTTGATGCTGTGATTCCTCCTGAAGCCTGATTTGGAGGAGTCGAGGATGTTGTTTTCATCTATGAAGGAGGCGAGTTGACTGTTTACGGCTTTATCAGTGACTTTTGCCAGATACGGGAGTAAGGAGATCGGTCTGAAGTTCTTGAGGTCGGTGGGGTCCGCTGAGTGTTTTTTCAGGAGAGGGTTGATCTTGGCGTGTTTCCAGTCCTCTGGGAAGGAGGTGGTCTCGAAGTATCGGTTGATGATTCATCGAAGCTCGGAGGCGATGATGTCTGCGGCTCTGTGGTAGATGTGGTGGGGGCAAGGGTACGTGGGGGCCAAAGAGTGGGTTGACTTCATAGTCTTCAGGGTGTCTTCAATGCTGAGGGCGGTCCAGCTGCCATGTGTCGACTGCGTGGTGTGGGGAACAGTGGGTGTGGGATCCGCGTGTAGGTTGCCGTAGAAGTTGTCATAGATGGTCTTGATTTTGTGAAGGCGCTGAGTCTGTCGCAGAGGTCCTGGGAAGGTGGGATCTCGGTGGTCTCAGGATGTATCTGAACCAACATAATTCGGCTTTTGCAAAAACCATAAAAGTCCAGGGACAAGAAAAATATACAGAACATCGAATCTATAAAAGACAAATACCCCCTCAATTGCTGCATACATAAATATTATAACTAAACTAATTTAGTTAATGATTATTAAAAAGATAAAAAATGCATAAAGTACAAGATAACAAGAGGAGATTACCCCACTCGGATCCTGCCATAAAACGACCACCTCTAATTGATCATAACTGAGACCATAAAATACTGTGTTGGCAAAAAGCATTAATAAAAAGATGAAAGCGGGACATAAATGCCTAAAATGTGCTTTTTTTTTTTTTTTAAGAATCGGGATGATAAAGGTCTTCCTAGGTAGGTCATAAAAACTACAAAACATAAAAAAAATGGAGCATGTCCTGTGGAGACTTACCGTCGCAGCCACAGGGCAGCAGCATCTGACCCTTACTCTACCCCCTTGGTTAGGCAAGAAGGCAATAAATGCGGTAAAACCGGAACCTAGTCAGTAGAAAATGATCACAAGAGCTTACAAGCCCTAATAAATAAGGCTCAGTAAGCTGCGTAATTCTTAACATGATAAAACTGATGCAGAGTTGGTGCTGGACTGAACAGGAGGTGGTGCTGTGCTGATACTGAGATGGTGCTGTGCTGATGCCGAGGTGGGTGCTCAGGTGGGGCTGTGCTGATGCTGAGGTTGTGCTGTGCTGATGCTGAGGTGGGGATGCGCAGATGCTGAGGTGGAGATGTGCAGGTGCTGCGCTGAGGTGGTGCTGTGCTTGTGCTGAGGTGGTGCTGACTGATGCTGAGGTGATGCTCAGGTGGTTCGGTGCTGGTGCTCAGGTTGTGCTGTGTGATACTGAGTTGGTGTTGAGATGGTGCTGCACTAATGCTGAAGTGGTGTTGCGTTGGTGCTGAGCTGCTGCTGAGGTGGTGCTGTGCTGATGTGTGGTGGGGCTATGCTGGTGTTGAGTTGGTGCTGCACTGATGGTGGTGCACTGATGCGGAGGTGGTGCTGTGCTGAGGTGATGCTGTTGTGGTGTTGAGTGATGCTGAGGAGATGCTGCGCTGGTGCTGAGTGATGCTGTGGTGGTGCTGAGTGATGCTGTGGTGGTAGCACTGCAGTGGTGTGGTGCTGAGTGATGAGTTGGTTCTGTGCTAAGGTGGTGCTGCACTGATGCTGAGGTGGTGCTGCGTTGATGCTGAGGTGATGCTGCCCTGGTGGTGGTGCACTGATGGGGAGGTGGTGCTGTGCTGATGCGGTGGTGGTGCTGAGATGGTGCTGTGCTGATGTTGAGGTGGTGATGCACTGGTGCTGAGGTGGTGTTTTGCTGATGCGGTGCTGTGTTGAGGTGGTGCTGAGTGATGCTGTGGTGGTGTTTAGTGATGCTAAGGTGGTGGTGCTGAGTCATGCTGAGGCGGTGGTGCTGCGCTGGTGCTGAGCTGGTACTCAGGGGGTGCTGAGTGATGTTGAGTTGGTGCTGTGGTGAGGTGTAGTTGTGCTGATACTGAGGTGGTGCTGCATTAATGTTGAAGTAGTGCTGTGTTGGTGCTGAGTTTCTGCTGAGGTGGGGCTGCACTGGTGGTGCTCTGATGTGGAGATGGTGCTGCGCTGATGTTGAAGCGGTGCTGCGATGGTGCTGCGCTGGTGCTGAGGCACTGGTGGTGGTGCACTGATGAGGAGGTGGTGCTGCGTTGATGCTGAGGTGGTGCTGTGGTGGTGCTGTGCTGATTATAAGGTGGTGCTGCATTGATGCTGTGCTGAGGTGGTGCTGCACTGGTTTTGAGGTGGTGCTGAGTGATACTGAGGGTGTGGTGTGCTTGTGTGGATGTGGTGCTCAGGTGGTGATACTGAGGTGGTGCCGAGTGATGCTGAGGTGGTGCTGAGGTGATATGCTGGTGCTCAGGTGGTGCTGTGTGATGCTGAGTTGGTGCTGCACTGGTGCTAAGGTGGTGCTGCACAAATGCTGAACTGGTGCTTCGTTAGAGCGGAGTTGCTGCTGAGGTAGTGCTGTGTTGGTCCTGAGGTGGTGATGCACTGATGCTGTGGTGGGGCTGCCCTACGGCTGAGTTGGTGCTGCAGCGGTGGTGGTGCATGGATGTGGAGGTAGTGCTTTGCTGATGCTGAGGTGGTGCTGTGGTGGTGTTGAGTGATGCTGTGCTGGTGCTATACTGATGCTAAGGTGGAGGTGCTGAACTGGTGCAGAGGTGGTGCTGCGCTGGTGCTGAGATGGTGCTGCACTGGGACGGAGGTTGTGCTGTGCTGGGACTGAGTGATGCTGAGGTAGTGCTGCTGCTGTAGTGGTGGTGCTCAGGTGCTGCTGAGTGATGCTCATGTGGTGCTGTGGTGATGCTGCTGAGGTGGTGCTGAGTGACGCTGACTGGTGGTGAAGTTGCGCTGCGCTGATGCGGAGGTGGTGTTGCACTTTCTACTTGCAGGATTTATCGTTAAGCAACCTCACATAACATGCCACGTTTGGAGAGCACGAGGAGGCATCCCTTGATATTGGTTTTATTTCACCAACGATTGAAACTTAAAAGAAAGTATCAAAAGTTGGGAGCGCGCAACTTAAACAGAGAAATAACAGCATGTTTGCCTCTTTAATTGTATCCAAATAATCACGCTGTCAAAAGCACAATGTAAATAGGTTGATCCTACTGTCTGCTGTCTTCTTAAACTACACTACCATTAAGTAAGTATATTATTTAAGGTTTGGACATTTGAGCTAATGAAACCAAAAATGTTATAGGATGAAAAACAACATAGCTTTCAGCTGAAAACGCGCTTGTGAAATCAAAGACAGTGGAAAACAAGATACGGACATGATTTGCAGCTCTCGGCTGAGCGCGTTCAGAAAGCCAAACAAGCCAAGGCAAAAGAAAAAGTAGTGCGTTGAAACTAACATAAATGGCCGATAGTGAACGGATCCATGTAACAGGGCAAGTCTCCAGGGCATGACCAAAACAGCAAAAGGAGGGGCAAATGTAAACTATTTACCAACGAAAACAAGAATGAAAATGGATGGGCCTGCTGAAAGCCCATACAGTAGATGCAGCAGGTCTCGAGAGACAGTGCATGTGCTGCCTAGGCGAGACCTAAAAATGAGACACACGGGAGGAATTCAATGCACATTTTACACACAACATCATCTAGGTTAATCCAGTCTTTTCAAATGGCATACAGATGCTAGATTCAGAAAGGATGCACCTTCCAATTTATCAAATGCCTTGCACGTTTGTTCGGTACGCGTAGAACAGTGGGTTGGAATGGTGTGGGGAATGGGTTGGGGGTGATATATTGTGTGGGTGAGTGCATTTCCCTTTGAGTGACATGTTGGATTGCTGCATCAGTGACTGCAATGGATTAAGTGGAGACTTCGGACAACATTCTACATTTCCAACTCCAAAACCAACCAATTTTATGATAAATTCACTGCCAGCTCTTTCGTAAGCTGAAACATTTGTTGATGGTGAAACAAGGCCACATACTACACCACAAAACAAAAACTGATCTTCCACAGAAAAACTCCAAACTGCACAGATCAAAACAGCAGTCCCAAAAGAATAAGATCTTTAAAAATCATATCTTTCACAATTTAAAAGCCCATAAAGTCTCAGTTCTCTGATTTTCAGCTTAATTCTTCACGTGCAAAACGAGCAATCCATTATGCAAGCCAATACAAGAAAGTGCAGAGTGTGAGATGCAAAAACAACTACATTCTCCCTACCAACAACCGTGAAAGGTGATTTTTCATTTTGTTGGTTTTTATGCCGCCTATGTTTACAAACTTATCACTTAAAGTTAAAACTATTTTTATTAAAATACCTGTAAATCAGCAAGCATGTTTAGAATTTTTTTTAAAAATGACCTACATACAGAGCTTGATGAGATGGGGATAGTGCAGTGTCAAGGTTAGGGGTGAACCAGGCATGGGTACAGTACTGTCAGATCGGGGGGATGCCAGGTAGCATTGTAGGAACGCTGGCTACAGCGAAAAAGTAAACTTGATACTGTGGTTTTCCAGGATCCACATTATAATTCACATTTGTCACACAATGATAGTATGCATGTAGGGCCAGCGGGAGATCAAAAAAGAGCAGATATATTAGGTTTCAAGACCGACTGTGGATTAGGGACCAAGGAAACATAGTCATGTTCTGTATCACAGAGACTATTAGTGAATAACAAAAATCAAGGAAGGACAAGGGCCAACAAGCCGATCAAGGAGGCCTGCCCTCATTCCTCTTTGGTCTAACCAGCAAATTGGCAGTTGCTTCGCTTGGGCCAGTTTGAACCTGCACTCCACTTGAATAGCTGATACCGGAGAATGCTGACATATGGCTGTTTTTGTGAGGAGGAGATGCAGACCTTGTGTTTCTTTTAATAAAAACATTTAAACTACTAAAAAAATTATTTACATTTTAAATGGAACACAAAAGAACTTGGAGCAGAATGGACCATCAGAACACATGTGAGGGGCAGTGCACAAGTGTGGTGGGAAACTGCATAGAATGGGTGCATCCGTGAGGTATGGATTATTTAGAACCATGTGCAATGATTTGTAATAGTTCAAGTGAACTATTCTTCCAAGACACGTTTATGCTACTAGTCATTATGCTTTCTTTTTAAACTCCACAAAGTCCGTCAAATGCTTCTTTTTGCTGTTTGGCCATCTTGCCTGAGACCTCCTTTTTATTTCCACATCCTACAATGGATAAAGAATTCCTTAAATGGTACCCTCTATGTAATACAAAATGCCAAGTTAGTCAGATGGCGCCTAATATAGGCTCATTATGGTTTCACATGCATATGTCTGCATCCTGTCAGTTTTATTCTCTTTTCTTGGGTGGTCGGTTGTTTGCTTGCAGGTTTGTACCTGTCACAGAAGGTGCCCTTTGGTTATCATTCATATTTTACCTCATTATAATCTTGTCTGCAGCTTACCACCATTCTTTAGTGGATTTAGCATTTTGAAGAGTTAACAGGCTGTCAGTCTCTGACTGAGCTATTGTAAATGCTGCCGCTGTCAATCTCTGCTTTACAGAGCTGCATCCTGGCCCCTTTTCCTTTGATGGGTCGGGCTAGAGTCTCACAGGCTTTATGTCCCCCCTTCCCCCCCAAAAAAAATGTATAACAAAACTACATACATACAACGACTATCACTCAGACATCTTCATCCATATCTTCAAATGTCATTCAAATTTTGTCTCCGCTCACCACAGCATACAGCATGAGGCAATGTGCCACGCCACATCATCCACCAGGTATCTTGCACTGTGCGCAGCAGCCTAGAAATTAATACAGTTGCATGCCAGAGCTGCTCGACCTCTCCTTTATTTTTATACTATTGCCAATTATTTTCATATTATATGTTTCAACAAAAACAAAAAAATGGCAGGCTTGCCAAAGCCAAACCTGTTGGTTTCACCAAAGCTTGTTTTCTTACATCTCACCTGTGGACAGCTTATAGTGGCCTGTTGTTAAAGACCGACTGTGTACTATACCAATATTTACAGTAGGCTTTGCGTCAACCAATTGCTTATCTCATTTTCTTGCTTCTTGGTCAATGACTTTCATTCCTCTTGTTGTGTTTGTCTCTCCCTGTAAAGCTTATTACCCCTTGTTTTGATTGGCTGACTTTTATCCTTCGAGAGCCTTCACTCAGAGCATTACATCTTAGGTCCAGCATCAGCCAAAACCTGTTTATGTTACTAAAACTGCATATATCAAATGCTTACTTACTGGGGATTTCGGCCAGTCCTCTCCGTCCGTTGGTCTGTTATATCATTCACATTTTTCTTCTGTCCACTACAGCATACAGCACAAGGCAGTGGGTCAACCCACTTCAGCCATTGGCTACCTTCAATGTGTGTGACCACGTTCTACTCTTTCACAAGCAGCACATCTGCACACAAAGTAGTTCCCCTCAGTACCAGGGACTTCCATAGCAATGTGTGCTTTTTGAGATTAAAAAAAAGGAAGGTTTGCTGTTTGCAAATTGTTTGTTGTGCACAGACGGGCGACCATCTTTGTAATGGTTTTAGTAATAACGTTTTGAAAAAAGCATGACAAAACAAAACAGGCACTGGCAAAGCCTGATGTTGGCAGCCAACTCCAGGCCTTTTGGCTTTCAAAATAATTATTTTCTTTTACGTCTAGCATTCCATGGGAGTGCATGCGTTTTCTTGTTCTCTTCCTCATTTAATCTTCACCATCCCATGCTCTCCATGTTGCTCCAACACCTCCAGCTTGCCCTCTTCTTCTCGCACCTCTACCTGTCGAGCTCTTTTTTTTTTTTTATCTTCAGCCCAGCTGCTTCTTTCTCTTAATGTGCATTAATACTTTTTTTTTTTATTTTTTTTAATTTACACTACAAAACTGATGTCCGCCATCTTGGAACAGTAAACTAAAAGTCATATGTCCACCACATCATGATACATCCTTGAACATGTGTGGTGATGTATGCACGTCATCACCCTGCGGAGCCCTTTTTTTTGTTGCAGATGCTGTCCTAAAAAGCAAAAAAATTATTATTTTTCTTGTTGCCGATTCAGATCATCATCAGAAAAAAAATAATTGACAAAGTCAAAAAGAAGCAACGCCATTGAATGGTGAGAGCAATTGGTTTTGCCAGTGCTTGTTTAAAATCTTGTTGCTTTTATAAGGATACTAGGTCGAAGTGGCTGCTTTTTTCGCCTCTGTATGTTAGTTTGTGCAGAGTTTGTCTTTTCCACCCTACACAGCATTTTTGCAGTTAAGAGTAGGGCTATTTCTCCAATTCACATTTGGCGGGTTCTGTCACGTGCTGTGACTCTACTCATTTAGGGGGGCTTAAAGCACATCCATGCTTTATTGAACAATGAAAAAAAGCTGATGTGCTGACATTCTGTCAGCTTTTAAAATTATACAAGCAAGCAGAGGGTGTCAAACGTCAGCTTTCCAGACTGTTCAATAAAGCATGGTACACATCCACTATACATTTATGCTACAGGACCACCCAGATATATTTTATATTTTGTTTCCAAACCAGACACATCAAAGGGTATGACATCGCAAACCGAGTTGTGGGATATCATTTTTATGAATTACGTCACATCAGTTACTTACAGCAGTTCTCATTTCCCCACATGGGGTCTTTACTGCTTTTTTTTCTCTTTAAAAATGCAACAGCTGTTCTCTTTCAGTTTTAATTACTTTTAAGCTGCTGGGTGCTGGTCTAGGTCATGACTGGGTTTTCTTCATCATTATCTTTCTTTCAGCCCGGCTCCAGGGAGAAGCTGCGAACAAAAGAGGGCTGTACTTTTTCCAGGAGTAACACGTCAGCTACAACATGTTTGACACTTTTGTACACATATGGACTTTTTCAAAATTATTTTGAACTTTTTTTGTATAACCGGCAGTATTCTGAGCTCTCCCTTTCACAGGTGAGGAGATAAACAACCGGAGAGAGGTACTTTCCTAAAACCACAGTGTGCATCATACTGTTCGTCCGGACTCTAAATCACGACAAAGTGTTTTACAAAGTAAAATGCAAAGCGAAGACAATAAAGGCTATACCTCATTTTTGTTTTGGAAAATAGTTTTCCCTTACATATCTGCAGTTGATTAAGTACAGAATGCATCCTCAACTGCTGTACCTCATCACCAAGTCAACATTATTCTTATGCACAGTTTTTATTTTTTATTATATTGCAGCATTTATATAGTGCTTAATACCCCTATGTGGGGCACTGAAGCACTTGCCTACATGAGTAGTATGTTACACCATGTAGGGTTTGTGGTTGGAAGGATGTTTTGTTTTGATCTTGAAGTGTTTTCATGTCGAGCGGGACGATCATGAGGTGCAGTTATCGTGTTATGGGACACAACACATTGTATTGTATTGGATAATGAAGTGTAAGTGACAAAAGCGCAGTTTTAAATGTACTCGCGCCCCAGCCATGCACAATGTTTTCATTAATTATGTCATTTCAGATGTTGCAGGGATGTGATCAGTGAGCTCATAGAAAATGTCATGGGGGATGTAATATGGCAAGTAATTAGCAGTGCATGGCGACCACGGTGCAAGTTATAATTACTTTAGGGCATGAATTATAGTTACTTGAGAAACCTATACTGGTGAATTTCAGTGGTTTTGTTCTTTTAAAATGGTATGTTTTAACTGACATTTTCACCCAACTATAACATCCCTTTAGCCTTTGTTGTTTTTCCAGTAATTTTCAGTTTTTTTTAATGTAGAGTAAGATGTCAATTGCAGTGTCTGGCATGGGGTTGGGCGAATCCTGTTGGTGGCCAGCCCTGGGCGCAGTGCCTGGCCTATGGCCAAGACCTGCGCTCACAAACCCCCCGCAGGCGCGCACTGCCGACTGTGATGTTATAATATAAAGGGGGTAATTTTAAGTAAGGCAGACCTACTGACGTTGTCAAAGGGTCAGAACACAAAAATATAAAAAGTGGGCCTATTGGCTTTATGAGGGGGGTAAGTATATGAACATATATAAAGTAGACCTGTTATGTTCACGAAAAAGTCACCAATAATTATAATCAAATTTACATTATATAAATGTTATTGTCAAATTATTTTTTAACAAAGCCTTATTTAAAAAAAAAAAAAAAAAATCATGTGTTAGAGTTTTTCTTTTAACAATTTTCAGGCCATAAAGTGCATCGATAAAACCCACCACAAAAGGGCCCTGCACTCCAGCTTAAGAGCATAACGTTCCAACTCAGAGCGCTTTAAAAAAACAGAAGAATATGGTAAGCTTTCCAGGGGGTCATGGATATACCGTACTTGGAGACTTACTGCATTTTTAAATGTTGCAGTGTGGCTACTGAACTCACTGCAGCCCCCACAACATAAAAAATGTTAGTGGTCCCCTGCCCCTTTTGGGGATATCGCAAGGAATAAAAAAAGAAGTTATTTAAAATAAAAATAAAAAAGCCCTAGGGCATTATGGGGCCCTCTTTGCCAGGAGCAGTGAACAATAAATGAGTGGCTTCAGCTGCTCATTTATTATTCTTCCCTTTCAGTTTATTTTGTCTATTTTTGTGCGTGTCCCCATCTCACATGGGACACCCACACCTCTAAATTTCTGTAGCGTTCCATGGGAGGAGTTCCTAGGCACCTGCGGCCCTGCTGGCTCCGTGCAAGATGCCCCATTCAATGGGGCCATGCAGGAGCTGGCCACAGCATTTTAAAAAAAATGATTTTTTTAACTCAAGGTGCCTCGGTGCCCACCGTGGGCATCCCATAGCATTTTGACATTGGGAGCTGCAGGGGGAGCTCCAGGGCCCCTGCAGCCATGGCACCTATCCTACCATTTCCCATCCAGAGCATGGCGGGAGCCAGCATCAATCCCACCCGGCAGGAGCAGCTTTTCTGCTCCCGCCAGGCAGAAGCAGTTCTATGTTTCCTTGCACGTAAGAGCATGGACAGGGAGAAACTTTTGTGCGCCCCCCCGGCGGGAGCAGCTTTCTGCTCCCTCCAGGATGGGAGTACAGAAGACTTCTCTGTCCCTGCTATAGCCGGCCCCTAGTCCTGGGTCCCTGGGCCCATAGCACTGGTCAGGGAGGTGGCTGCACGCCCCACTCCCCATATCCTTAAACTCTGCCTCAGATGATGTATTCTCTGTGGCTGGAAATGGCTGGGGAAGGGGTGCATGCCCCAATCCCTCCTTTAAATGAACCCGCCCCAGGGGACGGGTTTCCTGGAGCGTAGAAAAGGCTTGAGGAGGTGGCTGCATGCCCACTCCTCTTAAAATATAAGGCACTGCACACCAGGACCCGGGCCCACCCTGGTTTTTTAAAATTTCACAGCAGATCTGCAGATCCACCGCAAATCCACTGTAAAATAAAAATAAAATATGTTTTTGGCCCCAGCGAGGCCCCTGTGGAATCCCCTCCACCAGGCTATCCCCTGATAAGTTTTTGAAAACTTTTTTCCAGACAGGGGCTTAGTCTCAGAGTTCAAAAATGGCCATCATCACATCTTTGTTGATGTGCTGGCAGCCAATCTGATCTTATTTCTAGATCTGCTAGCAACACGGATCCTCCGCTACATGAAATATCTATATTTTTTAAACTTAATTTCTCAAAATCGAATTACAGCAAATCACACAAAGCATGCTTCCTTAACAAAGATTGTACTTTCTGCAAAGTTTTCTGTAATTTCGCTCTGTCGTTTCGGCTGTAGCTGTGTCGAATTTTCCTGTGGAAAAATGAATGGGACCCCCTTACTTTCTAAACCTCCGCTGTCCGATCATGCCGAAAAACTTTCTGGGAAGGAGCTGAGGCAGATGAACTTTTTTTTTTTTTTTTTAAAGTTTCATGAAGATTCATCAAACAGCACTGAAGGTATTAGAAAGAAAGAAAGAAAAAAAAAAAAATCGCCCTTCCTATGGAAAGTTTGCTCCAACTATAAATATGCTGTGGCAATCTCTACGGTAGCCACTCTATAGTTATAGTTGACCCGAGATAGGGATTTTTAGGATTTTTGGCCCTTAATAAATTTGCACCCATTGGACGAATGTTCACAGAACTTTGCAGACCTGGTGCCCCCATTTCATTCTTGGAGTCCTGAAAGTTTTGTGGTGTTTTGTCGAGGGGGTGCAAAGAAAAAAATGGGGGTCCCAAAATGGGTTTAAAATACAATCCATTTTACATAGACTTTTGTATTTCACACAGCACGCAAACCGTCAGTCAGATATAGACATTTTCAAGGATTATATATTATAGTGTGCAGATGATTCTGTGGGGTACTGCGGGTAAGTATTTGATAAATTGTAAGTGTTTTTAATTTAGTTATATCTGTGGCCGCAGTAGTACTGTGGTACTCCCGAGGTATTTAGCGATGACAAGTCATTAGCTGATTGACTAATAACTGCCTCTACAAAAGTTAAAGGCAGCCATCTTGTTTTCACCTTGAGTTTCCCTGTGTTCTGTGTTCCCTATTCAATGTAGGTAAGTATTGGAGTTACTATTTTCCTATACCGATTACCAGTTTAGCAAAGTTGTAATAGGTAGAAAAAAATATTTATCAATTTATATACATTTTTGGAAAAAAAACAGAGCTTCATGGGAGTACCGCTGCACAGTGAATCAAAATAAATGTTATTTTTTTCATTTGAAATACAATGCAAGGCGATATATTTTATAATCATAGTGTGCTAAAGTGTTTTTTCAAATTTTTAGATATTTAAATATGCACATGAAAGTGTTTGGAGTAGTGCGGTAATGACTAAAAATGATTGTGCTACTTTAAAACAAGGCACTTCACCTTACAGTGGTATAAAAATGCAGAAAAATGTATAAACAAAAATGTGAACCATTGAAATGCTTTGGGGGATACCGCAGTACTGCTGAGCTACTCTGCAGTTTTTTGGAAAAAAATATATAGAAAGTTATAACTATTCTGCTCTACCTATTACCACTTTAATAAAGTGAAAACATTTAGGGCAAAAATACAAAACCTTATACTTACCTACATCGGAAGGTGTAACACACAACACATGGAAAGTGTAGCTAAAAACAACATGGCCACCTTCAAATTTTGGAAAGCCAATGATTACCTAATCAGCTAATGACTTGTGATAACTATGCACTGTCGTACTAACGCCAATTACACCCACAGTTCGCAAAAATACTGCATTAACAGATATCACTAACTTGAAATACATTAAAACTTTAAAAAATAATTACATTACTTACCTGCACTACACAAAAAAAAACATATGCGCAGTATAATATCTAATGCTGACAAATTTAAACAAAATATTCATGGTTTTGGAACAATGCAAAAGCAATAACAGATGTACTAAATTTAAATACATTAAAACTTACACAATAATTAAATTACTTACCTGCACTACACAAAATACACATGTATGCAACATAATATCTAATCCTGCTAAATTTAAACAAAATACTACTCACGGTTTTGGCACAATGAAAAATATAAAACTGTAAGTTAAATATATTGGATTAAAGCACATTTTGGGACCCCCTTTTTGCTTTTCAGCCAGTTCACCCAGACCCGCAAACGTTTGACCTGTTCAAGAATTAAACCGCTGGAAGAAGTGTGGTAAAATTTTCCAACATTCTTAAAACGTGTGCAAAGTTATTAAGTGATACATTTTAAAATAATCCATAGGCGAATAATGTTTACAAATTTTTTAAAAATGTAAACCATTTTGCTTAAATAAATTAGGAATGTTATTAACAATATTAAAAATTAATAGATAACTATATGTAGCACCCTAACCTACAAGTCAGCGACACACTGACCGTATAATAATGCAAAATTCTGATAAAAACTACATGACTGCTTTGATAAACACAGCCATCAACCTATTACATCACAACTTCCAAGCCCCATGTATCGTACTATACCGTCAACTGTATACTATAGCACTATATATAAGCACGTTTTATACAACTTATAAGTTTACAAATACTTACACTATTTATATATACAGCCACAAAATTAACATTTACATAATATAAATGATTTTTTTGAGATATAACGGACATGTTTTCATATAATTTTACGGTACCTTTTATTTAATTTACACTCCATTTTACACCACTCCAATTTATGACAGTTAAGTTTACGCCACTGCACTCTACACTATTTACAGTATGCCAGGCCTATTTATGACACTCACTATATGCCACTAAATTCTACACTAAGCCACTGTAAGTTACTACACTCTACTCCACCCAACTCCACTGTACACCACTATATTCTAGGCTATTATATTGTTCACTACTGTATTAGATTACACTTTTGTGTAGGCCACTTTACTTGACACCCCCACACTATACTTCTCCCAACTGAACACTAATCCACTGTACACAAGTACACTGTACGCCATTCCACTATATGCTACCCCAGTATGCCCCACTTTATGGTACGCTACTGCAATGTATGCTATTCTAGTGCACTTTACTCCTCTCTATGCCACTCAATTCTACTAAAATGCAGAATACACCACTGCAGTGTACCACAATATACTGTATGCTATTTCAGCTAACAAAACTCCATTGTCACCACTCTAGTAAGCAACTCTTTAGTGTACGTTACTAGACTCTTCGCTTCTATAATTAACCCCATACAATTCTACGACAGTCTACCGTATGCTATTCCACTGTATTCCACTGCAATGTATGTCTCAAGACTAAATGCTAGTAAACTCAACATTATTACAGTAAACACTACTTAATTGTATGCTACTCCACTGTATGGTAGTACACTTTATGGTACTCCAGTATATACCATTGCACTGTACCCTATTACACTGTATGCTATTTCACTCTGCCCTACTCCACTGTATGGCACTGTAATATACACCACTACACTTTACACAATTTTACTTTACAACACTACACAATACCAAAGTTGACTTTTCGCAAGCAAGTCCACTGTATACCACTCAACTATACGTCACTCCACTGTATCCCACTTCAGTGTACACTATTACAGTTTATGGCACTCCACTTTACCATACTCCACTGTACGCCACACAACTGTATGCTATTTTAGTACATAATATTCCAATATATGATCCCTACACTATACAACACTCCACTCTATACCACTGCACTGTACGCCACTACAGTGTATGTGAATAAAATCTACAATAGTTACAGAATGTAACTCCACTTTAACACACTCCACTTTATGCTATCCCACTGTATACCACTACAGTATACACTACTAAACTTTATGCCATTGCAATACACAGCACTCTACTCTACCCGACTTTAGTGTACGCCCCTGCACTGTATGCAACTCCACTCTTTACCACTCTTCGGAATGCCATTCCAGTGTACGCCACTTCAATCTACCTCATGCCACTTTATTCCAGTATACCAAAATATACTGTACCACAGTAGACATTATAACACTATCCTCCACTATATTGTACCACACTCTACTTTATAACACTACACTCCAGAACAGTAAACTGTACCAATATGACATTTGTAGTAGCATTTCAAAAACCATTGAAATGCACGTAAAAAAACATTTAAAAAAAAAAAAAACATTAAAAAAAAAAAGGTTAAACATAAGCTATAGTTAGGCAAACTATATTTTTCTACAAGCCCAACTTAAACTACACAAAAATTTGAAATTTTACAGTTATAGTTATGTCTTAAATTTATCATTTAAACCACTTTCTCGCTAATATAAGTCATACTTATAACTCACATTACAACTTATACACCACCTTAAAATTCACATAACTTGTGCACCTCTGTACCCAGTCTTCTCACCTCACTCGCTGCACTACATTAACTATAACTCTCTACTGTACCATGCAGTGTGCTCAGGCAAATCATGTATTTTGAGATGCCATAAGTGTGGTTATTAAAGTAGTGATTTCACACGCTCTAACTTATGTAATATGCAAGGGTATAGGTAGTGCATGATGAATGGACGAGTTATAGTTAATGTAGTGTGGCGAGGGAGGTGAGAAGACTGTGCATGGAGGTGCACGACTTATCTGAATTTTAAGGAGTTGCGTAAGTATAAATGAGTATAAGTATGACATTACTTTGAAAGTGGTGCTTACATGACAAATTAAAGATATAACTATAACTGTAGAATTTCTCATGTTTGTGTAGTTTAAGTTGGATTTCTATACCAAACATAAGAAAATTTCTCCTAACTATAACTTATCTTTAACCTTTGTTTTCTTTGTGTATGTATGTGTGTATATATATTAATTGATCAAATGATACAGTATTAATTGTATTAAATGCAAACGAAAAAATAATAAGTTTTACAAAATGAATTGGATGCATCAAAGTGATTTTTTCATTGTATTGATATCATTTGCAATGTGCATTAATGCAGGTATGATATATTACAAATAAACAAGCAATCCAATTCAGTATTTTCACTATATCCATGAACTGGCTATAGAGCACTGTCACTTTAAATTGGGCGACTAAAGCACTCAACGTTGTCATGTGATCAAGGCTGGGATCAGCCGAAACGCGTAATGGCAGAATGTTTTTGAGCGTGGAATAAAAACAACAAATATTGCACTCAACTTGGGTCCACTCTCATTCTTTCTCGGCGAAGAGATTGGTGCAAGCGAGGAATATATATATATATCTCCGGTACGTCCACAGCGTGCAATTCAAAACGTGGTGTGCTTTATTCCATGGTATGTGGCATCAAAGTAACACGGCAAGTGCCCAGCATAACGCGTTTCGACCGCATTGCCACGGTCTTGATCACATGACACGCCGGACCCCATCACAACATTAAATACTGATCTGGTGAAATTAATTAAGTAAGTCACTCCCCTCTCATAATAGAGCTAGAAAACATACTGTGCAGACATAGGGATAAAATTAACAACAAAGTTACGTGTTGTGAATCCATGAAACTGCAACAGATATTTAACTCATAATCACTAGTGGATCCAACTAGAAAAATCTCTGAAATCATTGAAGACCAGCCAATATTATATACAAGTAAAAACATTGTAAAAATAAAACCAAGTGGTTAGTGGCGATTTAGTCAAACATGACTTACAGAGAAATATAATGAGTGAAGATCCATAAGTACACGTTATTAAATTGATGCTTATGTCAGTAAGACAAAAGGGAGGAAAGTGCATAAAGATAAAGTGCAAGTGCAAAACAATAAACAAACTTCATCAGCTATTATCATACATAGTTGACAATGTAAAAATAATTAAAAATAATTAAACGGATGCCATAGGTATGCCTTGATCATATGAAGAATAAAGTGCAAGTGCACTGTAAACATATTTCAAAGTGCAAATTCATGGCAAGCAGCAAAAAAAGAATATATAGAAGTACAGATACTTATGCTTCTAACCAAACAATGCACACAGTGTACAATATACACAAATTCACTGCAAGTGCAATAATTGTAACAAACCGCTAGTGCAAATTGGTAGATGTAAAAACAGTTCATCATAGAAAAGTGCAAAGTGCGTGCAGTACCTGGATATTAGAGGGCTTAAGACACAGTTTAAAACCTGTCTAAAACCAACTAAAACCCCGTAAAACCAAGTAAAGCCAGGTAAAAACCAGGTAAAAGTAGGTTAAAAGCCAGGTTCAAGACTGGGCTTAAAAACTGAAATCATAAAGCTGATCTCTATTCATACTGAACATCATAAAACCACACTATATCGAGTTTATAAAAAGTTGTGCATGTCTTCTCCTGTGTTGAGTCCATTCGGCATCTTGTTATCCAATGTTAGGATATAATGGGACTCTAGCTGTCTCAGTTTTTTTTCTCTGTTCCCTCCTCTGAGCGACTTCGGTACTGAGTCTATTACAAAGTAGCTCGGGTCATTAAGATTGTTACTATGTACAAGTTTAAAATGATGGGCGACAGGGTAACTGGAGTCTGAATTAACTACTGCTCGGAGATGTTGTAGTATACGATTAAAGACTTGCAGCTTGGTACTGCCTACATATTTAAGATGGCATGAACATTCCAATACGTATACTGCATAATCAGTTCTACATGTAAACAATCCTTTGATTTTAGTAGGTTGGGATTCAAAAGCAGTAGTGTATTCAAGAGTATTTTTTCCAAACTTACAAGCTCGGCATGAGCTGCATCTAAAAAAACCTGTCCTCTTGGATAACCAATTACCAGAGACGTTTACCTCAGGACTGGTCTTGACTAGTGCATCCCTCATAGAGGGTGCACATCTGAATGTCAATGATGGTCGTTCTGGTAAAATTTGAGATAAGGTTAAGTCCGTCATTACTATAGGCCAGTTTTTATATATGATTTTCCTCACTTCTTTTTCCTGGCTACTGTAGGTGGTTATCAGTCTCACTGAGTCACTTAGTTGGGGCAGAGTATTGGAACTCTCAGGATTCAAGGAGGTGGTCTTAGAAATGGTATTCTGTAAACATTCTTCTCTAAAGTGGCTATTAGTCCTCTCCATAGCAGCCTTCAATTCTTTTACTTTATATCCACGGGCACTGAATCTTTGGAGAGCTTCCCTCTGACAGATTTTAAAATCAATGTCAGAACTACAAATTCTCCTTATTCTTAAAAACTCTCCATACGGAATGCTCCCAATGAGGTGGTTAGGGTGGGAGCTGCTGGCATGCAGCACAGAATTACCAGCAGTGCTCTTTCTGTGGAGTTTAGTATGTATGACATCTTTTTCAACATATAACTCAACATCTAAGAACTGAGCACATTGATTACTTATGTGGGCAGTAAACTCCAAATTCAATACGTTATTATTGATGGTATCAACAAAACATTTAGCCGTTTCAATAGATCCTTTCCAAATTATACAAACATCGACTATAAAACGCCACCAATGGGGTACATGAGCATCATACAACTCCTTGTGGGTGTTTCTGAGGACATGCTCCTCCCACCAGCCTACGTGTAAACACGCATAGCTGGGAGAGAAGCATGCCCCCATCGCCACACCACGCAGTTGCTGATGAACCTCTTTGTCGAACATGAAGTAATTATTCTTAACAAAAAACAACTGAAGAGTGATGCCAAAACAGTATAGTCATGTTCTTTGTCTTTATAAAACGACTCCCCACAATGTTGGTGATTAGCGTGCTTGAATAAGTATCGCGCCATTGTTCTGCACTAGCCATTAGGTGAATGAGTACATCTAGCATGCACCTCATTGGCACATCATGTGAGTGTTCAGTCACCACTGATATAGGGTCTGCAGATGAGGCTTCTTGCAGTCTGCACTACTTTATGGAGAGCACAACGAAAAGAGCATGAGGCACAAAACCAATACGTTGCCTAAATATTTAAGCAACGAAATAATTTCTGCAAATATGTTTGTGTCCGTTTTCATGTCTGATTGTTTTTACAGATCCATAACGGCTTTCAAAAGTTCTGAAGGTTTGATCGGATAAACCGTGAGTTTGTTTGATATACCCCCACAGGTTAGGGTGTGCCTTAGCGTGCACATTCCGCCGTGGTGGGTTGGTCCTGATGAAAGCTTCGCAACAAGCACATTGAAGCAGAAACATGTCGACCACTTTTTTACACACTTCTTATATTGGATGTGTCTGGACAATTTAGCCGGGCAGGTTTCATCCAACACACTTGTTTTTACTGTTGCCTGGTTTTCCACCATTAAACTTTTTGGGGAATAAACCGAGGCATTTTTTATTTTCACTATCACATACACCAATCACAAAAAACCAGCTCCGCTGTAACGAGGCATTGTAGCACACCAGAGAGGCATTCGGCCTCTCTGGTGGGGACCCAATGATGAAGCATGTCACCAACTAGGTTGGTGAGTGAGGGTTCTTTTTAAACATAAAGGTTTCCCTTGTTTTGATTCTCTTTTCATTGTTTTGGCATCACTCTTCAGTTGTTTTTTGATATTTACCAGGGGGATTAAGAGTGACTCCTTTATCTTCCCTCTCTCTCTTGTTGTTATACTCCGTAATTATTCTTAAGACATAACTCAATCATTTTCAGAAGCATATCATTGTGTTGGTAAAGCTCAATGTTACGTTGGCCCAAAAAGTACTTCACCGCTTCCAGCCCATCAGAATGATTAATACTAGTGTATAAGGAGCAAATGTCCATAACAATGAACAGACACTCTTCATTCCAAGTAGCAGTTTGTAATTTGGACAGACAATGACCTGTATCTCTAATGTATGAAGGAAGCCTCTCCACAAAGTCATGTAAAAAATAATCCACATATTTTGACATTGGTTCTAACAGGCTTTTCTGGGCTGATATTATTGGTCTCCCAGGTACTGGTGTGACATTCTTGTGGATTTTGGGGATAAAATAGAGTACGGGTGTTATCGGGTGATCGTTTTTTAAAAAGCCATATTCATTCTTGCTGAGTAATCCCATTCTTTTCCATTGAGCTAGTTCTTTAAATATTGAGTCTTTGATTGTTCTAAGATCATTGAAAGTAGCTTTTCTGTAGCACGACGTGTCATTAAGGTGACGTTGTGCTTCCTCCAAATAGAGGGCCCTAGGCCATAACACAATGTTGCCCCCTTTGTCTGCCTTGTTGATGATTACATTGTTACTTTCTTGTAATTTGTGCATAAGGTTAGTGTACTGTATTTCACAATATTTTCAATTTTTATGTTTACACAGCACATTCTGATTCAATTTCTTTAAATCTTCAACGACTTAGTCACTGAATGTGTTGATTGCATCTTTAGGCATTAGGGGGATAAAGGTTGAAGGTGGACGAAAAGGGCTCGATGAAGGACTATTACCACGGATACCCATTTGTTGAAGTTCCTCTTGTGTGTAATCAGTGATGTTATCTTCATTAAGGGCCAACGCATGCATAGATCTGAGTACAGTAATGTCTGATACTTTAAGAGCTGTGCCAGTCCTATCCTGTGGCGCAATTTGTGAGGCAATTTCAGTTGCTTTCCTCAATTTGAAGTGTTTTAGGAGCTTGAGTTTACGGATAAATTTGAATACATCCACTCGGGTTTGCACGTATTTGAAACCATTCACAGGGCAAAAGGACAGTCCTAATGAAAGCAATTGTAATTCTGCCACTGTAAGTTCAATATCCGAGAAGTTGATAACCGTATTATCCGAACTGTTGGAATTCTTTATTGTTGGGGCCACCTCTTTGTTCTTGCACCTCTCCCCCTGTTGTTGCCTCCTGTGTTTGCGCCTCTGTTTCCTGCGCTGGTTCCTCCTTCGTCGGTTTTTTTCACCGGATTGCGTGGCCGTAATGTTTGGCGGCGGACTTCGATCAAAAAACCCAATTCTTCTGAAGGCGAAAAATTAGTCGGCAGCTGTGCCTGTAAGCTGCTAGCCCTGCTGTCATCAGAGTCAATGCTGCTGCCCGCAGAGCTCATATCTGTATTTGATGATTCAGTATCTGGTTGCCTGGGTGCTGAGATATCTGATGTTTTTGACGCCAGTGCTTGCCTCTTAACTGTATCAAATGTTCTCGAAAATGTTAAAACTCTACCCGTTTCATAATCTCGCTTGTCACGGGCAAACTTAAATACCTTTCGTGCCTTTATAGTCTCTTCATGTTTTTTTAAGCGTACGTCGATTTCGTCTCTGCCCTTCTTAATTACTTCTTTTTGTTCGTGGGCTTCCAATATCTGATTCGTTTTGTCAATTTCTTTTAGAATTTCAATCCTGACGATTTCTGCGTATTTAATCAGGATGGATACCATATTCATGGTTGCTTCTAGATTATTGGTGGCCCATTCCTTTAACATGAGGATTAGGGTTTTCGCATGATGGCGCTATCAGCACCCTTAAGCCTCGCGGTATCCGGCCCACCTCTTTGTACTTTTCTAGAGATTTCTTCTCCCACCATTTTGTAAGCTCCGTACGGAGCAATTTTTCCAAATTTTTTAATAACGTTTTGACATCCTTGTTGGTATTGCTATTGTTGCTTTGCCCTATTTGCCCATCCTCAATATCTGGCAAATTCAAAAACAAGGCATCAGCTACGGCCTCCGGGTCCCGTAGCGTGTCTGCTGAAGATGTCATAGTGTGATGCTTTATACCATATAGATATGCACGTCAGTGCCTGCTGGAGTGTTTAAACAGATTACTCGAGTGAATAAGTGCACAATCCCTTCCACCCGCAAATGTCCTTTTGAAAGCCCTCGAACCGCTTACCACTTTGGAGCAAGACTAGCTCTTCGGCGTCCTCCGACTCCTCTGAACCACCGAAACTCCTACGGGAAACACGGTTCTCTGCTTCTTTCCTGTCATGGCTGCGGGGGGCTGATGCGGAAAATACTCCTTCTGGGTTGAACAACTATCGCGTCCGCGATGTCAGCTGTGTACCGGTCAGCCACAGCTTGGAGGGAGGGTCCGTATAAATGAAGACAGCCGTCCTTCGCCAAAGATAGATGAAAAGACCACAATCCTGAATCACCAATACCTCGGCGGAAATCAGGTACGGACCACAGCGTGCAATTCAAAACGTTGTGTGCTTTATTCCATGGTATGTGGCATCAAAATCAAAGTAACACGGCAAGTGCCCAGCATAACGCGTTTCGACCGCGTTGCCACGGTCTTGATCACATGACACGCCGGACCCCATCACAACATTAAAAACTGATCTGGTGAAATTAATTAAGTAAGTCACTCCACTCTCATAACAGAGCTAGAAAACATACTGTGCAGACATAGGGATAAAATTAGCAACAAAGTTACGTGTTGTGAATCCATGAAACAGCAACAGATATTTAACTCAATCACTAGTGGATCCAACTAGAAAAATCTCTGAAATCATTGAAGACCAGCCAATATTATATAAAAGTAAAAACATTGTAAAAATAAAACCAAGTGGTTAGTGGTGATTTAGTCAAACATGACTTACAGAGAAATATAATGAGTGAAGATCCATAAGTACACATTATTAAATTGATGCTTATGTCAGTAAGACAAAAGGCAGGAAAGTGCATAAAGGTAAAGTGCAAAACAATAAACAAACTTCATCAGCTATTATCATACATAGTTGACAATGTAAAAATAATTAAATAACAGATGCCAGAGGTATGCCTTGATCATATGAAGAATAAAGTGCAAGTGCACTGTAAACATATTTCAAAGTGCAAATTCGCGGCAAGCAGCAAAAAAAGAATATATAGAAGTATAGATACTTATGCTTCTAACCAAACAATGCACACAGCGTACAATATACACAAATTCACTGCAAGTGCAATAATTGTACCAAAACGCTAGTGCAAATTGGTAGATGTAAAAACAGTTCATCATAGAAAAGTGCAAAGTGCGTGCAGTACCTGGATATTAGAGGGCTTAAGACACAGTTTAAAACCTGTCTAAAACCAACTAAAACCCCGTAAAACCAAGTAAAACCGGGTAAAAACCAGGTAAAACCAGGTAAAACTAGGTAAAAAGCCAGGTTAAAGACTGGGCTTAAAAACTGAAATCATAAAGCTGATCTCTATTCATACTGAACATCATAAAACCACACTATATCGAGTTTATAAAAAGTTGTGCATGTCTTCTCCTGTGTTGAGGCCATTCGGCATCTTGGTATCCAATGTTAGGATATAATGGGACTCTAGCTGTCTCAGTTTCCTTTCTCTGTTCCCTCCTCTGAGCGACTTCGGTACTGAGTCTATTACAAAGTAGCTCAGGTCATTAAGATTGTTACTATGTACAAGTTTAAAATGACGGGCGACAGGGTAATTGGAGTCTGAATTAACTACTGCTCGGAGATGTTGTAGTATACGATTAAAGACTTGCAGCTTGGTACTGCCTACATATTTAAGATGGCATGAACATTCCAAAACGTATACTGCATAATCAGTTCTACATGTAAACAATCCTTTGATTTTAGTAGGTTGGGATTCAAAAGCAGTAGTGTATTCAAGAGTATTTTTTCCAAACTTGCAAGCTTGGCATGAGCTGCATCTAAAAAAAACCTGTCCTCTTGGATAACCAATTACCAGAGACGTTTACCTCAGGACTGGTCTTGACTAGTGCATCCCTCATAGAGGGTGCACGTCTGAATGTCAATGATGGGCGTTCTGGTAAAAATTGAGATAAGGTTAAGTCCGTCATTACTATAGGCCAGTTTTTATATATGATTTTCCTCACTTCTTTTTCCTGGCTACTGTAGGTGGTTATCAGTCTCACTGAGTCACTTAGTTGGGGCAGAGTATTGGAACTCTCAGGATTCACGGAGGTGGTCTTAGAAATGGTATTCTGTAAACATTCTTCTCTAGAGTGGCTATTAGCCCTCTCCATAGCAGCCTTCAATTATTTTACTTTATATCCACGGGCACTGAATCTTTTGGAGAGCTTCCTCTGACAGATTTTAAGATAAATGTCAGAACTACAAATTCTCCTTATTCTTAAAAACTCTCCATACGGAATGCTCCTAATGATATATATCTCCTTTTCCACAAAAACGCTGGGCGATCCGGGCTTTTTCAACCTGATATTTATTTTATTTATTACGTGTAACCTTGGCTGACAAACGCGTTTCGGCTCCCTGGCCTTTATCAATGTCAGCATACCATCGTGCCTACATGATTTAAATACCCCTGTGACGTTTCGTGCTCAAATCATAAAAAAATAAACATAGATAGAGGACTCACGTCTCCACTCGTTCTTACACGATTGAAAAGCACAGTGGCCATTTTGTAATTGTAGGAAGCGTATACAAATATCCTTTCTCTTGGTGTGTAATACATTGTACTTTATGTGTTTCATTGCTCGACAATTCATTTAAAATCATTTACATCTCGATTTGATTTCTTTTGTCACACCCAACAATTTAAATTCATTTTTATATCATCTTAATTGAATACATAGAATTCAAAGTGTGATCACAGTCTCCTATTTTTCTCTTTAGTATACTTGTTTGTTGGATGTGCATCTTGATGAATGTGACATCATGATTTTAAATGTCCTACTCATTCATACAACTCCTAATGTTTAAGGGTCCAACATGGTGATTACCATAATATTGCCAAAATGGCTTCTTACTCCCTCTTACTTATTATGCCCTAGATGGGCTTACAAACACCATTCTTTCCTATTCTTTCAATTTTTGTTCTCCTTTTTCCTAATACATATAATATCTTTTACCTACTGGCATTCGCCAGTAGGTAGTTAAAGTTAGGACCTAGTTTCCATAGGAAAAGCGTATTTTGACTTGCCTATATCTTTGGCGCAGTTTGACAAATCTTCACAAAATTTTCCCCAAAAAGTGCATCAAGTGGGGTCAGGAAAAAGGGAGGGTCAAAAAAAGTGTGTTTCCTATGTTAATTCCCACCGAGATTTTAGACACGACTAAAGCCCGAAACGCTTGACGGAATTCCACCACATTTGGCAGAAAGGTAGATCTTGGTCCAGAAAGTGCCCTTTTGTTATTTGGTGTAAACCCATTCAGTAGTTTTGGAGATACTATAGAAAATCCATATTTTTATATCAGGATGCGCAAAGCCTTCGCGAAAAATGATGATCTCATGCAGGGATCTGATTGGTTAGCAACACTATAACCAGGAAGTACTGGCAGCCATTTTGGGACTCTGCTTCAGCCGAGTCACACAAAAAAAAACGAAAAATAAAGAACAGGGGGCAGGGTAGGAATATCCTGCACCTAGCTCTGTTGCTGCAGTCCCCCAGAGACCCTTCAAGGGAAAAACAACTTTTTTTTTTAACAGAATTTGCCACAAAATCACAAATATTTGTGAATTTGTGGCAACAAAAAAAACAAACAACAAGCACAGTTGAATAAGTGGGTGTGTGAGTAGATGTACGGGTGAGTGTGTGGCTGTGTGACTTGTTATATGGATGAGTGAGTGGTTGTTTGAGTAGCTGTATGGGTGAGAGGCTGTGTGAGTGGCTCTATGTTTGAGTGAGTGGGTGGGTGAATGAGTGGTCGCAACGGTCTGTGAATTGATATGTGAATGGTTCTGTGGGTGTGTGAGTACGTGTATGAGAGGTTGTGTGAGTGGTTCTGTGGATGATGTCATCAGTGATGTCACTGACCATGTCATAAGTGATGTAATATGTGAAGTCATAAGCAGTGTATTGCGGGGGCGTATGTTATAGTTAGCTTAGGTAACTATAGCTGCTGAAATTCAATGGGTTTGTACAAGTGAAATCAGAGTCTAACTAGAACGTCCCTGTTACCTTTGTTTTTTTTCAATAAATAAAAAAAATATATATATATATATATATATATATATATATATATATATATATATATATATATATATATATATATACACACACACACACATACACATACATATACATATACATATATACATACATACACACACACACACACGTAATTTTAACCGTTTTCATGGTTGACCATAATCTCCACTTGGAAAAGTTATTAACTACTGTCCCCTTTCATGCAAAGTATTGAAGAGCCAATGTTACCATTTCCTACTAGAATCCTATGTGAATTGCTGTAACATTCCTTGAGGTAATGGCTGCACATGCACAATAGAATTAACCAAAATAGAAGGATGCCCAATGTAGATTAAATGGTGCCAGATTTTGATAACCCTTAACCGTGTAACTGATTTCACTTTAGTTCCACTGTATTTAAATCAATCTTACTGGGCTGTCCTAACATTTAGCATGATCTGGCCTTTCTCAACACACTTGGGAGAAACCTTGACAGCCCTATCATTCTCAATACGAAAAGAGCCTACATATCAGGTCTATACCTGGAGTCTTCTATATAATAGACTAATGGAACACTCCCAAACTATAAAAGACACAAGCACACTTACTCCTCTGGCACGCATCCAACGTACTTACATTCAATCATGAGACATGAGGTATCTAAGCAACCAATATTTCAGAACAGGGCTGTAGTCATAGAAATACAGAATAAAACATGAAGTAAGAAAATAACTGCTTTTTGAGCCTTGAAATTAACAGTAAATGTTCATCTAGACTGAGGAATAAAGGTCTCGTGAGAGACAGCGGATAAAAATGGTTCCATGCTGCAGATAGATATGTAAGTCAGTGACTGAGGTTTGGCAACTTTGCATTAATGATCCTTAGAGTGGTTTTCGTTGACAGCTTGTTCTTGTGTTGGTTTAGCTTTAAGGTTTAGGCCATTTTAGTTTGAGAGGAGTGAAAGGAGAATTCTCTGAATTGGTGGCATCAAGAAATATGCTGTATTGTTTGTGGAAAAGCTAAGATTTACCACTCGGACTACAAAAGCGCAAATATTAAATGCAAAACAACACAGCGAAAAGAGTTCACCTCCGTATATCTGGGGACTCAATGCGCTTCTCTGAAGACGCCAGTACATATAGCACGCCAACACTAGCAAGCAAATGATTAGAACAGTTTGGGGGTGGCAAGAGAAACCTTGGCGCACCGCTATGGTCCAATTGTTAATGATACAGCTATTTTGATAAAGTCAATAGGTTTCGCTGCTGATATGGGTGCTCAGCAGCCCCTCCCTTGCTTTCCAAATCCGAAAAAAAGATAAATAATGATAGATATTACCCTGTTGAGTGTGGGCAAGGTGCCTGATTCATGAGGGGGGGCCTAAAGTAGGTCATGATGCCCCTGCTCCCTTTCAACAATGTTAATAAATAACATATTACACTCTGATGTTTTGTCAGGTGCATGGCTTACAAATGTATTAAACCAGAACTAAAAATGGTTAAATGCATGCTTTAATATATGTTCACCATGATTAGGCCCCCATCGCTATTAGCAGAATTGTTTTTCTCGGTCAAGGTTTTGAATCATGAATTCAGGGGACAATAAGTAGTGTTTTTTTCTTGTCAGTTATTCTGTACCACGGTTATACCATGGAAGTTGACCTTTGCACTGTACTAATACATTTGGGAATGTGAGTTTATTAGTACACGTTTTCAAAATAACATGGTACAATATCACATTTATTTTGACTAGGATGGCAGAAAATGTATTACACACGCACACAAAATACAGTGCAACGAGTTATTAACAAAATTGATTCCTTTGCCGACCGTAGTCATTGCCTGTGTTATATTCTATTTTACCCCGGGTAGGAAGGCTGGCAGTGGCCTTCGAGAAGTGGTCCTAAATATTCAGAAAAACTGGCTAATGGAAAGCCTGCGCCCCAGAAAAATGAGACATTACAAGTGTTAGTGGAAAGGTACGTGTTTTGAATTTGAAATTTTGTTTCACAACAGGATGTTGATATTCCAATTGTTTTGGAATAGGTTTTGTAGAGTTTATGTTATGACCTTCTATAGTATTCAGTACAATATGTTATTACATCAGTGCCCATGCTCAGTTTCTATTCTTCAGTGTTTTGGCTTGTAGTGCCTTTATTACCAGACGTTTATAACTTTTAGTAAGAAACTAACTCCATCCTGTGTGCGAGCAGCTTCATTTTCAGTTACCCTTGGCCTCATAGTGTTCCTGATAAAATGGACTAATTAGCAAAGAGTTAGTCCTAGGCATGGGTTAATTTATTCCGGGGTGCACTTTGGGAAGGACAAATTGTGATCACGAAGGTGGAATAATTCATTGCATTAATGATTTCATGCAGAAAAACAAGGCAGTGATGCGCGAGAAATGGCCGAGCAACAGATTAGTACAGCTTGAAGCACCAGGCTACCCTGGAGTGAAAAGCAATCCTTATGCATTAAACCGAGTCATCCAAGGTAGGCCCAGAACTACTGAAGCCATGCCATGCAAACGGGTAACCGACGACTACATAAATGAAAAACACTTTTTTTTTTGTTGCAGTTTTATATAGTGTAAACCTGGTCCAAAGGCATCAGAGAGCTTTAGTGAGCACCATATTACATTACACAATGTCGGATTTTTGTTTTTTTTCCACAGGGAGACTAAGGGCCAGATGTACGAAGCATTTTAGCGTGCACAAATGGGTCTTAGACCCATTTGCGCACGCTAAAATGCATGGGCCCATGTACAGAATTTTGCGAGTCGCAAATAAATTGCGACTTGCAAATTACTGTTTTGCGACTCGCTATTAGGAAGGGGTGTTTCCTTCCTAATAGCGACCGCAAAGCTATGTACAAATTTTTTGCGACCGTAATTGCGGTCACAAAACACTCGCAAATTACCACCTACTTCAAGTAGGCGGTAATGCATTCGCAAATGAGAAGGGGTCCCTTGGGGACCCCTTCCCCTTTGCAAATGCATGCAAAATTATTTTTTAAGGGCAGGCAGTGGTCCCAGGGACCACTGCCTGCCCTTAAAAAATGAAACGAAAAAGTTTCTTTTTTTTCCTTTTTTTTTAAATGCATCCCGTTTTTCTTTAAGGAAAACGGGCTGCATTAAAAAAAAAAAAAAAAGGCTGCTTTATTTAAAAGCAATCCCAGACATGGTGGTCTGCTGAGCCCAGCAGGCCACCATCCCTGGGAGGGCCTGTCATTCCCAATGGGCTCGCAAATTGCGAGAGGCTCTTTAATATTCATGAGCCTCGCAATTTGCGACCCCATTGGGAGTCGCAAACAGTGTTAAACACACTGTTGTACATGCAAAATAGCGCCTCGCAAATTGCGAGTCGCAAAAAACACGCAATCGATGCGCTATTTTGCGCATTGTACATCTGGCCCTAAGTGATTTGCCCAGAACCACAGGATGTTGGACTCAAACCTGTTTCAGTTCCAAAGTTGGCAGCTCTGGTAGTTAGGCCACATACCCTCCTCACTAGATTCATAATGTGCATAATGACCTTATGTGGATCACAGGAGATTATAACATGGATCCGTGCCTCCTCGCCATCAATGGGTACACCTGGGGTACTACCTCACTTCCTGTCATCAGGTATGTGGTGTCCAGATAGAGCTTTTCATCTATGTATTATTGCTGCCAGGTGTTAGTCTAATCAGTTCAATGAAAGCAATGGCCTACAGGAACTGTGAACCTGGATGTGTGCCACGTGTGGTGCTCTCAACATTCAAGAAACTGCATGGTAAATGCACTGAACAGGTATAGAATGATCTCACAAATGAACGTCCAAGGTATTACCTATGGGAAAGAATATGGTACTTCATCCACCCTTAAGACTCATATTTAAAGAACATAAAGGGGCCGATTCCGATTCGGGCCGGAAATCTCTCCGACCGAGCCGGACCCGGAGAGATTTCCGACCGAATCGGACTCGGGCAGTCCGACCGATCGAGTACGATGCGCACGCATGCCATCGGACTCGAGTTGGTCGGACTCCCATTGAAGTCAATGGGAGCCTGTCGTACAACGCGTACGCGGGCTCCCATTGACTCAATGGGTGCGAGGCGGACAAGGGCGCCCCCTACAGCGTGTACGCGGCGAAGCGATTTGCGCCGTACACGCACAGGTAGGGGGGACCCATGGGTCCCCCCCTGTGTGCGACTCGCGCGCCTACGCGTACAGGGGGGTCCGACGCGGACCCCCAAAGTCCGGTTCCGACAGCTTTTTCGAGCCGGACGGCGTGAGTCGATCGGACTGCTCGCGGCGCGCATCGTACTTACCCGGCCGGGAAACGTCTCCATAGCGCGGTGCGAGTCGTGTCCATGCGAGTCGGTCGGAGCGTGTTGAAGCCGCGTTCGAGTCGGTCGGAGTTTTCGCGGGTGCCTGCATCGTACTCGCTCGGCCGGACCCGCGTACGATTCGGTCGGGAAACAGGGCTCCGAATCGGATCCGGTAAATCCGAATCCGATTCGGAGCCCTACCGGCCGAGATCGGAATCGGCCCCAAAGTCTGCACCAAGGGATTTAAGCTGTCATTGAGTCTTTACTGTGCCATAATGGACAAACAAAGAGTTCTGGGAAAAGCGGAGGGACGCTTAATTGCCATCTCGAGCCTTATTCAGAAAGGTAACTCTAATGCAATCAAATGTTATAAACCAGTTTTGATCTTATTCAATAAGGGAATGGAGTAAATACATTTTGATCCAGTCTATATTGCAGAATTTCTTTTCGCAAAAAATAAATTTTGTGCTGTTTTTCTACTTCAATAAAAAATGGAACAAACTGATTTGCCTCAAAATTAGTCTATTCTTCACATTTGAAAAATGTGTCTGTTTCCTCCAGTTGTTAACTTGTAAGCACAGGAATAACAGCGTGATCTAAGTCGATTCATGGTTTGCCCAAATAAAATGCCAAATTGCCAAAGAGTAAGAGTAATGCTAAGACGTTTGGACCTGTAATGTCCTGATTGGACATTGACAGAAGAGATACAAATGAAACAGACAAGAACAGACGAAACATTAGAAGAAGATCTAGGGATATGAAAATTGTTAGCAATTAATAATCTCCCCCCCCCACCCCGATGTATCTATAGATACATACTGGAATGCAAAAGTCTCAATTTCATTTATTGTCATCACACTATGCTAAAAAGTAGTCAGATGCATGTAAGAAAAGCTACGTTTCTCACACTTATGTACACACTTATGTACACGGGTATTTGTTAATTTATACCACAAATCTGCTTATGATAATACTGTTTCACACACTGAAATGCAAGTAAAATATGTTTAATATATATATATAAAAAAAACTAGGATGACCATCTCACTCCATGTCATCATGGAAACTGCCGCAGTCTTGGGTTTCAGCTGACAAATAATTACTTTCAGGTGTGTCCGTTTATTCCGCTCAATGGAAGCAAACAAAGCCTACAGCACCCATAAGGCGCTAGGTTTTCACATTAAAGCCCAGGTCTATAAATAGTGTCAGTGGTGACTTGGGCTGAGATGGTCACCCTAAGAAAGACATAGTAACTCAAAGGAATCGCTTTGTGTATCAGGCCCTTAGGGCATACAGGACTTGGATTTGCCTATCTACTTAGCGCATAGTAGGCTGCGAAATGACATAACATTCGTTTAGAGGTTACCATGTAGGAAACAATGTGGAATAGCACCCATGACCTATGTGCCCTTCATAACACAGCACAATAATTCTTCATTTTGGGCTGAAAACAAGATATCAGTCGCCTAGTGCTGTTCATGTCATCAGGTCCCACATGTCAGAGATGTTCCTGCTGCAATAAAAGCCTTTTCTGGAAAGCATTCCATTGCTCCTGCCCAAAGTTTGCACTAAATGAAATATCAAAGAGGTACAGAGCAAGTATAAACTATGACAGTAGAGGATGGTTGAGAGAACTGCCAATTGACCAGGGGCTAGGACACAGGTGCCAAGTGGAGAAGTAATGCAACAAGATCAAGATGGAAGACAGTGACGTAGAGAAGTACCTAGTTTGTGTCCGGTGGTGGGCAAAAGTGTTCATTTTTTAAAGGACCCACCAGACTTATTTATCATCATCAGACTTTGACCCAGCGGAAGAGAGAGAAAGACAGTAAAAGAAAAAGTAAGGGGGAAGAAAAAGATAAGACACCTGAGATGAAGTGAGAAAGCTGGGATGAAAAAGAACTCACAAGAGTGTGATAAAGAGACAGGAAGTGTAGTGTGGTGGAAGAAAGGGAAGCGGTAGAATCAAGACTAGACAGCGTTGGTACTCGGCAGCAGCAGCACGGGCCCCTAAGAAAAAAAACATGTTTAACAAATTAAGCACTGGCGGTTAATGTGACAGAAGTGATAAGTTACACTCCAGTGGTCCTTTTGCCGTAGACACCTTGACAAAGAGGCAAAATAGAGGCAAGCAGTACTTGTACTGGAAGTCCTGTCACTTCTCAATTCAACAACTATACTTTTAATGGGAAGGATTTTAAACTTTTCAGTGGGGGGGGGCAGTAGCTATGAGACAAGAGTAGCTCTGCAGGCTTTTCTTTCCATCTTTTACCCTAAAGACAAGCATGAAGCAGATAGCACACAATATGGAACTAATTTCACTGTGAATGGTAACTAGGTCAAAAACTGAGGAAGTGGTCACTACAAAGACCCTGCCATCTAAGATGATGATCAAGCAATTAGTCTACATAGACAAGAATTTTTCATAGTAAAAAAACTATATCATACATCATGGTATAACTTCTTGTTCTCTCAGATATATAGAGAAGATTCTTTTTTTAAAGAATATCTTTATTTTTTCAATTTCACTGTTGTTGAATACATGCATATTGCAGTACTGACCAACATTTAAAAACGTGAACAAACTTCATAGCCATTCCACCCCCCAGCCAGTACGGTTATTAAGAAGATATTACCATCTTCTAAAGGTCTCCAGTAATACAGGTTATGTATTGCATACATTTAATATGTCAGGTTTCAACATCTTTAGTGCGTTTCAGTTCCTGGGCCCTCCCCAGCCGAAGTACATCGCTCCTCGTCAGATCCGGAGTCCCCCGACTCCCGCCCTCCCACCGCTGCTTCAAACTCCACTATGACTTCTCTCCATGTCATCAAATCCTCCTCTGCATGCTCATCTACTCTACACCCACGTAGCCTAACCTACTCTGCTGCTGCCCATTCTTTCACGTCTCTACCCCATCTGTGCCTGTTGAGGCCCCCTGTGCCCATCCATGTCATGGCCACTTGCCTTTTCGCCAGTAAGAGCGCCAATTGTACAAATCTCAATTGCATTTTCCCCTCCTTGCGTTGTTTGAGTGTCTCCAATAAACAGGTAGTGGGTTCTAGCCTTAGTGTCACACCTCCCACTTTCTGTAGCATTTGGACCACCCATTTCCAATAAGTGATAAAGAACATTCTTAGATGTGAGATACCCATGTATAAATGGTCAATACATTCAGAGATTAAAAGCATTTTAATGGCCATCCTTACACATCTGTCTGCCCCAATAGATCTCACAGGTTTCCCATGTAATGCTTGAGCAGCTCATCCAGTCCTGACCATTCTGGTACTTTCAGTTCTATATTTACATTGGGCAAAACATAATGACAAGTACCAAAATGGAAAGGGAGAACACAAACTCGGGACACAGGACAGACATGGAGTCGCCTCAGTTTCTGTGCTTAAATCTGCCAAGAGTTTTCATCCAGGAGAGACGGAAAAAATAATCAACATATAAGCAAGAGCAATTAATGTTTAGAATTGAAGGCAACTACGAAAACAGATCTCTTGAAGATGAGAGATGCCGACAGGTTTGACTCCTAACATCCACACCTAGAAGAGTAAAACTCAGTAGTAGAGGAGTGAAAGACACCTGCTAGTTCTCCCTCACTCTGAAACGGTCAAACTTTCCTTTTGGAATTTAGGGGGGGGGCCTACCTGGTGTGACCCCCAATGATCTGGGGGTAACTTTAAAGATCCATAATTTCTTCCACTCTGTTAAAGTTATGTGAGGTCTCAGACACCACAGCAGAGCACTGATGTTGTTAGACAAAAGATACAAAGATTTATGGACAAGTGATATCCAAAAGGACAGCAACAAGTTAAAGTGCTGCCTGATGACCAATGGAGAGAACTCATGTCAAAGAATGTTCATGTAATTTCAGGTAAAAGTGCTAAGATCCATAATGGAGTAGGGCTTGAAGAGCTGGATACAAAGCTCTCACACCACTACAATATTTGAAGGCCAAGATCCTGTGGTATATTCTGAATTTGGGGCCCAATGATAGGCTAACATATGAAATGTACTGCGAGGTCTGCAAATTATGAATCACACTTGTTAGGATGAATGAAACCGTCCATCCCTTAAGTGGAATGTTAGACAGTGTGAGCGCTTTTCCTGTCCATGAAAAGATCTGTCTTCAGTCTGTACATACAAAACTTTGTTGTGTCTTGCAAATAAATGTCAAATACATTTTCAGAGCAGCGATATAGTATCCTATATGGGTGTAGATCTCTTTTAGGGAGAAAGAAAACCATAGCTTAATTTTTCACTGGCACCACAACAAAAAATTGAATTTTACTCTGTTTCTTTGTGTACAACTCCATACTTGACAATCTAGGAAACAACTGACCCCTTGTCTCATCCCAATTCTGTAAGGTTATAACAACGGGGGTAACCAATATTGTAACCGTTTTCTAGGATTAATTTTATTGTAATGTTTTTTAGGGTGCTCTTTACTACAAACATCTGTTCATGTTTATGGGGATTTTGGACAAAGAAATACAAATAAAAACCACACAGAAAATTAATAAATTTTCGCTCGTGAATGAACACTTTTCGTAATTTATGAGATGAGTAGCACAGCATGAGTTAAAGAAACGTTTCCCTCACTCTTCCGGGAAAATAAATAAAAAAAATGATGGCAGAACAATGAATTCTCCTTTTCGGCTTTATATTTTAGGTTCTTTTTCGTTTTAAACTCAAATACGGGCACAGTTTGGCACGGCCCCCGTGACTGCAACATTCTTTAGTGGGAGGGCGCAAACGGGGATCCTAACAGGAGACCGCTGCAAGAGTGAAAAATTGACCTGAGCCTAGTAATCAAAGTTGTGTATCGATGGAGGGTGACATGAGAAAGCGCAATGGAGTGCCCAGATTGGTAATCGTCTTTTTAAAAACATGGCATCATAAAAATAAAAACATCAGTGAAAATAGCACATAAAATATATGGTAGTGGGTATGCCGGAGGGTGGGTCTTAGAACTCATTTGAAGCAGAGTTTTTATTTTTATTTTAGTTTTTTTTTTTTTTTAAAGTGCAGGGTCCATTAGCTTTTCTTAGATCAGCTGAACGCCGGGATTGCTGAATACCAAGGCATCCAAGCTCCGATTTCACCTAGTGCCTCTGTTTTTCCACCACCCTAACCTTTCTGTTTGTTTATCTCACTCTTGCAGGTTCTTTTTCGTCCCAGCTTCTCCCTCTGGCACTGTCTTCTTATCTTTGTCTTCCTTTCGTTTGCTTTGGGTCAACAAAGCCTGATGATGAAAAATATGCTTTGGTCACCAACAATGAGTGCCGGTGCCCACTGCCTGCAACCACTGGTCCAAATCGTGCAATGATTAGAAGTTCAGGCTCTCGAATTTCATCATCCATTCTTTAATTCAAAAACGAGACTAAACTATATACGAAGGGCCCGATTCACAGAACTAACTTAAGACAAAATCCTAAACTTACTACCATTTTGGTATTCACAGAAGGCACTTACTTACTCATTTTGAGTAACTTACTCATTTTGAGTAACTTACTCATTTTGGTATTCACAGAAGGCACTTACTCATTGATGAGTAAGTGCCTTCTGTGAATACCAAAATGAGTAACTTACTCATTTTGAGTAACTTACTCATTTTGCGTAACTTAATCATTTTGGTATTCACAGAAGGCACTTACTCATCAATGAGTAAGTGCCTTCTGTGAATACCAAAATGAGTAAGTAACTCAAAATGAGTAAGTAATTCAAAATGAGTAAGTAAGTGCCTTCTGTGAATACCAAAATGGTAGTAAGTTTAGGATTTTGTCTTATGTTAGTTCTGTGAATCGGGCCCGAAGATCCCTCCTGTTTAATCAGCAATGTCATGTACAGACTATACAATCATCAAAACTTTTAACCCATGTCAAACTTTCATTCACGGATCCACTCATCAGGCATAGTTCCCTCACTCGTGTTAGACGGAGGACATGACAATTTCGTTCCGGGTCACTGTGGAACGACATGAGCCAGCAGGTTAGTGTGTGACTTCTTAACATGTAGGGTATGGATGAGAGGTAGGGAAAAAAGAAAATGGGGAGTGGCCCGAATGCATAACAAAGAGGTGATGGATGCAGGAAGATTAAAAATATGTTAGAGAGCATAATACCGGAGACCAGAATATATCATGGAATAATAAGTCTTGCTAAACTGTATCCAGGGTTGCTTGTATTTCAGTAAGTCCAATCTGGAACAGCAACAGTCTTTACAAATAATTGAAGTGTAGAAGGCAGTGGTGGAGAAAAGTTTCGGCCCCCCGATGAAGGGGAGGAATTATGTAAGTGGGAGGAGATGAACCGATCCTCAAAGTGCACCGCTTTGAAGAAAATGTAGGAGGGTGAAGCAAGAACACTCAACCCTTCAAAGACAGTAGCTGAGTGAAAATGGTTTTTGCCAAAGAAAAGAATGAAAAGTGTGGGGCAACGTAGTGCATTTTAAGACAAATCTTCTGAGTAATGGTTTGCCGTTTTAATCTATGCTATTGAATTTCATGTGAACAAGGACTTGAGCCTGTATACACTTAAGAACTAAAATAAAGTTTGTGTTAAAACAAATTTACAAAAAGCTATAGAGCTTACAGCAAGTTTGGAAGGGGTGCTTATGAAATAATCCAACAGTGGGCCAATGTCCTGCTGGCACGGTCAGTGGATCTGTGTTTGGGTTTTATTGACCTTTAGTTTGGCTGGATACCTCCAGGGATTTGATTACGAGGTTCACCAGCAGGGTGTTTGTTAATTACTGGACTGGAAAAGCAGGCGCAGCAAAGCCAATTAGAAGCCTAAATGCAGGGGGTGGTACAGGTAGGTACACAGGAACAGCAATGTGTGGGACTCACTTAAATCTTAACACTGGGAGATCCGATAAAGGGCAATACAGTGGGAATGAGGAAGGCAGATGAACATGTCAGGTAATGAGTGAAATCTGGTATTGCCCATCCCTGGCCACTACTTACACACTGATACAATCACACTAGCACCATAATGTACATGCACCGTGCCCATGCATCTACTCATTATTCTGAGGTTTCTCACCAGCCTGAGGTCACTCACCAGAGTACAACTTCTTGTGACTGTCCCTGGCTCAGTCCAGGTTCAATGAGTGAAAAATACTGTGTGCTGCTGTTCAGACCAGAATCCCACGAAGTCCCAAAACCTAAGGCAACATGACCTTTGGTTAGCCCTCGATCTTCCTCTTTGCAATTTGCTCACTCTGTTTGGCCCTGGACCATTTCTTTGGCAAGCTCGGCTTGCTGTTGTTGTCTCTACCTTTACTTAGCAGTGTAAAAAGTTCAATCAGTCGATTTGTAAAGCGCCAATCAGGGCTTTAAGTGGGCCGCTTCTCCCCGGTGCTGAGCACCGCCAGTTTTTTAAAGGGGGCCTCAAAACGGGTCTCCATCAGACACTGTTTTGTGCCCTGTCACACCTGGTACGTTTTTTCCAGGACTACAGTGACATGATGTGCGCGTGCTCACACTGCTCACTTCTCACAAGTGGAGAAGTTACGGCATGACGTCATGCCAGGTGAACGTTGAAGGGGAAGGGAAATTCTTTGAAGAGAGTCATTTTCTCTCTGGTTTTCCCTTCACTTTTTGGAGAGGATGTGGTCTCACGGCTAGACTGCCAACCTTGGAGCTGGGAAACCATGGTTCGAGCCTCTGGGTCGACTCCACATCCTGTGATTCTCTCACCGTCCCTACCAAAAAAAATGAATGTGTTCTTGTGTAAGGTAACTGGTGCTCATGTGAAGCTCTCCAATACCTTCGGGTCGAGTTCCCGCTATATAAATCTGGGGGGATAAAAAACAAAACTCAGGAGCAGCAACATTGTCGTGGTGTCACCAGGGCTTTAAGTGGAAGCTTTTTCAATATTATATACACAACAAGCCATAGTTGCTGCTTATTTATCTTATGCAACTAACGACCATTGACAAAGCCAAGAGTCCTGACTTGTAGGTATGATGTTACTTGTTTTATCATATATTTGGATGCAATGACAGAAACAGCAAAATACAAGTCAGGCGGCACACTATGCTAAGCACAGATTTTTAGCTTACTGTGTTTTAAGCCACGCCTTTAATTACATTGGCCACGCCCCTTTGAGAGACCCAACAGTTTTTTAATCCCACTAAAAGCCCTGGCGCCACTGAACACCCATTAGGGTTTCAAGGCTAAGCTCAGTCGAAAAGGAAGGTCTTCAGTGCTTTCCAGAAAGCTTTAAGCAATGGGGAGGTGGGGAGGTGCGGAGCTGCAAGGGTAGGTCACTCCAGGCCTTTGCTGAAAGGTAGGAGAAGGAACGCCCTCCGCTGGTGCTTCTGTGGATGCAGGGATTGTGGCGATCGATAGGGAAGTGGATCAGAGTTGTCTGGCTTGTTGGTAGAAGTTCAAGCGTTGGTTGATGTAGGCAGGTCCAATGTTGCGAAGGGCCATGTAAGCGTGGGTCAGTATCTTGAATTGACATCTCATCTATACTGGGAGCAGGTGGAGTTCTTGGAGGTGGGGGTGATGTGGGCCCAACGGGGAAGGTCGAGGATGAGTCTGGCTGCAGTGTTCTGGATGGCCTGTAGCCTCGAGGAGGAGGAGGGCAGAGATCCCGTAGTAAAGGCTGTTACCATAGTTGAGTCGCTTCGTGAAGGGGCCTGTGTGACAGTGTGTCTGTTGTTGTTGAGGAGCCACTCCAAGATTTACATAGCATGCGTAGGGTGAAGAAGCAAGCTGATGAAACCCCGTTGACCTGGGAGTTTGCTGTCGCGGATGATGCGGATGTTTCTGGCATGATTGGACGGGGTGGATGCACGCCTAGTTCCGTGGGCCACCAGGAGGAGTTCCAGGGGGTGGAGTTTTTGCCAAAGATCAGAACTTACATTTTGTCAGTGTTGAGTATTCAGGCAGTTCTAGCTTATCCAGTTGATGTCACTTGTCATGCATCTGTGGAATCTGGCTCTGGTGATGGTTGGGTCTCTGGAGAGGGAGAGGATACGTTGAGTGATGTCTGCGTATGAGATGATGTGGAGTCCGTTGGATCTGACGATGTTGGCCAGGGTGTCAATGTAGGTGTTAAAGAGGGTGAGGCTGAGGGAAGGACCCTGGGAGACCCGGCAGATGATGTCCCTGGATTTGGAGGTGAAAGGAGGGAGGCGGACTTTCTGAGTTCTTCCGGTAAGGAAAGAGGCAATCCATCTGAGGGTATTCACTGGGTTACCGATGTTGTGTAGTCAAGTGATTAGATTGTGGTGGGATACCGTGTCGAATGCTGCCGAGAGGTTGAGGAGGATCAGGGCTGCCATCTCTTCTTAATCAAGAAGGGTTCGGATGTCTGTCGCTGCAATGAGAGCAGTCTCAGTTCTATTGTTGCTGCGGAATCCGGTCTAGGAGTCGTCGAGAAGATGGTGTTGATAGGAGTCGTCGAGAAGGTGGTGTTGCTCCAGGTGAATGGTGAGTTGTTTGTTGATGGCCTTTTCCAGAACTTTGGCCGGGAAGGGCAGTATGGAAATGGGACTGTAGTTACGGAGTTCTCTGGGGTTGACTGATGGTTTCTTGAGTAAGGGTTTGATCTTAGCATGTCTCCAGTCTTGTGGGAATGTGGCCGTGGTTTTGGAGGTGTTGAGCATGGAGGAGAGTTCTTGGCTGATTTGGTCTGTTCCGAGGTTGAAGATGCGATGAGGGCAGGGGTCACTCGGTGCTCCTAAGTAGATAGTGTTCATGATGGAGGCAGTTTCCAGGGTGGAGATTGTGTTCCAGGTGGCAAGTCAGGGTCCAGTGCCTGAAGTGGCGGTGCGGTGTAGGTTGAGGAAGTCGGTGGGTTCAAAGTTCTTGTAGATGATAGAGATGTTGCAGAGCTCTTTAGAGGGGGTGATGCTGTTCTGAGGCCATGGGGTTGGAGAACTACCTAATGAAGTTGAAGAGACTCTCTCTTTTTTTCCCGTAGAAGCCGATGTTAGAGGTTTAGGGAGGTCTTGAAGAAGGTTCTGTCAACTGAGTCCTTGGTGGTGCGCCATCTTCTCTCTTAATGTTTGCAGGTGCATTTGGCTGTCCTGTGTTCTTCTGTGTACCAACTGGCCTGTTTGGTGCACCTTCAGTGGTGGTTGCCTTTGATGGGGTGACATCGTTGGCACATTTGGTGATCCATGAATTGAAGTTCCTAACTCTTTGATAGAGGGAGGTGATGGGGTCCGGGTTGGAGAGGTTGAGAACATTGGTATTCGGTTATTTTTCCCCCAACTGCAGTGGGGGTCACTCTCTTGGATGAGTGTGGTGGCGTGTGTGCAGGTTATGTGGAAGTGTATGATGAAGAGGCCAGTCCAGGCGAGTTTGATGGTGTGGCTGTACATGACTCAGTTGCTTGATGTGAATATGAGGTCCAGCATGTGTCCTGAGAAGTGGGTGGGGTCGTGGACGAGTCCTATGTTGTTCATGCAATCGAGGAGGCTGGTGGTGTTGGCGTTGCTGTGGTCATTGAAATGGAAATGGAGGTCACCGAGGAAGATGTAGTCTTTGGAGTCTATGGCAAGGGGTGCGATGAAGTCGGTGATGGTGTTGCAGAAGTTGGGCCGAGGTCCCGAAGGTCGGTAGGCAAGGGTGCCTCTGATGGTTGACTTGCTGTTGGGTTAGAGTTTATAGTGGAGGTGTTCCATGGTTGGGGTGGGAGTGTCTGTAGTGGTGGTACAGTTATGTCAGAGGTTAGTGTTAGAGTTATGTGCAAAAGGCTGGTATTTAAGAGTTATGGAGGTGCGGTATAAGACGTATCTTCTCTGCAATGCTCTCAATAGGAGACATGGGATAAACTGAGCTGCTGTAATGCCACTAACAGTGTGTCTGCATACACAGCTCCAGGCGGTGACTGCGGCTGATTAACAGCTGAGGTAGGTGAGTTGCGTAGCAGTGCACACCACATATACCCCTCATTCAAGAACTATAGGAGGCCTTCCCAGATTTTGCTGCAACACTATTAATCCTGGGAGCAGTAGAGTGCCATTATCTTCACGTCACGTTGTCTGTGTGCATGTTTCAGGGACCAATGAGTAGATACCTGCCTACCATCATTGGCCTACATGTGCCAGTCTAGACTAGCAGGCGGCGGCCAGGGAGCATGAAATTACCCAAAACACTGCACGCATTAGTCATGGAAACGCTGCAAAGGAGAACTCTGCATTAATGAATTACATGCATTTACATTTGAAACATATCCAATTAGCTTGCAAAATGGCACTGCTCACCTATGTTGCACACATCCGAATCCACCAGGAATCAATCACAGGGGCACATTGGGACCAACAAGAGCGTTCAGGGAGGGGTTACAACTCTAGACGCCCTTTTGGACATCCTTTCCTCTGGGTCGGGCCTTGGAATCAATGGTTTATACTGATTTTGTTTAAGAGCCTAAAATGTGGTTGTTTTCAGAATCAATGAAAGTTTTAGGTCACTAGTGTGATGACCATGGGCCCCTGGCCCTAAAATTGTGAAGACTGCATTTTTACATTTGGTGTGTTCAGCACTTACACATTCATGTTAAGCGTACTGTATCCCATTCTTAATATAAGGGGCTTCTGATCAGCCACATTCAACCGCCCTCTCTTTTGCTTCGGAAATTGCAGCCATTAGCTTGAGTCATTGTTAATCACATCTTGGATCAGCCCACAGGTGTACTTTAGTTTCACTGTTTTTTTATTGCCAGTTTGGGGGTGTCTTTCTACCAGCTGGGGTTTTTTATTTCCAAAATCAGTCCGTGAGTGGCCGAAACTGGGTAGGTTTGCTGACAAAAGAATGTAAAAATAGATGCAATAGAAAATACAGATTTGCTTTTGTGATGTGTGGCAAAGAAACATAAGCACATTAAATAGTTTTAATGTTAGTCCCACGTGTGCATGCCTGGTCCATTCGCCATACAAACGTCCTACCCATTTGCTTGCCAATACTTGTTTGTTTTTTTTAATCACCAGGAGTCGTGGAACTGCTGCCTAGTATACTTACATTTTGATTTTTAAAAAATC